>JAUCMX010000002.1:3248632-3306456 GCA_033459395.1 Hemibagrus guttatus | reverse complement strand
AGAGAGAGAGAGAGAGAGAGAGAGTGTCGGAGAGAGAAAGGGTGCTGAGAGAGAAAGAGACAGAGAGAGAGGGAGAGTGACAGGAGAGAGAGAGAAAAGGAGAGACAGAGAGAGAGAGAGAGAGAGAGAGAGAGAGAGTGTCGGAGAGAAAAAGAGACAGAGAGAGAGGGAGAGTGACAGAGAGAGAGAGAGAGGAGAGAGAGAGAGAGAGAGAGAGAGAGAGAGAGAGAGAGTTCGGAGAGAGAAAGAGACAGAGAGAGAGAGAGAAGAGAGAGAGAGAGAGAGAGAGAGAGGAGAGAGAGAGAGAGAGAGAGAAGAAATGGGGGAATTATAAGAAAACACTGGCTGAAAAAAATGACTGTTTAAAGTTTTTAAAATGTCACCGAGAGCTTCTGGAAGTTCTCTGACAGTAATCGCAACTATAAGGGAAAAAAAACCAACTCGGTGCAATACATTGTAATCGCTCCTATGGAACAATGGCACATGCAGTTATAGCAAACGCCTAGTTTGTAACAGTACTGCGTTTTTAGCCGGGCCGCACCGGTGTTTAGTTTCCTACAGCGACTCAACCCCAAGTGTTTTCATCCAGCATTCAGGTCACTTTTTAATCACCACAGCCTTCCAGGAGGTAAAGAAAGAATAAATAAATGATTCGGTCATCAGTGTAAAATTCATTTAAATGCCAAGACACTTCTATATCTTCAGTATTATTAGCTTTTAGACGGTTTTAAATGTATATGAATGAAGGAGGACTGGATCTGGTGTGAGCCCTGTAACCTGACCGAACTGTATCCTTTTAATTATTACTGTTTGTGAACTCGGTGAAGTCCAGCCTGTTAAACTTTAGGCAAAACGTCTAATATTCCTTATACACGATGCTTTAAAAAGACATCGAGTGTTATGGTATAATAAGATTCAAATTTAAAAGCATATTAGGGATTATATATCAAACAGACTCACTCATTGCAGGCACCTAAAGCTCAGATAAAAACGCCGTCTCAAACACGTTGTTTGCATATTATAAACACGACCGGTCTGAAGGTTTCTTTTTTTTTTTAAAGGTGTCGGAAATCTGCCCATTAACGATAAGGACCCGGCTGGTATATTCGGTGTGAGTTGCAGCACGCCGGAGACAAAATGGAGCTTCATTTATGTGCTAATATGGCGCAGAGGAGATAATGAGTGAGGAGAGATCGCTCGGCATGTCAGCCTCGGCCCTTTGAACCGTTCCTCATTCCTCCTGCACCTGTCACTGCTCTGCAATAAACACAACAGCAAACCTGCCAGACTGCACTCATGAGTGAAAGGCAATAATTACTTCGGGGAAAGGGTTTGTTTTTATTGCATGAAACATTCACTTTTTTCTCAGCTGAAATCCTTACTGTCCTTCTCTTTTAAAAATTTCCCCCCTGAATCCCATGCTCATGACTCATATAAAAAGGGATTCCCAAATATTCCTCCTGTTAGTAATTAAACAAAAAATAAACAAATTAATTAATTCATTCATTCATTCATTGTCTACCGCTTATCCGATCTATACTCGGGTCACGGGGAGCCTGTGCCTATCTCAGGCGTCATTGGGCATCAAGGCAGGATACACCCTGGACGGAGTCCCAACCCATCGCGGGGTACACACACACTCTCTCATCCACTCACGCAATCACACACTACGACAATTTAGAGATGCCAATCAACCTACAATGCATGTCTTTGGACCGGGGGAGGAAACCGGAGTACCCGGAGGAAACCCCCGAAGCACGGGGAGAACATGCAAACTCCACACACACGGCAGAGGCGGGAATCGAACCCCCCAAACCCCGGAGGTTGGGGGCAAACGTGCTAACCACTAAGCCACCGTGCCCCCTTTTTTTTTAAATTTAAATTTAAATTTAAATTTAAATTTAAAATAAATAAATATTTACACTGTAGCTCAGGGTGTGCAAGTCTGACAATCCGACACCACCGGTGAACATGCTTTTACTCTCTTCTAATTAGCCGCCATAAATGATCTTATCACTAATAATTTAAGTGAAACACAGAAACATTCACCTGAAATTCTAATTATTGTTTAAAAATCTATGTATCTGGTTTCTGGTTTCAGAGCCGCTGTGATTTTGGAGCAATTAATCGGTTTAAAAGTGCAACAACAAACTCTGCGTCATCGTCACAATCGACTTTCTATCCCATTTCTCCTGCTTGAGTGATGTCATATTTACAGCTAATCGCAAGCAGAAGCGGAGTTCAGGGTCGCGGGGGTGACGGCCTGGCGCTCGTGATGATGTGTGTAATGCAGTCGCAGCTAATTTCCTGGGTGGCTGTTCACAGCCGCGCCGTAAAACGCGCTCTGAGACGTAAGATTCACCTGGAATTTCCAAGCACGCCCCGAGTTTTGCTAATACGCACCACCGTTTTGACCACCGAATGACCTTTAACCAAACGTTAGCCCATAAAATCTCACATTAGCAGCCCGCCTCGACCCGTTTCGGTTAACTATTTGCACATGTTGTCAAGGCGGTATAATCATACATCTGTAGTTTTCCCCTTGCTAATGTTTTACGTGGCCTGTCGAGCCCCGGTGGCTCCAGGTCTCAACGGTTTCTGTGGTTACCGCTCTGCACCGTTGTTCCTAGTTGACGGCTTTGACGGATGATTGTTATTTCAACTTTTGCGTCCTGCTATTAATGCTACATTAGATCACTTTAATCCTGCATTACAGTGCACGATTATGTTGGCCGCTGCATCATGTGCGCAAAGTTCTCATGCGTGGCCGGTTTTCTTGTTTTACTGTTCATTGAGCACTATGAAGTCTCCAACCGTCGTCGTAGCAACCTCTCAAAACAACGCTCATTCGCTATAAACTTGCCCTGATTAGGAATGTAGTTGTCAGTAAATGGCAGTGGAGGAAATCAAATGCGAGGAAGTCAAAGGTTTTAATGTGATGTTTTATATGTCAGGCTTGGCACAAAATTGCATGAAAATATGCACTTTACAGGATAAGCTGCACGCTGCTTTCGAGCCACAAAACGATTGGATGCGCTAGTGATGAAGCTTGTCGTCTTCTACAAGTTAGCAGTGTGTGACTTAGAATACCAGTAAAAGAAAAAAAACAACAACTCTTGGCTTTTGTACTTGCTGTAATAGATCTCTTATTAGTGGTCAGGGGAAGATAAAATAGGCAAGCGCAAAAGGCAAAAAAAAAAGAGCTGTTTCTCAGTGGCTGGAGTTCAAACAGGGGACAGGCCGAGTCCCAGCACAATGGCTTGGAATGGTGGAGCGGCATTGCAGGAATTTTTTAATTTCCTGTTACTCAATAATTCAGTTTTCGTTAGGGCTGGTGGACAACATCCTCCGCAGTGTGCTTTTCTGATCAGCTCGATCCATTCGACAGACGCTGTTTCCCTTCAACGCAAGCTCTCGGACAAAGTCCAGGTGTGTGTGTGTGTGTGTGTGTGTGTGCCCCAGTCAGCAGATAGCTCTATTGAAAGCGTAACACACCTGTTTTCATTACTGTTTTACTGAATCATCCCTGTCTCAATTGCAAAACACAGCCGAGCACTTCCATTCAGTCACAACCTCGTTCTTTTTTCTACCTTCATTCATTTTTTTTGGGCCTGAATGAATCACCTGCTGCCGAGGTGTTGACTTGCTGGTGACTGCTCTTAGCATCTGGCCATGTGATTATCTGCAGTGATATACTGTCGAAAGGTACGGACATTCAATCAACCTGGAGAAAGCTGCATCATCAGTTATGTACATTCCTCATCAAAAAATGCATCTATGACACATCATGTTTTGACCTCATCATGGGACAGCTGGGAAGGATATACCATCATCTCACACCATGGCTCTACTCTAGTATTAGGTCTCAGTGCAGTAGTAACTACACCAGGACACAAAGTTATGTTGCAGAAGCTCTTTGGTGGTTTTTCTTTCTATTAGACGCTTATCATTTTGTTAAAATGCAAGCAATCATTCCCCAAGGTGTGAAACACTTGGATACGGTGTTCCTCAGGGGTCCAGCCTGGGGCCTGTACTCTTCTCATTATACAGAGGAAACGAACTCACACAGGAAAACATCTTTGTCTTATCTCAACCACTAGCTAATTTTTCTAAAAAGAAAATTGCACTGAAGGATTTAACTCCAACTGCAGCAGAGAAACATCACAGACATTTCATTTTTACATTTAATACATGACTACAATCTGAGCTGATTAGGTCTCTGTCAGTTTCAGTGTCATATCTATCTAGCGACCTGATCAAAACGTGACATTCATAGTGTAAAGGAATCTCACGTAGTTACTCAACTAGGTTTTAGCCATCTTTAAGCAGACAGACAGAATTTCTATATAATAGAATGAGCATTTGTTGAAATATATCTATAGTTTCTTAAAAATTAGATGTCAAACTGCCTTTACTGCCTTTGTTGTAGGCAGTAAAATGTACTTTGTCCTAAACCCAATCCAACCTCTGGCATCAACGTTTCCTTAATCTTAACACAGTAAAGAAAAATAACCAACACCTGCATGGAGTGATGTTGCCTTATGTGAAGAATGGTTACTTTACCAGATATCTGAAATTAGTTGCCGTTATCACTTTCTTTACAGCAGCTGTAAACATTCATTCCCTAACGCAGCTCTCATTTAAAGGTGGCAGCAGCAGCAACAATAATAGCAGCAACAGCAACACTAACAGCAGAAGGAGCAACAGTAACAGTAACAGCAGCAGTAACAGTAACAGCAGAAGGAGTAACAGTAACAGTAACAGCAGAAGGAGTAACAGTAACAGCAGAAGGAGCAACAGTAACAGCAGCAACAGCAACAGTAACAGCAGAAGGAGTAACAGTAACAGTAACAGCAGAAGGAGTAACAGTAACAGTAACAGCAGAAGGAGTAACAGTAACAGTAACAGCAGAAGGAGTAACAGTAACAGCAGCAACAGCAGCAGTAACAGCAGAAGTGACAGCAGTAACAGTGACAGCAGCGACAGCAGCTACAACAGTGACAGCAGTAACAGTGACAGCAGCGACAGCAGCTACAACAGCGACAGCAGCTACAACAGTGACAGCAGTAACAGCAGTGACAGCAGCTACAACAGTGACAGCAGCGACAGCAGCTGCAACATCGACAGCAGTAACAGTAACAACAGCGACAGCAGCTGCAACAGCGACAGCAGTAACAGTAACAGCAGTGACAGCAGCTACAACAGTGACAGTAGCTACAACAGCGACAGCAGTAACGGTAACAGCAGCGACAGCAGCTACAACAGCGACAGCAGCTACAACAGTGACAGCAGTAACAGTAACAGCAGCGACAGCAGCTACAACAGCGACAGCAGCTACAACAGCAACAGCAGTAACAGTAACAGCAGTGACAGCAGCTACAACAGTGACAGCAGTAACAGTAACAGCAGCGACAGCAGCTACAACAGTGACAGCAGTAACAGTAACAGCAGCGACAGCAGCTACAACAGCGACAGCAGCTACAACAGCGACAGCAGTAACAGTAACAGCAGTGACAGCAGCTACAACAGTGACAGCAGTAACAGTAACAGCAGCGACAGCAGCTACAACAGCGACAGCAGTAGCAGTAACAGCAGCGACAGCAGCTACAACAGCGACAGCAGTAGCAGTAACAGTAACAGCAGCGACAGCAGCTACAACAGTGACAGCAGTAACAGTAACAGCAGTGACAGCAGCTACAACAGTGACAGCAGTAACAGTAACAGCAGCGACAGCAGCTACAACAGTGACAGCAGCTACAACAGTGACAGCGGCTACAACAGCGACAGCAGTAACAGTAACAGCAGTGACAGCAGCTACAACAGCGACAGCAGTAACAGTAACAGCAGTGACAGCAGCTACAACAGTGACAGCAGCTACAACAGTGACAGCAGTAACAGTAACAGCAGCGACAGCAGCTACAACAGTAACAGCAGTGACAGCAGCTACAACAGTGACAGCAGTAACAGTAACAGCAGCGACAGCAGCTACAACAGTGACAGCAGTAACAGTAACAGCAGCGACAGCAGCTACAACAGCGACAGCAGCTACAACAGCGACAGCAGTAACAGTAACAGCAGTGACAGCAGCTACAACAGTGACAGCAGTAACAGTAACAGCAGCGACAGCAGCTACAACAGCGACAGCAGTAGCAGTAACAGCAGCGACAGCAGCTACAACAGCGACAGCAGTAGCAGTAACAGTAACAGCAGCGACAGCAGCTACAACAGTGACAGCAGTAACAGTAACAGCAGTGACAGCAGCTACAACAGTGACAGCAGTAACAGTAACAGCAGCGACAGCAGCTACAACAGTGACAGCAGCTACAACAGTGACAGCGGCTACAACAGCGACAGCAGTAACAGTAACAGCAGGACAGCAGCTACAACAGCGACAGCAGTAACAGTAACAGCAGTGACAGCAGCTACAACAGTTGGACAGCAGCTACAACAGTGACAGCAGTAACAGTAACAGCAGCGACAGCAGCTACAACAGTAACAGCAGTGACCAGCAGCTACAACAGTGACAGCAGTAACAGTAACAGCAGCGACAGCAGCTACAACAGCGAGAGCAGCTACAACAGTGACAGCAGTAACAGTAACAGCAGCGACAGCAGCTACAACAGCGACAGCAGCTACAACAGCAACAGCAGTAAACAGTAACAGCAGTGACAGCAGCTACAACAGTGACAGCAGTAACAGTAACAGCAGCGACAGCAGCTACAACAGTGACAGCAGTAACAGTAACAGCAGCGACAGCAGCTTACAACAGCGACAGCAGCTACAACAGCGACAGCAGTAACAGTAACAGCAGTGACAGCAGCTACAACAGTGACAGCAGTAACAGTAACAGCAGCGACAGCAGCTACAACAGCGACAGCAGTAGCAGTAACAGCAGCGACAGCAGCTACAACAGCGACAGCAGTAGCAGTAACAGTAACAGCAGCGACAGCAGCTACAACAGTGACAGCAGTAACAGTAACAGCAGTGACAGCAGCTACAACAGTGACAGCAGTAACAGTAACAGCAGCGACAGCAGCTACAACAGTGACAGCAGCTACAACAGTGACAGCGGCTACAACAGCGACAGCAGTAACAGTAACAGCAGTGACAGCAGCTACAACAGCGACAGCAGTAACAGTAACAGCAGTGACAGCAGCTACAACAGTGACAGCAGCTACAACAGTGACAGCAGTAACAGTAACAGCAGTGACAGCAGCTACAACAGTGACAGCGACAGCGGCTACAACAGCGACAGCAGTAATGGTAACAGCAGCGACAGCAGCTACAACAGTGACAGCAGTAACAGTAACAGCAGCGACAGCAGCTACAACAGCGACAGCAGCTACAACAGAGACAGCGGCTACAACAGCGACAGCAGCTACAACAGCGACAGCAGTAACAGTAACAGCAGTGACAGCAGCTACAACAGTGACAGCAGTAACAGTAACAACAGCAACAGCAGCTACAACAGCGACAGCGGCTACAACAGCGACAGCGGCTACAACAGCGACAGCGGCTACAACAGCGACAGCAGCTACAACAGTGACAGCAGTAACAGTAACAGCAGCGACAGCAGCTACAACAGTGACAGCAGCTACAACAGTGACAGCAGCTACAACAGCGACAGCAGCTACAACAGTGACAGCAGTAACAGTAACAGCAGTGACAGCAGCTACAACAGTGACAGCAGTAACAGTAACAGCAGCGACAGCAGCTACAACAGTGACAGCGGCTACAACAGCGACAGCAGCTACAACAGCAACAGCAGTAACAGTAACAGCAGTGACAGCAGCTACAACAGTGACAGCAGTAACAGTAACAGCAGCGACAGCAGCTACAACAGTGACAGCAGCTACAACAGTGACAGCAGCTACAACAGCAACAGCAGTAACAGTAACAGCAGTGACAGCAGCTACATCAGTGACAGCAGTAACAGTAACAGCAGTGACAGCAGCTACATCAGTGACAGCAGTAACAGTAACAGCAGCGACAGCAGCTACAACAGCGACAGCGGCTACAACAGTGACAGCAGTACAGTAACAGCAGCGACAGCAGCTACAACAGCGACAGCGGCTACAACAGTGACAGCAGTAACAGTAACAGCAGCGACAGCAGCTACAACAGCGACAGCGGCTACAGCAGCGACAGCGACAGCGGCTACAACAGTGACAGCAGTAACAGTAGCTATAACAGTAGCCGTAGCAGCTTAGGGCCAAAACTACTGCGTTCCTATCATTACCTCTCCTGCTCTATTTTGCTAAGGTTTTAATAATCAATCAATCCTGCTGTTATTTCCAGTGTTGCTTAATCAATACTTCAATGCACAATTTTCCTGTTTGTCTTATTTATTTGGCACTGTACAGATAAATCTGACAGGTTCTGGCTAAACTGGGCAAGGTGGTGATATGTTAAATAATGACTGTTCTTTTCTTTTATTATGGCTGAATACTGAAGTCTCACCTTCCACACTAGAAAAAGCTCTGATTTTTCAGATCTTTCGACTTATTTTTGGAGAAAAAAAAAAAAAAAACTTGCAGCAAGCCAAATTTACCAGAACACCAAGCTGACATTTGGACACAGCCTTTAACATGGTGCTTAAAAACCAGCTGTGTGAGTCTGTGAAACTCTTGACAACCTGTCACTGTATTTTAAGGAAGTGTCACGCTTGCACAAACACACTGATGCAGCTTTTGGGCATTCAGTGATTGACAACAAGATCTTTATTTATCTAATTAGACCGTTGCCTGTTAACGCGGCCGGTACGAGAGACAGAAATAAGCGTGCGAGAGACGCAGCACTGCCGGAGGCCAAGGCTTCGCGCTCGCAGCTCCTCTAAAGCAAGTCAACCTGAACATTTTTTAAATTGCAATAATGACTGTCTAAACATTTATCCTGAGCGTGTTCGTGTGTACATACGCCGTTGTCTAGACACTCTGTTACTTCAGAGCTGAGAAAACAGCAGGGAGAGAGAAATATCAGTATCAAATGATATCATCTTCCCATGCAATGTAAAGCTTAGATTGAGGGCGATCAATTAGGATTTGCGCTGGAGCAGAAAATAGCTTTATGATGGCGTTAAGGTGTAAGAGGAAAAATAAACTTGGCCCCCAACACGCTTTCACACGGCAGCTTCAGCGGTGCGGTTAGGCCTGAAAACCTTGACAAATGGCGTGTTGACTCAGACGACTGAAGAACAAAGGAGGTTAAATATTTTTGTAGGAATATCGCTCTAAAAGCGCGATTATATGTCTGTTCTGGTCCGCTGCGTATAACTTGTCGCGTTTATTAAAAGAAAAGACTTAAGGATATTTCCCAGGGTGCTGCTGGGCCATTTTTTAAAACAGGTCATCTCAAGATCATCATAGTGACCATTACAAATGAAAGGCACAGGAAGTGATGTAGATGTTCATTGTCCAGCTGACTCACTGACATACACATTGAATCTTTAATATATGCTTTGAAGATGATAATCAGTGCGCATTCCATGAACTCGTTGTTAATCAGTTAGCGTTAATGAACTAATTAACAGCTACATAGCTTTATACCAGTGTGCTATTACTGCAGTTTCAAGACTGCAGTAATAGCACACTGGTATAAAAACCACATGCCTCACACACACACACACACACCGCTGTGAGCTGTTTCTGTTTACATCCTCATCACTTTTCTGTAAAGATCGCCGTATTACTGACTGAACGTGTTTTTTTTTACCACATGATGCAATGCTACAACTGGGATCCTTATATACTGCTAACCAAATCAAACTGGCAGGAAAAAAAAAACCCGACCAAATCTGTGTTTTCCGGAAAGATCTGATCACATGCATAACCCCTCTTGCTATTCGGGAAATGAAGCATTTCAGAAGCCTAGCAGCAAGTTATGTCCGAGTGGGAAAAGAAACCCAGAGCATTTCATGCGCAGCAGAAAGGGGTCGAATTTATATTTGATGCAAGTCATCAGTGGTTCTCCATTGTAGTTAGGTAGATAAGATAGCTATGAAGATAGATAAGATAGCCTGATAGGATCTGCTGCTTGTTTGAGAATGTAGAAGTCTATTAGATCAGTCGACTATCATCAATGTAATGAGTTAATATCCTAATATCATTAATGCAGCCAGTCTTTATCCGGTTCTCAATAGCGATACGTCACATAAAACTCAGATAGATGATAGATGATCATTCTGTTCCCTCACGTGACTGGACGCTTTCTCAGCGTTGTGAAAGCCTGAGAGGCTCCACGTTCACTCATCAGCGGATTTCATTTCAGCATCTCGCTTATGTTCCGCGCTAACGGACTATCTGATTATCGAGCTTATTTTAGACAGTTCCCAAGTTAAACATGTGACTCCAGACTGGACAGTGGACCAGATGAGCATGTCTCCAGCGTCTCTTCAGTTACTCTAAAACACCATGGGTGAAATCCTCGAGACTGGAAAAACGTGGATCGATTTAAATATACAACACATAAAAATAATCAGGTCATAAACCACATTCGGATTTTCACTGAAAATACACACGCTGGTATTCAGACCACAGATAACTACAGACCTAATCTTTGGATTAATCTCCAGCTCAAGTCCAGCGTCAGTGTGACGTCTTTATCTAAAGATCTATGTTTTAAGCTGAACATCCATTACAAAATACTACAACAAGGAAGCAGCATCCTAATCTGGACAAAATGATTTAACTGATAAAATGACAAACTTACTTAAAGTGAGCTGGAAGTGTAGTTTATCCTTTTTTTTTTAAATCAGTTTATCCTTCAGAATGTTACAGGAAAGCACATCAGATGCACAAAAACATTGGCATTAATTTTAAAACACAGCAGTAATTAATTATAGTGTAATTAAAGCTACCATTTCATCAGTATGGTATCTTGGGGCAAGGGGGGCACGGTGGCTTAGTGGTTAGCATGTTTGCCTCACACCTCCAGGGTTGGGGGTTTGATTCCTGCCTACGCCATGTGTGTGTGGAGTTTGCATGTTCTCCCCGTGCCTCGGGGGTTTCCTCCGGGTACTCCGGTTTCCTCCCCCAATCCAAAGACATGCATGGTAGGTTGATTGGCATCTCTAAATTGTCCATAGTGTGTGATTGCGTGAGTGAATGAGAGTGTGTGTGTACCCTGCGATGGGTTGGCACTCCGTCCAGGGTGTATCCTGCCTTGATGCCCAATGACGCCTGAGATAGGCACAGGCTCCCCGTGACCCGAGGATAGTTCGGATAAGCGGTAGACAATGAATGAATGGTATCTTGGGGCTTCATTAGTTATGTACAGAATTAAGAAACAATTAGTGCACAATATTTAATTAATAAATAAAAACAAGTGCTGGATCAAGTAAAATAAAATAAAATAAAATAAAAAAAAAGGCTGGATGAAGTGATATTTTATACACTGCTGAATAATGGTCAGGGTTTTTAAAATTAAATATTTTATTTAAAATTTTAAAAAATAAAATTCAATAACGTTAAATTCAATGTTTGCCATTTTCTGGTTAATTTAATAGTTTTATTATTTATACATCATCATATTACATACATTATAATGTACATACAGCTGTTAATATACAATTTCCTTCTCAATTCCTGATATTTTTCATGTTGGGGTTCATGTTGGTGGTTTGGACGCTATTAAAAAAAACCTGGAAGAATCTAGAAGCCTCAGACGTTTGTAGGGTGATTTGATTAACCTCAGTGGTGAGGTCGGGAAAAGAGTAACTGTCCAGACCTAAATACTGACATCACTTTTGGAATTAATTCGCTTCAATTAAATCTAGATTCAATTAAATCTTTCATTTCCAGATAAAACGGGGACTCTGAGTCAGCAAAATACAGCGACGGCCTTTAGCTTGAGCGTCAGCTTTCAGAGATGGTGCACAACTCTACAGCAAAAAAAAACAAAAAAAAACAAAAAAAAAACACCAAAATAACTGTGTGGCTAAATAATTTCACCTGAGATTCACCTTTCAGATATTGCGAGGGTATTTAGAGCTAGCATTAGCGTTCATCTGTTATGCACAACCACCCACCCTGTCAAAGCATTTCCTGAGGAAGGAAGTGTACATTCAACAAAAAAATAAGAAATGAAAAACATCTGTGTTAGCAAAGAAAATAAAAACGCTGCAAAAGTCACCCTGATATATCCGAGTTACTCCACGGCTGTGGAAACGGCAACGAGAACTAGCGGCTAATGCCAATAACGCTGACGGCTTGGAGCCAAAAAGTAACACCACGGTTGTCATTAAGGGACAAGTCTCAGCCAGCGGATAGGAACTTCATCAAACTGGAATTTGTTTTTATGCCCCGTTAAAGGCTTCAGAATCAAAAGGAACTTTCTGCCATCACCTCAGGGCTCTCTCTCTCACACACACACACACACACACACACACTCTGACACACTCATGCTAACACACACCTACATACCTCACACATCCTAACTATGCAGACTGGAGTGTGTGGGGTGCGAGTGCTGAGCGAGCAGCCTGGTGCCTTGCTGCGTGTTTGTTGTTGGACAGGTGTCGAGCCGAGGGCTGTGTGTGTGTGTGTGTGTGCGTGTGTGTGTGTAGGCTGACAGGCAGGTTTAATCCGGTCCTGTTGGGATGTCAAGCACAGGTGCTGCCCGAGGCCAGCGAAGTCTACTTGGGTGGAAGAGGATTCTCCGTCTGAACTGGGACTCTTTGTCTGAAGAACATTTTTGAAATGGGAAATCTGTTAGCGCCTGACGTCGCCGTGTAATCCGGCTATAATGAGCGCTGAGAAATCCAAAACAATAAGAAAATACCTTCTGACATCATTTCTCAATTTCATGTCAGTCATTCGGTGAGTCTTTTTTTTTCCCCAAAAGGGGATCATTTTAAATCGACTTTCAATCGAGGCGTAACAGCTGTTATCTCACCATTCTATGTAATACAAATTTATAGTACACGTGTGTGTACATAGTTATATATAGGTTTATGTATATATAAGTGTGTGCATGAGTGTGTGTGTGTGTGTGTTGAAAGGAGGATGGCTTCCATCTACAGCACTAAGTACTTCTAATCCTTTCCTGAGGCTTTAGACAACAGAAATTCATATTTAGGGCCGCATTAATTACCGGATTTTAAGAGAAAACAATAGCCATGACTTCGAAACCAGATGCTTCTGAATGAACAAGACTAGACTTGCATCATCATCATCATCATCATCATCATCATCAGACTATTGCAGTTTACACAGGCCGCGAATAAGACATGAGAGACGTACACGAGTCCTGACTCTCAGCTTGTTCGTGGATGTGTGCCAGCTGTTTCCTAGAGTATTTATTTAACTGATGATCTGTTTGTATGTAGCTCTCGAAAAACTTTCACTTTCGGGTCACACACAGGAAGAGAAACACAGCTTTTCTCAAGATGAGCTCTGGTCTTGCTGCTCAAACCACCACGCTAGCAGCAATCCTGAAGACGGATCAATTTGGTGAATTTTTAGTGATATTTCACAGAGCCAGCTGTTTGTGCTACATTCTATTAATTATTCATTTTAAGGTACAACACCATATGTCTGATATGCAACAAATAAATAAATAAATAAATAAATAAATAAATAAATAAATAAAGATTTTTGTGGCTAACTAGCCCACAACTTTTGCAAAAAAATAAAAAATAAAATAAAAAATATAAAATAAAATAAAATGAAATAAAAATCAGCCCCAGTGTGGGTGATTAGCTTTAGTATTTAGATTGTTGACTGATCTACAATTTATTTCAAGGTCTACTAGATGGAGATAAACCAAATATGCTGATGATTTGTTTGCATAAGTCTATACATTAAGGACTCAATTCTTCTTTTAGGTCTTTATATTTTAGACCTGGGATGAAACACCAATATGCTGGATCTGAATTCTGTCCCTTCGACACAGTGACCTCTGTGGCGAAGGCAGCCATTTTGCAAGGTCCAGGTGTTGAGTGTGATCATTGATGTATATAAGCCACATACTCTGATGACCTGTCTCTCTCTAAAAAGGACCCGATTCCACCTTTAGAGCTTCTTTTCAGACTTCACCAAAACTAAGCATCCACGCACCAGAACACACGCTGGTCTGTTTACGCCACTTGATTGACCGCTATCAGCTACGACCACCCCGGTAACGGCGACCGTGATGAGGGGCCTTTGAATTTCGATGATGTTTTATGAGTCTTAATTGGGCCTACCCGAGTCAGTGAAATGGAGCCGGCTGATTGGACGTTCCCCTTGACCTGGGATGATGAGGACACGTCTCAAGTTCAGCCTGAGCCTGGGTGGCACCTGGATCAGCTTACCTCCACCTGTCCTATGCAGGAGGATCCCCTTCACCCTCCAGACCCACACTGCACAAACTACTTAACATACCCCCAACACAGAGCTCCTTATGCTTATTAAACTAAACCTGCTCCCTGGGGTAAGCAACGTCACCTTCAGGAACTGCAGGTTTAATGTAAATTAACGATAAATGACTAATAAGTCATTACATCAGAAAGCGTCAATCTTAACTACCATGATCTGGTCACTATTTCGCAGCGGATTGTCTGATTAAGAAACCAAAGCAGCGTAGTAAAATATCAGTTCATCGCAGTACAAAATCCCTGTTTACCCTTACGCAACATCCTGATATTTATATAACCTCAATAGAAATCACATTGTTCCTTAGAACGCTGCTTAGTATCAATCCTCAGACACAGGTAAGAGGTTTAACATTAAATGTAACTATAAATAGATAAAAATACTTTAATTATGTAAAGATCTTGGCAAATTCCTGTAGTACAATAGAGATCATCTATCAATAAAAGCATCAGTATATGTGTTTTTTTAATATATAGAATTAGAATATATCACATCACTCCATCGTGGATTCATTTCCAATAAAAGAAGAAGCATTTGGGAAAAAAAACAAAAAACATTTACACACTAACATACAAGACGGAGCAAGTTTCGTAAGATCTGTCCGTTTCAGTGACCCACTTTCAGTTGGAAACACAGGAATACTAATATAACCTTGTATTAAACGGCAGAATCCGTATCCCGGACCGCATAACCCGGCTGCAACCCTACCGTGACATCCAACAATCACATTTGTTCTTCAGATTCAGCATGTGTTGTGCAGAAGAAAACGATCACCTTGTGACCAGTCGTGCTCTTTGATGCTGTAAGAGGAAAAAAAGAGAGAGCATAATTCAATAACGCACGGCAGAGGACTGTAACGGAGCGTCGCAGAACGGCGGACCTCGGACTTCTTTCAGAGTATTGCGAGAGAGTTCGGGGCTGCACTTGTCACCGCCGTCCACGACACCGGAGCAATGGGCCTGCCAAAATGAGCCCGTGCCATTGGTGAGGTAGAAAACGTGAAGACCGAAGTGGAATGAGTTTAAACTCGGGGCAGGATCGCTCTCATCTGGAGTTCGCCGGCTTCATTTTGAAGTCAAATGACTCCTAAAGGCTATGGAATGAGTTATAGAGTAACATGTTTGGAGCAGGAATTCGGACCGGTGATTCATAATATGAAACTCGCCATTTTCACCAAAGTGACACATGACGTATTGCGTTTGTTTGAAAAAGAATGACCTGTGCAGATCCAAACCCAGAGAAAATGAAAGTGCACGCTAGATGGCCATTTATCCAAAAGCGAGGGATAAAAAAAGTTAATATGATGCAACACATGGAGCGAGGAATGTAATGTCTGTAATGTATTTGGGTGAATCCACGACCGGGTGAAGGATTGAATTTACAAATATGTACGGAGATTACAGTTAAAAGGACACAAGATTAATACACGTTCACGTGTACAACACTTAAAACGTCTGGTAAAAAATTCTAATTTTATTTGTCGCGTACACAAACAGTACGACATCTAGCGAAATATTTTTCACGACTGTCCTTGATACAAAAAAAAAAAAAGAGCCAATTAACACTAAGGTAAAAGAATAAAAATAAGACACAAATAAATGATAAAATAAAATATTAATAAATAGCACATACAGGGCGTGTAGGGAAAATGTAATAGAAAATTGCAACAGAAAAATTGGTTAAATATAAAATATAAAAAAACTTGAAAAAGCTGCATCTGAATAGAGTGATTGGATCTAATTATGGTACAGTAATGTGTATGAATATTAAATGTCCAGAAACAGTCCAGAAAAGGTCTGGGAAAAGTCCAGAAAAGGTCCAGGATTTATTCTAAAACATGAGGCAATTTCATTCATAAGTTTTAACAGAAACACGCCTGACACGAATTTCCTGAAAATCACAAGGAGAAGAAAACTAAGTGCTGCTGTTTTCCCCCCTCTCATTATTTTCAACGATATTGACCCATTTTGAAAGTCCAGCCCTGTTTACAATAACAAATGAAAGCAACCTACTAATAAAAAAATATAATTAACTCATTCAAAATTTCCTCAAGTCATTAGCATGGATGTTGGTTAACGACCATTTGTACACTAAACATCTCAACACTTGTAAAACATCTCAACCCTGTTCATTTCCGAGCAAAAGAGCCTTCACGTACGCCACGTGGAGTCACAGGAGCTAAGGGAACGTGGAATTTTCTTCTTGAGCTCTTATTTAAACAAATCAAGAAGGTGCTTCTTATGTGGAGCGAACACAGGTGATTTGACACTGCATTACCTGTTGTTCTTGCTAGAAATATGGCTAGAAATACGGTATCTCTGTCTCGCTGCCTGTAAAATAACGCTCTTTTAGAGGAGCAAAGCCGTACTGTGGCCTTATCGCCGCAGGCCGTCTGGCTCCGAGTCAAGTCGAGGTCCAGAAGGTGAAATGAGTTTGGCAACCTCGACGGGCAGAACACACATGCTGGCGCTGTTAGAGGGATAAAGAGAAGCAAAATTGACTGCATAAGCAGGACAGATAGAGTTTCACTGTCACTTCTCTCTCCATCTCTTTCTCTCTCTGTCAATGCACATTGGTCTTTTACAGACTTCAAACACTTCACTGGCAATCATTTCTCAACGAGACCCACAGGAGGTCGGGTTTAATGGTTTGCCAAAACCATCCGGCGCCCACTTCGTCCCTCCATAATCCCGTGCCGTTATGCATCACGAGTAGACAAGGAGTGGGAGCGGGGTGACCACCTCTCCATCCAAGCCTTCCTCAGGTCCTCTACACGCCTGCACTCATCCTTTCTCTTCTTCTTCTTCTTCTTCTTCTCTTCTCCTAGAGCATCTTTCTTGATCAGTGACTAACCCCTAAAGAAAATACCGCTTTGATCTGACTGCAATCGATACCTAATATCATAAACGAGCCTCTTTTCTGGCTCATTAGACGTCATGAAGTACGATGCGCTCACACACACACACACACACACACACACACACACACACACACACACACACACAAAGTTCAACCACTCAGAACGCTTAGCACAATCATCCTCAGACCACCAGTCATCTCCCTTCTCTCTCTCTTTCTCAGTGTCTCTCGCCGGCCTTGTTAATGACGGACGATGAGCATAGCTGCCTCTGCAATCAGAGGTGATCTTCTACCTGGTCGTGACCACACACGTGGAGAAGCGCTGGGGCATCCTCTGACTCGGTCCATCTGGTGAAACCAAAACCCATGCCTGGGCAATCATTTTAGGATTAGTTTGAGGGGGAGGGGAGAATCATTATATCCTTAACCTATGCTAAGAGGCTGTCTTACCGACTACAAAGCGCAGCTGAGTGCTGGCTAAATGACGGACTAATACTGTGTGAACAGGAAGATGTTGAGGAAAAGTCACGATCCTGAGATACGCACTTTCGTCAGATATTAAAGGACAGAGGATGCGTTTAAGGAGGATGTAAAGAGTTTCTCACATACAAGCCACAGAATGGAAACAAGTGGTCAAGCTTTTTCCTAAGGAGTGTCCAGAGTCAGCGCTTTGGAAAGAGGGGAAAACGCCGCGGCTAATCCGAACGTCTTTGTGTTTATCTTTTGGTTCTTCAGTAACATTTCAAGCTGAGATTTTTATCTACATCTAGAGGAAGGACAAAGAGGCGCTGATGAGGAAGTGACCGCTTGTAGCTGCTGTAGCATAAGTGGTTTCGAGGACGTGTCTTAAAAACGGATAAATAGCGTCCGACATTCCGTGTTAACAAACACGCTGTGGCCTAATAGGAACGAAACGCTTTGAATGTCTCATGTTTTGTTCCTTTCCTGTTTAAGTTAATATTTTAAAAACGTGTAAAAGCGAGGATTCTCAGCCATCAGCACCGAGTCACTGTGTTGTAATGGTTTGGAGAATATAAACGCATAAATAAAAGAGCATTTAAAGGTAACAAATATCTCATCTACACACGCCGACGACCGAGCTCAGAAAGAACATCCTGTGCAATTCCAAGCAGCAGCGCTGTGCATTAGCGTGTGCCAAAGCTAATCCGTGGATTTCTTCAGGTACGAATCATGAAAAATTTGATCGCTTTAGTGTTTCGTCCTGTGCCGTGACTCATTCAGGCAACGTGAATGCGGGCTTAGAGCATCTCCTCTTGTGCTGTAAACAGTCGTCATCATTAGGTTCGCTAAGTGCAGCGTTTATCAGCCGAGATTACGGCCTCTATCAAAAAGAGCAGAATGCCAGTCGGGGACGGCTGAGGCTCCGCCACCCAGCCTCAGGATTTCAAAGGAAGGACAGAGACTTCATTAAAAAAAAAAAAAGGAGGAGGGGGGGGGGCAGGATGCTTCAGAAGGCAAATAAATATAAATAAGATAAACACGGCGCGCGCACATGAAAGGTAAGTTGTTTAAAAGAAATCTTCAAGAGCCTCCGCAGCAGGATAAACACGTTTGCTATAGGGCCGACACGTTGCTAAAGCAGATTTCGGCAATTGTGTGTGCAAGCGTGTGGAGAGGGGTTTACGGGGAGCGGAAAAGTGAGAGACAGAAATGGTGGGGGCGTAATGAACGACGTATTGTGAAATCTTTACCTACAAAGCAGTCTCCTTCCATGCAAATGAGTCTCCAGCTCCCTGTTGATAAAGATCTGTTTGATGGGCCACATGCTGAATATGAAGCGGCTAATTCCCTTATTAGTATTCAACATGGTTGATTGGCAAAGAGTGGAGAGAGACCGGGCTCAGAGCGTACGTGCTTTTTTTTTTTGGAGCAAAAAAACCCCCGAAACAAAACACCTAAACAACCCCAAAACCTTGAGTATTGATTAGTTTAATAGTGTCAGCGAGTCAAAAATCACAAATCTCTAGTTGATTGTTTAGGAGGGCTGCTAGCGGGGCAACAGATGCCCCCTGGTTTAATTAATAACTCATTACAGAGATGTGATTATATGCTTGAGCTACTAATAGGCGCTGTCAGTTTAGCGCGCCCAGGAAAAACGGTGTTTTGACAGAGTCGAGGGAGGAGGACTAAACGCTGGATGCACTTGAGCGTCTGTTTGTCTTGCTTGATGTCTTTGTTTGTTTTGCTTTGCCGTCGTGCCGGTCCTCGATCCCTTACTTCTGACAGATTCTGGAGGAACTGCAAATTCATGCAGGACGACGACGACGATTAAACATTAGACCTGGTCTTTACACAGTCTAATTTTGACAGGGCCTGGCAGTTACACAATATCGACACAATCCTTCATGCATTACTGCTCTGAAGACACTAAAAGAGCAGTTTCTCAAGAAGAGAAAACGACAAAGGAGTCTGAATCTGGAATGAATGACAGTTGTGGAGTCTGACATTAATGACACCAAATGGAAGCCCCGCCCCCTTTCTCTAAATTTTACATTTGGAAGCTTTTGGACAGTGCTCTCCTCTCAACCATCCTCTCCCTCCCTCTCTCTCTCTCTCTCTGTCTCTCTCTGCCTCCCTCATGCTCGGTCTCTCTCTTTCTTTCTCTCTCTCTCTCTCACTCTCTCTCGCTCTCTCCCTCTCTCCTTCTCTCTCTCTCTCCCTCACACTCGATCTCTCTCTCCCTCTCCCTCTTCTCCTCGCGCTCGATCTCTCTCTCTCTTTCTTTCTTTCCCTCTCTCTCCTGCTTTCTCTATCCCTCTCTCTCCCTCTCTTTTTTTCCTTTCTCCCTCTCTTTCTATCTCTCTCTCTCTCTCTCTCTCTAGGTGAATGAGAATATCTTGAGTTTAATAAAGTGAAATAAAATCCATCAACGTGCTCTACATGGCCAAACATTTGAGCATCACACTCATGTGGTTCCACCTCTGACAGCTTCCCTCAAGTGTTGGAAGCGCATAATCTTATAAAACATCTTTGTATTGCTGCAGCATTAAAATTTTCCATAGCTAGAACTAAGTAAACTAATCAACAGCGGCGTAGCGTGCGATTGCTTTCCGATAACATCGCCTGTTTCAAACCTTTTACACCACAAAAACAAACCAACAAATACAATGTCATTTATTAACGAAGGACAAGCGTTCCTCAAAATTGCTTGGTTTTACACAGCAGCAGATTTCCAGTATCTCAGAGAGATAATTGATGTAAAAATGTATTTTTTCTCTTCTGTATAGATTCATTTTCTCTCCCCTGCACTTCCATCACTTCCCAGGACTCCTCTTTTGGCAGTTTCCTCTCTCTGCACCTAATGCGTGTTACACAAGCGTACACTGACCTCTACTCATAAGCAGAACAGGAGCGGTGATTACAGGGCCAGTTTAACGTCAAGCATATTTCATCCAAAGTGTAAAGTCACTGAATTGCTCGGCTTGGCCGTCGCTGTTACTGTTATTATCTCTATTTCTTAATGGCCACTAAAGTGGAAAAAAAACAAAAAAACTAAAAACTGGATCTGCACTTTGGGTAGAAATATGAGTCTCTCTCACGCTGTCTTTTGTCTGCTAAAGCTGGCCTGTTTGCCTGCACTGTTATAGAGTTGAGGACTCATATATATATATATATATATATATATATATGTGCGCCTCCCCACCCTCCATTTTATTCTCTCTGACAGGATTAGCTGCTCTGCAGTGTTAAAAATACATTAAGTGGACCTTTGCAGGGCACTTATTATGCTCGATTATGCAGCTGGAATGGGGAAGGTAGGCCGTGTTTGTAGTTAAATAACTTCTCAGATGCCTTTTTCCCTTTTCTTTCTTTTTTTCCCTCCTCCCCTCCTCCACTCCTCCTCCACCAACACCCCCCCACCCCCCCACCCCCCTCTTTTTTTTTAAGACGACCATCTTCAAAGACTAAAGGGGTCACCGGCTCTGTCCCAAGGCTAAGATTGATTTCTACCCGCCCTGCCTTTGTTCCTGTAGTTTTTTAAAGGCAGACAGGCCCTGCTAAATTAGTTTGTCTGTGTTATTAATGGAAGGGCCAATTAAAATCCCATAAAGCGGCGGGCGAGGCAAAACAACAGCTTCAGAACTTCCTGGGTCGCTCGCATGGTCACAAGGAGAAATTGTTATCTGGCGGATTAGATTCCAGCTTGGCGCTGTTGCCAGGTTATGGTTATGACGCAAATTATGAGCCGTCTATCTCCCAGCCTCCCACTGTGCCTGATTAGCACACATCATGCTGCAAGGCATTCTGGGATGTACACGGGTCAGGTCGAAATGTAACACATCTTCATCAGCCCCCTCCTCCGTCTGCCATCACGGTGTTTAGACAGCTGCGAGCGGACGGCTCTGAGAGTGTTTTAAACTTAAAACAAGCGGACGATTCAGTCGGCTTTCCCCCCAAAAAACTTTCCAGGAAGTCGAGTGTGTGAACGTGAGCAGGAGAGGACGGGGTTATGGAGAGAGAGAAGTGTACACTGTAACAGAGGAACATGAACGGATGAGGATAAGCGGTGCTGGGATTGAGGCCTGAAGAGGTCGGGCTTGTGGGTCGCTGTTATTAACTGATGTGGATTATAAATCCGGCCAATTTAAAAGGTACAGACAAACTGAATTAGTCAGGATGTGTTTACACAAGCAAAGATTCACATTCAAGATTTATTTATTTTAAAGCTAAATAAAACCTTTCCATTTAAATTATTTACATACAATCATTTATATCTATATCAAGATAAAGGAATTTATTCCAATGTTGTTGTATTTTGTTCACTTTTACAGCGTTTGGCACTGATTTGTTGTCTCACTTAAAAACGCTAAGCTTGTGCTGATCATCTTTTCATACCATTTATCATTATATATTCTGCTGATATGTTCATTTTGAGAGTTTTTAACACGGCTCAGCTACATGGCAGAGATGAAATCTGTGATTCGGGCTCGATTTTACTGCTGAGAAACTTCGGTCAGTTTGCCCAGAAATGTTAGAAATCAGGACGCAAAACAAACTCCGCCATCATATAAGACGTGTATTTGATTTGATACAAGTTTAGCTTCTCAGGGTTAAACTGTAACCCTATGCTATTTAGCTGTTTAACAGAAATCATGTTTTACGGTAAGAGTGTTGAGAAATCGTTGCAGTAGAAGAGGAATAAAACACTTCGGGATGTGCTGATACTGGGAAATAAACAGCTTCAGGTAACAGTAACACTGCCACAGTTAAATAATATTTACTTATTTATCTCAGCGTTCTAACACAGATAGCCGAATTTTGCCCTTCCACATCTGGTCAGAAAGTCCAAAGACCGCCTTCCTGCCCTCCGATTAAAAATGCACCAGTGGTTACCATTTAACACCTGTTCAGCCTAATTTCCATTCGGGGGGACGCGATGGATTTCAAATCATTTATCACTTCCTAAAGTGCTTCCACATGCGCATTCTCCTCTTCCCTGCCTCCGGCCAAACTTTTCCAAATGTATTAAAATTCAGTTGGGCCCAAAGAAGTTCAGACACTGATGTTTCATTGTGGTGATGTCTGGTAATTATTAGGCTAAATTACAGGTCCCCCTGCTTGTGACTTGACAAGCTGGACTCCATGTTAGCGGGATGGGGGGGTGAGGGGGGAAAGGGCTCGCTGGGTCTCTGTGTGTTTTAAATGAGCCTTCCTCTACTGGGGTGTCAGTCACGGGCTTCAACAAATCGCCACTGTGGACACCTCGGAGCTTTGGGATCGCCCCGAGACTGGAGGTGCAAGCAAAACTGGTCAAATCACTGTCACAGGTGCTGCAGTGAGAAACAGGTCGCTGGACGGGTTTCAAGAACGTGACGATAAAATAATCACATGACAGAATTAGGCATCATTTTCCACTGATGTATTGTTGGAGTCAAATAAATTCAGGACGCTAATTATCAACAAATGGAGAGTAATGCAACACAATATAAAATTTAGGTGAACATCCACAACACCACGTCTGAGAAAAAAAAAATTAGACAAAACACTTAACTCCTATAAACTGGCACAATTTGGAGTCAAGCAAAACTAAACCTAATTAAAACTTCGAACCCCTATGTTTCCTGTTTACCGGGTTTTTGCTTTCTTGAAAAAAAAAAAAAAAAGATGGGGGAGGGAAAAAAAGAAAAGAAAAGAAAAAAAAGAAGCAATTGTTTGAAACCGTACTGTAAGTGTTCATAATTAAAGCCCGGCTGTGAAAATGTGCGCTAATCAGATACGCTTAATAACAAAGTCCACAAAATTGCTAATTAGAATTTCATTAAAAGGTACGGCTTTATCGTCAAAGGAAATCGTAACCTTTAAAAATGCTTTCAGGGAGGCATGCCGCTTCTTTAACTGGCCGGAAAAAAAAGAGGGAAGGAATTGGTGCCGTTTGATGCGATAGCTCATTTAGGATTCAAGCTAAATTGAGGCGTTTAAATTCGCCATTGTTTTGAACATGGTTTATCAGACTAATTAACAGCAGTTATGGCCGGGGTTGGCCGTTTGACTGAACGCTGCATCACAAGACCTCCTGCTCTAGACGCAAGCTCTCTTTATTCCCCTCATTAGAAAAAGTGGACAAGGTTCTTTTGATGGTTTATTACATCGCAGCATTATCTTATTGATGAGATGACCCTTGCAAACACACCTTTTCCTGATAGACCCTCAGCGTTACGTAAGCCACTAAGACCTTGAGCCTAAAAGTACTAAAATATCAAGAGTCTGTTTTAATATTTATTCAAGTGAATTTCTCTCAAGACATGAATGAGAAATGGATCATTCATTAAAACAATGATTTTAATTTTCCACACTTGTGTACTTCCTTATCAGAAACTGGAGTCACATGACTAAACATTATAGTCCATCTGTTATATTTGGAACTGGTAAAAGCTTCGGGGGGGAAATAGATTTCATTTTTCATTGTGTTTCCAAATCCAAATGTACAGGACAAAGAGCTATAGAGTTACACCACAGTGCTGTTGAATTCTTGTTTCTGATTGGTCAGGAGGTGTCCGCGTTTATCGTTTCCATAGTCACAGCTACATTACAGGGACTTGGTTAGCAAATGTGCGAGAAAATGTTTATTAAGCATTTAAGGAAGGAGTCTCCAGTGTCAAGGCTTTGTAACAGTCTTGAGGGGAAAAAAAGAGACAACTTTTTTACAGATTCAAGAACATCTATGCTGCATTGTTCTTCAATTAATCAAAGAAATGTCATTGTTGGTTAATTGATCAATCAATCAATCAATCAACCGAATGAATCAGCGTGCTTGATCTCCAGCGTGATAAACAGCTCTAAGGGAAATTCACTAAGGTTTGTTCCTCAATCAACAGATTACTTCATTCCTGCCAAGCATGAACAATATCAACTTTTACTCAGTAAACATAGTGTCATTTTGATATACAGCCTTTCCCCCCCTCACAACAGATTCAACAAAAAACAGGTCTTTATTGTGGACGTAACCAAATACAGCTCTGCTAACAGCTAATGACCGAGAGGAAGCTCGACACCGGAAACTGCACAGGCGGAAAACTCAGAAAACTCTCAGGACTTGCTCGTTGACAGAAAGCACACGAGAAGAAATCTGAAAGTTTGAGGCGTGACCTTTCAAAAGGGGCAACGCACACGAGCATGGTGCTAAAGCGTAAAAAATATGGCGGTCTCAATAATAAGAGCTGCCACTGCAGCCTGCTATCACGTTCATTAACACAAGCTGTAACGAGGCAGCAAGTGGTTGTTTGGGCCAGCGGGGGAGCGTCAACACATGTCGCACATCAACCGTCCACTACAATTCAAGGCCCCCATTAAGTTAATTACCACTATCTCACGCAGCAAGGCATGCTGGGAAGGCAGCCATTTGATTTGCCCTGTGGGCATCTTAACCGTCTTAGCCTCAGAAATGCTGATCACTTTATTTAGAGTGGAATAAATGAGAAGCGGAGTTTGAGATGAAGAAAACGCTGGGCTTGGTGATACACTGCGATTTATGATTGAGCTGATTGAAGCTCTAACATGTTTACAGACTGAAATTTGCATCAAGCACCAGGTTTAAAACCCCCCAAAAATGTACGACCTTTTGAACCAAGGAAATCATGTCAAGAGGGGGAAAAAAAGACTAATGAGACAGTTTAATGAATCTTATTAACGCACTGCTGCCCTGAAGATTAGTGGGAAATGGAGGAGGTCAGGATTATTACACTGACTGCTATAACGCCAGGTTTCACTGATTCCAAATTGCACTGAAGTGAAATTCACTTAATAAACAAAAAGTCAGGCTACGATTGGATTTGAATTGTAAACCAATAATGCTAGCAGATGTTAAGAAATAAACCAAGCAACAAAAGCAGAGATGAGGATGAGGACACAGATATAAATCTCTAACAAGAAAGGAAACCCGTGTTCTCCGGAGTGACTCGAGTCATTACAGTAGACAGGTGAAGGTGAAACTCGTTCATTCACAATTTCTCAATCGGGCATCCTTTCAGCTGACTTTATCAATCACATCATCAGGAAGGGACAAGTAAATGTTTAATACAGATCAAATGTACCAATAAATTCTATTTTTTTCAGATTTGTTGCTTATTTCTCCTCGAAATAAATACTGGTTAAGCAAATTTTCACAACCAAAAGGGTGAATTAGATGAATTTAGTCTGGAAACCATGATGTTAAATCAAAGCAATTAATGTGATCATAACGATGAGGAGTAATTATGGATATTTATCAGATTGGTCGTCATATTAGATTTAAAATAAATCGACCAGTCAGTATTTTCGATCCCTGATTCTTTTTAAGTGAGCCGTTTCTATCCCTGATATTTTTTTTATTCAGCATTTTCTATCCTTGATTTTTTCAGTCAGCATTTTCTATGGCTGATTATTTTTTCCCAGTCTGAATTTTCTCTCTCTGATTATTTTTCAGTCAGAATTTTTATCCCTGATTTTCACTCAGCATATTCTATCCCCGATTTTTTTCAGTCGGAATTTTCTATCCCCGATTTTTTTAGTCAAAAAAGTTTTTTTTAAAATCCATGATTTTTTTTAGTCAGAATTTTCTATCCATGATTTTTTTTTGTCAGCATGATTTTTTTTTGTCAGAATTTACTATCCCTGATTTTTTTAGTCAGAATTTTCTATCCATGATTTTTTTGTCAGAATTTTCTATCCCTGATTTTTTTGTCAGAATTTTCTATCCATGAATTTTTTGTCAGAATTTTCTATCCATGATTTTTTTGTCAGAATTTTCTATCCCTGATTTTTTTAGTCAGAATTTACTATCCCTGATTTTTTTAGTCAGAATTTTCTATCCATGATTTTTTTTGTCAGAATTTTCTATCCATGATTTTTTTTGTCAGCATGATTTTTTTTGTCAGAATTTACTATCCCTGATTTTTTTAGTCAGAATTTTCTATCCATGATTTTTTAGTCAGAATTTTCTATCCTCGATTTTTTTTTCATTCAGCATTTTCTATCTTTGATTTTTTTTTCACTTAGCATTTTCTATCCCTGAAATTTTTTCACTCTGAATTTTATGTCACTGATTTTTTTCCTCTGATTATTTCTCAGTGAGAATTTTCTATGCCTGATTTTCTTTCCAGTCAGCATTTTCTATCCCTGATTATTTTTCAGTCAGAATTTTTTATCCCTCATTTTATTTCAGTCAGAATTCTCTATCCCGGTTTTTTTCCAGTTGTTTTTCAAAGCCAGCCAAGTTCTAGATGTTTCTACTGAAGAAAAATGGAGGCGTTACCTACAGGCAGGTGGACCTGAAGCATGCACGTAGCCTGACTTTAATTACTAGGAAGATTCCCTTTCGTAGCTTTCGGACAACTAAATGCGGTCAGCTGTTTTGCCGTGAAAACCAAGCAACAATATTCAATCTAGCCCAAGCATCTAAGACGGGACTTATCGAAGCCTTTCATCCCTGTAGACGTCCAAGAACCATGGTACTCGCCTAATACCCCGCCTATCGTTTTTTTTAAACAAAAGATTACAGAATCTAAACAAACATAACAAGGTGCAGACGATACTTTTGTTGCCGAGGCCTTATCTAAAAATACTCTAATGAGTCTCCGAGTTGCTTCTCCTAAGAAACCCTTTCCTAATGATACCGCAGAGCAGACCACAGATGAGAAGCGAGGAAGGAGGCAGGTAGGAGAGAAAGAAGAAGCGGGAACCTGAGGAGAGAGAGAGGGAAAAAAAACATTAATTATTAGCCCCAGTGGGATCTCTCATACGGTGTCTAGCTTGGACAACACCAATTAATACGGCAATTATTATCTCGGCCTGTAGCGAGGGGAGGAACCAACCAGATTACTCATCTCTCCACAAACCCGTTATTATACGCTGAAGATACAGAGATTCTCACACAGAGAGTAATTATTTAGCGTGCAGATTTCTACTAACGCGCAGCCGTTCACGACGTAATGGGCAGTTCTTGTTTTTTTCGAGGTGGATAATGAGGCGGAGATTATAGATGCCTGGCATGGGGTGTATTCCGAGGACCTACTGTACACTCCTGCACTTTAACACTCATTACTACCGTATGCTGGTTCACACTACCAGGTGTGCGCTCACGTGACGCTACACTGACACCCTGCTGTCTCGTCTTACCGTCTCTCCTCTCCAATTAGTCTACTAGCATTAGCCATATATCCACTTTGTCAACAGATACGTCCATTACTCGCCAAAAATTCACCAGAGGTTTCTGTTTTCACACAATCCGACGGATTTAAAGAATAAAATAAAAACATAACTAGGACGGTGAATAAGATCTAACACAAATTAATAAATAAAAGCTAGCTTTGTGGTCTAACTGCAAATAGCTCCCTAGAAAGATATCATGCTCGCAATGTAAGATTCTGATATTTCTGTTCATTTTGCCAAACATGGCAGATCTATTCGAATTGCCTTCAGGATTCAAGGTTCCTTCAAAGCTCTTACACCGAGACACTCGAACGTCTTAAACGGGCTTACGCTGTTTTATGATTTCATTTTCTGCCCGGATGATTTTCTGAGGTCTGAAAACCATCGCGTGTGTCGCCTCACCAACTGTCATCTAACAGTTCGCGATGAGAGCACTGTAAAAACAGCAGTGCATTGTGGGTGTCCGTTTCCTCCCAGGCGTTAATGGCTTGCTCCCTGCAGTCCTTCAGTGTACTGTATTGTGTAGGAGGGTGTGAGGGTGTAATCAGCTCTCGGTGATCTAGCGAGGTGTCTGATGTGATAAAGTGAGGCTCAGTGGTGTGCAGAGGCCAAGGGCTGCTGGTTTGGACCCTGGCTGGTACACAGGGGGGATTTAGGCTGCCTATCAGCAGCGTGCAGGTGCCAATATCCATCCCTTCCTTTCAGTCAAGTAGTAATAAGGGACGTGCGAGTCTTTAACGCAACGCTATTACAAGCACTCGGTCCGGTTCAAAATGTACCACCGATTCATCAACATTAGCCTGTATCCAATTTCATCTCGAGTATAATCATCTGGAGGCTCCACACACACACACACACACACACACAATCCCTCTCTTTTTCCTGCTATTTTTAAATCCCCTGTCCTTGTCTTGGCTTTGTGAGCGCATCCTTTAGTGCTGCGCTGCTCTTCCACTCAGCCACTGTAAAATCACATCTGACAGCCAATGAAAACCCAGTGGATGCTTGCATGTTATCTTGACACGGCCATGGTAAGCTGGCGCTACTGATGCTAAACGGCCGTCGTAAGCCTTTTAAGAGCCATCCATGCTGCCTAATGTGGACTCTGGAAAAGAAGGGGGAAAAAAGAGAGTTGGGGGGGGGACATTTATACATTTTTACTCCATGTTTAGGAAAAGGGAGCGGTTCCTCGTTCAGCCTGACAATGGCCTGAGGAGGAATTTATTTGTACCAATGCCGTGAAGTCGAGCGCTTATTATGCAATACGAATGTATTAGCTTATAGAGTTCTCAATTATGTGCTACAACCCACCTTCTCACTTGCATAATATACATAGAAATTGCAGCCTCATATACATGTCCTTATTTAACTTTATTAGTTTATATTCCAGTCTCTGTTTATATTAACACCTTATCATTTCGATAGTAACTCTTTCACCTGCACTTAAGATAAATAAATTAAGATAAATAAAAGAAAGGACCGCTGAACAAAATCAGATTAAAAAACATATTTATAGAAGGAGTCTCAAGAGTCTGCTTTTGTTTACACTCAATAGGGTTTTCCACCACAGGAAAGTCTTCAGTTCCTTCAGTAGTCTTCAGAGTTTTGCGTGTTATATAGACGTATTTTAAAAAAGAGAGAGAGTCAGGTTTAGGGAAAGAGTTTATGCTACAAGATTCTTTATTAAGATAGCTCAATCAATAGCATTTATGTTGATTAATAAAAAATTATAATAGCACTGGTAATTTGATGTGGCTGAAGCAGAATAAAAATTCAAGACGTCCAGTTGAAACATATTTCTGGGTTGATGTTAAGTTTGAAAAGACGTTTATAAAAAAAAAAAAAATTAAAAAAAAAAAAAAATATATATATATATAAAATAAATAATAAATAATAAAAGTAAATAAATTAAACAATTATAATAAGTAAATAAATAAATAAATAAATAACCTTTATTTCAGGCTAAAATCTAGACTCCTTATATAATAAAGTCATGAACAAAGCTCTGATCACTAATCCCAGGCCCCAAGTCGAACCTCAAGCCCTTAAACTCAACTGATGAATTGTTTATTAGTCAGTAAGAGTTACTAAGAAACGTGTAAAACTAGGAGGAAAAAAACCCCACAACAGTATAAAACTGTGAATAAACCCCACTCATTGATCCTGGAGTGTTTATTTTAATAAGTGCTTATTGAGTGATGTTTGGAGGATTTTTATTCATTAACATAAAGCTAGGTGAAGGCATTCTTCATCAGTTTGAACATGACGGCATGCCACGCCCTGCTGGTGCGCCCGTGTTATTTTGTTTTTTGTTATAAAACGAAGAGGCTGTTTTTGTTCGTGGAGCATACCGCCTTGCTGTGGAAGCTTCATTTATTTTCAGGGGTGTTGTGTTGCACTCGGCGCCCTGTTACACAAAGGTGGAGAGGAGCGGGGAGACGGAGGCGCTGTCATTGTCACCAGCGGGTGTAGAATAACATCTCTTGAGCAGCTTGTAATTAGAGTGGCAGGTATGTAATGAGGGTGCTAGATTGCCCCGTTGTGCTGTCCGTGCCAAGCTGGATGTGGCTGGAGATGGCCTTCACTACACACACTCACACACCGGTTCAACTATTCAGCGACCTTTGACCTAAACTTGGGGCAGAACGGATTATGATAAGAACGCGGAGAATAAATAAGTAAGACACACATGGCTTGGTAGGACGACAATTTTCTCTCGCGGAATAACCACAAATAAAATCCTCTCAAAGTTTTCATTCATTTAGGAAGAATTTAATTTCTGGAAGATCCTACTTAGGTGGAGGTTTTAAACCCTGATTCAGCCATCCTGAAAAATCCTCGCATTTTAGCTTGTGCTCACGCAACGTGGATATCTCGCCCTCTCTCTTAACTTTCTGCCCTCTTGGCGAAATGAAAAACTTCTGTCAGAGTCAGATGGAAATTTATATCAGGTTTGTCAGGCGCGAGCCAAAAAACGATCTTACTCGACGTTATTGTGATAAGTTCGGTGCCAGAGATAGAGCAGAAATGAAGGGAAGAGGGAGGGAAGAAACGTGCCCCGCGCTGCGCTCACCAGATAAGTCCGGAAAGCCAAGATTCTCCACTTTCTCCTGCGTCAGAAACCTCCCTGACTCTTGAATTGAGAAAATAAAACCTTCCTCGTTCACGTTCCTGCCCCTTCGCATATTATTTCCTACATTACACCCAGACGCCACGGAGTTTTCTCAGGAAAACAATCGATCCTCCTCGAAATAGACTGGAACGTGCTGTCAGAAGAAGGGGCGGGCCGTCTTAAGCGGTTCCGGACACAATAGAGATCGAATGGAGGTGGGCTCCAAACACCATGCTTCTTTTTTTTTTTTCTCTTTCCTCCCCCGCCCTCAACAATGTGGAACATTCCCAACTGCTTGGTAATTACAGAAACACAAAACGGCTCGTCAAGAACAAAACCCTGACATAAGACGCAGCCGATATGTAGATATCGCCTTACTTATAATGACGCCTGAAAGGCTCAGGCTCAATGCTTTCATATATAAATATTTACTGATATTTTTTTAATAAGATAACCAACACCTATCATGTGCAATTAAGGTCAGATCAATTGTGGATGGAATAAATGTCAGGAAAAAAAATGACATGCTATCAATATCTCCTCTAATTTGTCACAGAAATCCGACGAGCCATTAAGTAGTTATTTCTTCCATTTATTGCTGGAGAGGCTCGAGTTTAAATCTCATGAATAAATGAAGAGCGAAGATTTTAGTTAAGTAAGGAATAAAACTGTTCAGTTATTAGAAAAGACACGGAACGTTCCAGAGTGCCATCGATTACATCCTTTTAATGAATTTTAACCCTTTATACTTGTATTTAATGTGAATTGAGTGAAACTAGAAATATCTACACTACTGGATGCTCCACATTCACACGAGACTAAGTACAAGCAGAGCAAGTGACTCCTGAAACGTTGGCGTTCAGGTTTCGACGCGGGCCATCGTCTTCAGGAAGCCCGTGAGATTTCCAAATACCAAAAAGGTGCATTAAATCCACAAGGCGCTCTGAGAGAATGTCAGCAAGGGGGAGTGCAGAATGTCTGGAGAAAATGTCAAGGGGATTTAACAGCACCTGGCAACCTCTAATACGGATATGCAAATGGCAGCCAGACTTAAACATCAACAACAGCAAAGTGGGATTGTGAGGAAACACTGCGGGAACGCCAGGAACAAACCGCTCCACGCTGGAAGTTTAATCTCAATCACGTAGAGGGTGAAGTGTTCGAGGGGCAAAGGTCATGTCTGCTGTAATGGGTATGAAAATCAGGCAGTGACAGGTTAATCCACTCGCTATCAGATCCAGCATGACGCTCATTGACACCACACGCACTGATAACCCTGACAGAAGAGTCACAGCAGCTCCACCAGTCAATAATCACGTGACGCTAATCTGAAACTCATCCACTGCTTTTTACACACTTCCTGTCAAACACCATTCAGTTATTTTCCATGGGATTGTATTACATTTAATTTAAATTGTGCTTCCTATTCACTATAAACGTCTTTGCAGGATTTTTCGGATTATTTTATATTGTAATACAATGCATTTATTTTTTACACAGGCTCTCTTATTAGGAATTTTTATTCATGTTACTTTCATACGATTAACTTACGATAACGATAACATTTTTTTTCACATTCAATTTTCACTTTATTTTCTAAATTATTTTCTTATTGTTTTAAAATTGTTTTATTATTTTTTTAATGATTTTATTATTATATATATATATATATATATTTTATTAAATTAATTTACTTATTTATTTATTGCATTTCCACATTTATTTTCATTTCATTTTTTTCTTTATTTTCCACCATTTTATTTTCACTTATTATATTCCACTCTTCTATTCTATTTCATGTGTTTTTATTCCGTTTTCTGTTTTTTACATGACTTTTGAATTCATCTATTTTTATTACGGTTTCATTCCAGCCGAGGCGGTTTTATTGATCACACGGAAAACAGTGCGCTGAAACCGAATCCCATGTAAACACGTGATGTTTTGGTTAAAAATTCTGGGATGACATGAAGGCAAAACAATAAATAAATACAATTCTTCTGGATAATGCTCAAGCGAGCGTATACACGGTTAATATAATTCATTTGAACACAAAATGCAAATAAACTTTCATTTATAAAAGAACTACATGCATCTTTTTAAGAGATCTCGCATCCTGACATTTACTGGAGGCCTGACCTCTTCCTCAGTGCTGGTATGTGCTCCAGTACATGAGTGTGTTGATGCCTGATCTGGGAAATAGTGACAACTATTGGCAACTCGTGATAAAGCTTAGAATTTACTGGTTTTCTCTCAGACACGCACAGAAACAATGCAGAATTCCCACAACGTTCCTCATTTAATCTATAAGTCAGCATCTTTATTCATTTATCCTTGCATTTATTCATCTAAACGAACCTGCACGACCTTTCTGTTCTCGCTAATTCCAAGAAAAGTTTCTAGATAATTACAGCAGGGGTTTATTTCATTAAAAACCATCCACATTTCAGTCTCCTCAGCTAAAGACACTCCTATGGAGGCTCACATTAAATAAATCTATAGGTGTCATTTTATAATTATGAGTAGGAACCTAATCACTTCATCTGAAGCATTTAATAAACTTGGGTTGTAGGAGCTTATTGTGCAATTCTTTTCTTGTATGAAGAAGAAATCCTGATTAAAATAAAAAATAAAAAAGGCAAACTGAACGTCGATTTAATTCGAATGTGAAAATTTGATAGGTCTCGAGTCACTGGTATGATTTCTGTGCAGGGAAAGTTCAGGAATAAAACTACTTAAAGGCATAGAAAATCAAGAGGGTGCATTTTCATCTGACATGCTAAAGATATATATTTTAAAAATATAATTAAATATATAATTATATATTTTAAAATACTTATTTAAAAAAAAAAAAAAAAAAAAAAAAATAATATATATATATATATATATATATATATATATTTTTTTTTATTTTTTTAAATAAGTTATATGTATAGAATTAACCTCTAGACTACAAACTAATGATCTCAAGAAGCAAATCTTGATCTGAATAAAATATTACTCAAGTATCGTAGCACAGCTCTGTTTCATTCCAGAGCATTAAACATAACTACAAATAGACAGAAAGTTAGAAAAACAGAAAAATGCAATAACTGATGAAATGCCGGAGTTATGAGGAAAATAAATCTGCTCAGATCACATCAAACCAGCTCGCTGTTGATTATTTTCCTGTAACGGTTCCCGACTCTGTGTATGTGCCTCATACTATATCAGTTAAAGCCTGAATTTTTTTAAAATCTTTATTTCTTGAGCACTTCAATGCCAACCGTTGTTTTATGGCCCAAATGTTCAGTAAAGGTACCTGTGCTACTTTTAATACTTCCTGGCCTACATGACCTTCACTCACTTGACCCCCTCTGTACCCTCTGTGGAGCAGGCTGGAGTTTTGCCTCCCACACTGATGAGGTCTCTCTCTCTCTCTCTCTCTCTCTCTCTCTCTCTCTCTCTCTCTCTCTCTCTCTCTCTCTAAAGCAAGGTGCAGCCATATCTCCGTCACTGCCCACCTCCCTCATTGCTTGCACCTGCTAAAACATTCGAGGTATTCGCGCGGCAGGGCAACACATTTGCTTTTCATTTAACCTGCCTCAACAGACCTTTGAAGTACATAATGGCAGAGAAGCAAAGGTTTTTCTCTTGCACTCCCTCCCTCGCCCCCTTAATCATTTACCTCGTCGAGGCACATTCTCCGCAGCTAACCCATCAAGCGGAAAACGAGCTCGGCCTGCCGGTCCTCCCCTCCCTTTCTCTCTCTCTCTCTCTTTTGCCGCGATGCCAGAGAGAAAGTGAGTGAAAGAGAGAGAGAGAAAAAGTGGATTTGTAAAGTAGCAGCAGATCTTGGCCTCGGCTTCACCCTACATGACGTACGCTTCTTTACAGCCCTGGTGATTAGTCAGGGTTCGTGGAGGACTACATGCAAAAATGACTCATCTTTCAGAAAGTACAATTTCAAGCATGACCACAATGCCTTACATACAGAGCTACTTAAACAACTGAAAAATGCTGATCACATTCTGAGTAAAAAACAGATTTGTAGTTGTAGTTTTTTCTCCACTACATTACCTGATATTTCATCGATAAAGACGCAGTAACTACAAGTACGGTAATATTGGATATTCCAGTATATAATAACAACACAAAAGGCTGTCACTGATTATTTTCCTTTGATCGCATGTTTCCAGCGTGTCTTATACCTCGTGTATGAAAAACACTGGATTTGTTCGAAAGGGCTACTTCAATGTAGATACAGCACAGTAATGTTAAACATCAGTTACTCAACGAGTCGATTTTAATAATCACAAAAGATTAGAATAATATGAATAAGCATTTACTTCCGGGTGAATAATTACATAAATATTATGGTATTATTACACACTTATTACCGTCACTAACCGTTAATACATCACTTTATAGTTTCAAATACGTAACTGGACCAGATTCTTTATATTATTTAAAATTAAAGCATATATATTACTACACAAGTGCTGTTACTGGAAAAATAATCAATCAACAATAACACAAGAAGCTGACCTTCACTGATTTTCTGTCGAGAAACCTCTAGGTTTCTGCTTCGTAGAGCAAATACGCAGCTCTTATAAGTAACTCTGCAGCACAATAACGTTAAATATTAAATTACAAATTTATTAAGCGTTGACTTTGAAGGGGAAAAAACATTGATTACATTGACTAACGTCTATTCTATTACTTTACAGAATTAGGTAATAACTACAGCACAAAAATTTCAAATTTAGAAATATATATTTAATATTTCTGTATAGACTTTACTATAAAAGACTGCTACAAATGTGTGTAAAAATGCAATGCTTACATATATATAAATATATATAGTTAATAAAATGTTAATAAATGTTAATGTAATTTAATGTCATTTTTTAAAGAATCTTTTTATAACTGATTTTTTTTTTTTCAGCTCCAAATTTGAACATTTATTAACATTTCATTAACCATTAATTTTGAATTCAGGGTAGATTATTTCCAACAATCTAGCTCTAACACATTTACTGCTTTTACTTCGGACTTCTGCAGTATTTTATTACTGTATAGATTTAAGTTGCGTATCTACAGCTGTTTTAATATTTATATAAATATTTAACTCGGCTTTATACTGAATTCTAGGTCGATGTTTCGTTTCGTGGCTCAGACCTGCTTTTTTCATACAAGTTGTTATGTAAAGTATGTAGCATTAATGACCTGTAAATACTGCACTCTTACATCATGTAGCTGATATGTGGGGTGAAAAAGAAAGCTGTAGCGTTGTAGTATTTGTGGTTTTATCATGCTGTGTTAAGTGTTGTAGTTTCTCCAGAACAAGAAGTTCTTGTTTTTGTTGTTGTTTTTGGTTGTTTTAACTTTGAGACTTTAAGGAATTGACTGTAAAGGCGCTACAACATAAGTGGAAACCAAAACTCTATAAATGGATAAAAAAACAATGCTTTCAAAAGGAAAAAAAAAATGGAATTACTGGCAGATCGAGAGGAATAAAATACCCAAGCAGTTTGGACGCAAGCTGTTACCAGGGGAAAAAGGGAAAAAAAAACAAACCACTTAAACATGCATAAAGTTAGATAATACAGTAATAAACGTGTAATAATATCTATAACGATCGAATTCTTCAATTTTCACCTGAAATCATAATGTAATGTCGAAATGTACAGATATTAGCATGGAATCAGTCAGCCTCAGCAGGAAGGAATTAGTGTTTAAGTCTATAATGAACTCTGACCTTGGTTGCACAATTCCACAAGAATATAAACTGTTGTAGAAAGGACGTTATTTATATTTACATTATTTACTGTCCCAAATGAGGATGAGGTTCCCTTCTGTGCCTGATTCCTCTCAAGGTTTCTTCCTCACATCATCTCAGGGGTTTTTTCCTCACCAGCGTCACCTCAGGCTTCAAAATGAAGGATAAATGTTAGGGATAAACAGTCATTTTTAAACATTTTTTCATTTTTATTCTTTTGTTTCTATACTTGTGTAAAGCTGCATTGAGACAATGTCCACTATATGAATAAAGTGAATTGAATTATTATTTAAGTTTTTAACACAAATGAGTCATTTTCATCCTTCAAAGTGACACAAAGTGAGAGAACCTCTATTAGCTTTCATGAAATTCAGTTTGCTCGAGAAATAGTTTACTCCCAGAAAAAAATATTGACAGGATCTGGTCTCATGGCTGTCCTCGAGAGGCAAAATATTCTTTTATTTCCTGTTCAATATCAAGCTCGTGGTGCAATGATATTCCACATATAGTACAAAGACGTTGATTATTTAGCTCGAAGCCTCGATCCCCTGGTGCTGGAACGCAACGTGAATGTCAAGTGAATAAATCTAAAGAGTAGAGCGCACAGGAGGTCCAATAAGCCATTGATCAGTCCCAGTTAATTATCTAAGCCATCGTCTCCTACGGTGTTTATTAGCATGGCGCTAACGCTGTAGGAGCCGTGCCTGCTTCTACAGATCGCGCGTGCCGAAGGAGATGACTAATAAAGCCAGGCTGGGAAGAGCGCCAAGTGATGAACATAACAGCTAAATGATCTTCTGCAAGGATAGCATATGTTTCATAAAACCTTATTTGAGTGGTTAGGAGCTGGTGTGTGTGGAGGAGAGACTTCATGTTTTGGTTTTATTTTTTTTTTTGAACACACGTATGACAAGGAGCCACGAAAATCAACAACAAAACAAGTCGAGATCCAGCGTTTAATGTCGCTATATCGTACTATTTTACTTCTCACCTTCACTATGGTGCAGAAGAATCTACAGCATGTGGCCTGAATTTAGCTCTCTTGCACTGCTGAGATACATAAACATGACGTGTTGTCTCATATTAGATAATTCTGCCAGAGATTTACGTCCGGCGTTTTTGTTTTTTTCCCTCACACAAAGCGAGCACTTTTTAAAGATGCTCCAGAGTGTGATCGAGAGTTTCCAGGAAAACTGTTCAGCGTTTGTGAAACACTCCAGAAAATTTACATAGTGTATAAAACACTCCCGAGGCTATAAACGACTAAATGTTTTGCCAAAGAATGGAAATGAAGGCATAAATCTTCTGTATGATTTGATGCTTGATGATGCAGAGAGAGTGAACTGATGGATAAAAAGGTGGTAAAAAAAAAGAAAAAAAAAGGATTCTAGTGTTAAAGCCAACGGAGAAAGGAGACTGAGCAGGATCTGGATCCCAAACACGTGTAAATTAAAAATTAAAGACGTTTTTAAAGACGTGTAAAGTGTCATGAGTCAAATATCTCCAGTATGGAGCACCTCTTGGCGCACTAGAGCTACACTTTTCCCTTCAAATTTTAGTCATTCATCCAACTAATTCTACATGAAAACATTCAACCCTAAAGAAATATAAAAATTTGAATTAACTTCAAAATCACATGAGCAGGAATGATGCAACTCCCTCATTCCCTTCTTTTTGACTTTATCATTAGGTTACAAATTTATGGTGGCCGAGAAGTGCAAAACAAAATAACAAATCAGGAAACACAATAACAAACCCAAAAAAACAAAATAAATCCAAAAAACTAAATCCAAAAAACAAAATAAATCCAAAAACAAAATAATCCAAAAACAAATATAAATCCAAAAAAACAAAATAAATCCAAAAAACAAAATAAATCCAAAAAACTAAATCCAAAAAACAAAATAAATCCAAAACAAAATAATCCAAAAACAAAAATAAATCCAAAAAAACTAAATAAATCCAAAAAACTAAATCCAAAAAACAAAATAAATCCAAAACCAAATATAAATCCAAAAAACAAAATAAATCCAAAAAACTAAATCCAAAAAACAAAATAAATCCAAAACAAAATAAATCCAAAAACAAATATAAATCCAAAAAGACTAAATAAATCCAAAAAACAAAATCCAAAAAACAAAAAACAAAATAAATTAAAAAAGAAAAATAAATCCAAAAATAAAAATCCAAAAAACAAAAATAAATGCAAAAACAAAAATACAAAAAACAAGTCAGAAAACACAACAAACCCAAAAAACAAAATAATAAATACAAAAACAAAATAATAAATCAGAAAACTAACAAAATTAATCCAAAAAACAAAATAACAAATCAGAAAACACAATAACAAACCCAAAAAACAAGATAATAAATCCAAAAAACAAAATAATAAATCCAAAAAACAAAACAACAAATCAGAAAACAATAACAAAATAAATCCAAAAAGCAAAATAACAAATCCAAAAAAAACAAAAAAAATCCAAAAAACAAAAACAAATCCAAAAAACTAAATAAATCCAAAAACAAAATAACAAATCAGAAAACACAACAAACCCAAAAAACAAAATAAATCCAAAAAACTAAATAAAAAAAAATCCCAAAAAACCCAAAAAAAAAAACAAAAAAAAACAAAAAAAAAAAAAAAAAGTAGTGGCTTCCTCAAAGTAGCACTGAATGAATTGCATTTTCTTATAAATATAAATGTGTTATTTTCTTAGATTTAAAGTTGCACTATCGAGCAAAAAATGCTTAAAAGTGAAGGCAAATCTCCCCACATGTACAAAAATAAAGTTAGACACACAATTTCCTACTTCTTGTATATCTTGAGTGACAGATGTTTCATCTAATCAGCGGCAGGAATTCCATTCGCAAACTATACCTACTTTTTCTGGTTTATCTGAATTGTTATTGCGCTTTTCCCGCATTTGTTATGTTGTTTTGCACTTCTCGGCCACCGTACAAATTACATGCTGAAGGTAAATTCTTTACATCAGTCATTCCAGTGCTCTTACGCTGTTAACATGGATGCTAGTTCACCACATTTGGTGTATTTGCTAACTCTATGCTAAAGGCAGCTGAAGAAACCTTAGAATATTGGGTGAAATATTCAAGATGCTAAAAACGAAAGTAGGATTCAATAGCTGAACGTCTTCCCCGGTCGTGCAAGTGCTTGAACATGTACAGAGAAGAATTTCTCTCTCAGTCACTGACATGTTGGTGTTTTATAGCTGCTCGGAGCAGCGGGCCTGCATGCTCAATTTAACGCAATCACTGCGCAAGTGGAGCGCCTCGCCACGTCGGGGAGGACAGGAATCCCATGACACACAAACACACACACTGCCTGTTTTCCCCCTCTCTCGCTCTAACTTGCCACTTTTCCCTGTAGTTTGAGATGAATACCACGTTAGTGCCGACGACCCCTGAGGGCAGGAGCGCAGGAGGAAATCACTCGAGTGCTTCCCCTTGTAAAGTCGATCCCCTGCTGCTATTTATTTATCCCTGCTACGGATCTCTCTCTCTCTCTCTCGCTCTCACACACACACACACACGTCGAGCATAACTAAAGGACCTGTTAATAGGGCCTTACCTATAAATCCTGAATAACAGAAATACAGAAAAGAGAAAGGGGGATGGGTTTTAAAAAAAAAAAAAAGGAGGCTTAAAATTGAATAAATCACACCTGGAGATGGCTGGTGGAAACTGGCACAGCTCTGCCTATATGATACTCAAATTACTCCATTTGTTCGTGGAGATATTTTAATCCGGCCTGACCTCAAACTTCCCATGAACCAGCGCCTGAACAAAAGGCCGCCCACTGTCTTCGCAGTAAATCTGTTGTCTCCCTTCTGGGCCCCGGACCGGGACTCATAGATCACTACTGCGCCGCAGCTTGCTTCAATTTACTCAATTAACTCGGGGTAAAGCACTTGTAAGTTCTGCAGATGTTGGTTTATTATCGGGGACTAAAATGTACAAGCGAGTTCAGGAGCCCGGGGTTATGCTGAGGTTGAGCGAAGGGGGAAGGGCAGATAGTGAAGAAGAAAAAAAAACAAAACAGGCAACAAGGCAGCAGGTTGCTAGTGACGGCTTTTCTCTCACACACTTCAAATTTTGTTACACAGAGTCATGGTCTCTGGAAATAAAGCACAAAATTGCTCTTTTTCCTCTTAGTTTTTTCTTTTAGTATAAAAGCCGATGTTAAACCTGAGGTAAAGACGCTGGTGCTAACCATTCTCCCGGTGCAGCTGCGGCCTGCTAGCGGCACGATTTTAAACTAGCGTCTCCTTCAACCTGAATCGCTCACAGATGACCGTCCTCTGGCGAGCGTCTGCAATCCGCTACAGGAACATCATCATCATCACACCGTTTCTTCATTCAGAGCATTTTATTATAATATAAAAAATGGGGGGAAAAAAAAAAAAGAAAGGAACTGCTGCCTGGCCCGAGCCGAGTCCCGCGATCCAAATATCAGCAACACAACGTTTAAATGAGCATGAATAAAGCATTTTTATCTCTGCTTGACCTCCCCGGGAATAAATCAAAGCCAGAGCGACGTAAGGAATGTAAAAAATATTGTAAGGGGTGCTCGCTAATATTAAACAGGTGTCGTGAGCATCGCTATAAAACATGCCTCTCGCAGCCAGCTGGAGGACGATATATTTCAGGTGTTGGCTGACTACATTTCAATTAAGTGCGGCAACACAAGCTGACATTCATGGAGCTTTAAAATAAGCTTTTGATAAATGATTTTGCTTCATCGGGCTAGCGTGCTAACGCCGGCCCTCGCATATTAAGGGAGGAGGTTCTTATCTCGGGTGCCGAGCGGGACGGGGCGGTGAAAACGCAGCCTTCTGGAGGTCCTCGGTGACAGGTTAATGACGTGCAAGCTGGGATTGACGAGTCACGTGTTGCTCAGGAGCGGATTACAGGTGCGAAGGCGGTGCCTTATCACAGAGCTGGACAAATCGTGCTAGCGTTTAAGGTGCTTGGAATCCGCGTATCTTGATATAAGATCTGATTAACGGTGATATGGTGATACATCACTCGTGTTATCGCACCACACGTACAGGGGAAAATATCATTCCCCGGCAAAGCAAACAATAATATTGTCAGCAATAACAGGATTTTAATGTTAGCTGGCCTGAGAGAGTAATGCAGCAACAGTAGGGCACTAAATTATACTAGACTGTTTATGCTGTTAAATTGATAAGGAAGAGCACAAAGTCTCAGAAAAACCTGAAACTCCTGATTTATTAAACGTCTGAAAATGCAAATGAGTTCTATTAAATTATCTCTGTTTATTTTTAATTTCTAATTCTTAAAGAGAGAAATACAGCACATTTGACTATCCAAAAGTATGAAAAAATAAATAAATAAATATTCTGTTTGGAAAATGTGACTTGTATGTGTGTGTAAAATGTGTGTAATGTTTTTAATATTTTTATATTTAAATTTTATATTTATATATATTTTGTTGGAAAATAAAGTGTAAAGTTGGAAAATAAGTGCACTTCAAGCTTTTTATTTTAAACTAAAGTAAATAATTAACATCTTGTTAAAAGCCATTATTTGTAAAACTCCACTTACTCCCTCGTGTCATATATTTACGCGAATAATAATTAGCAATTCTCTGCTAATGACACCCTGCAGCCAAACATTCATTTTCTCAGTTTTGAGGTGTGTCCAACTTAATAACGAAACAAATTCAATTGTTCGTCTATCAGCGGCGAGACAAGCGACATCTTGTTCAGCGCTCTGCGAGTCAGCTTGATCCAATTAGGCTCAGAACGGAGGCTCGGTAATCGCTCCTTTTACAACCGAGCGAGCCTCCTCTGCCATTTTTTAGCAAGTCACAGGGAAAATAAAAAGTTGGGCTCAGGGAGAACTGAAGAATATAAATGTTTGAGATGAGACAGGATGGAAAAAAAAAGAAAAAAAAGAAGCGCGACCTCCTGACAAAGGGTCGAGGACACGGAGGCCAGGATAGTAGACACTCTTCTCATCATCGGGCCTCTGCTAATATGTTTTGAAGAGGAGAGAACCGCGGCCTCTGGTTTCTCTCCTGCCTTTCATGGACTGCTCCTCGGGGAGCGATAGGGAAGTGGAGAAAACTATAATGAACACGTTTGCCTTTTTTGCCTCCTTTAACTGTCATCTAAATCACCAGCGAAGCCCGGCGCTCGAGCGTTTCCACAGTCAGCGGACGCACAGCTGTTCTTGCCCGGGTTCTAGCCAGCAAGCTAGTTCATGCTAACATAGAGGCCGAGCTAGTGTTTCACGACCCGTGTCGAAATTTACAGCTGCTGCAAAATATCACACTTCCACACCTTTTTTTATCGTCAAGGAAAAGGGTCATATTTAATGGAAAAGTGGATGTGAACTCTTCTACTGCAACCTGATTTGTCCTAGCACATCTGCTCTCGGCTAGCGTGCCCTCCAAATTTCTCTTTCCCTGGACCCCCAGGACCGGTCAGACCCCTGTCTACTTAAGGCCCACGGATACATTCCCTAAACAGCCCCAAAGCATATTTACATCACCTTGAACTGGTGCTATCATCATGCACAACAATGACTTCTTCAGAACCAGAGAGACGATATAGCTTAGCGTGTCTGCTCTTGGTTAGTGCTATAGATCTTTATCTATCGGCATCTTCTACATTCTCCAGAGATTGATTGGCAACATTCCCCTGCCCTTGGTGCCCCACCTCTGTAATGACACAATGGAATTAATTAGGCTCCATTAATTTAGCAAAAACAAATAAGCACCTCTGCCCTCTGCCTCAGCCTGGCTCAGAGCACGCAGGTGGTTCTGATTTCTCGGCGCTTCATCAGCCGGCGCTGTTGCGCTAATCTATGGGCTGGAGAGCACCGGTCCTCACAGGCCATGACCTTTTCCTGCTCCTTCTGGGACACTAGTCTTAAAGCCACTCAGGCCAGCAGGGCAGGCCTCGCCCTCGTCCTCTATCCCGGCGTTTCCTCTGATCTTATCGATGTGTGTCGAGTAACACTGAAGAACACTCGACTAATTGGATTTTTATTGCTCAGAAAATGGTTTTATGTGGCGATTAAATAAACCTCTCCATCTCTGTGTTCTTTTGTGGAACTGAGCAACTGAGAGTTTTCTCCAGAAGAACCCATGCAGGAAGAGCAAAACTTTAACTATTCGAAATAAATAAATAAATAAATAAATAAATAAATAAATAAATAAATAAATAAATAAATAAAAAATAAATAATTGAACACAAACTAAGCATTTGATCTGGATTCCAATTCTAACCAAACTGCTCCAAGACGAATGCGTCTGCCATTTTTTCATTTTTTTTTAAAAGTTTAAAAGTTTAAAATAATGCAATTACTTGATCTCATAAAAAATAGTTCATTATAGTACAATTATAAAAAAAAAAAAAGAAGATAATTATCAAGTCATCTACATCTACTGGCCTAGAGAGAGACACATTTAGATGGAGGAACTTTGTTGACAAATATTTTAACAGAGAAATTCACCTGGACATCTTAAGGAAAGGAAAGGAAAAGAAAGGAAAGGAAAGGAAAGGAAAGGAAAGGAAAGGAAAGGAAAGGAAAGGAAAGGAAAGGAAAGGAAAGGAAAAAAAGTAAATTAAGACAAAAGAAAAGAAAAAAATGGAAAAGGAAAAAAATGAAAGAGGAAAGAGAACAAATAAAAGAGAAAGAAGGACAGAGACAGAAAGAAAGAAAGAAAGAAAGAAAGAAAGAAAGAAAGAAAGAAAGAAAGAAAGAAAGAAAGAAAGAGAGAGGGAAGGACAAATAAATAAGGAGAAGAAGAAAAAAAGAGAAAAAATGAGAAAGAAAGAAAGAAAGAAAGAAAGAAAGAAAGAAAGAAAGAAAGAAAGAAAGAAAGAAAGAAAGAAAGAACAAACACAAATGCAGAAACAAAGAAACAAATGAAAGAAAGAAAGAAAGAAAGAAAGAAAGAAAAAAGAAAGAAAGAAAGAAAGAAAGAAAGAAGAAAAAAAGAAAGAAAGAAAGAAATGAAAGAGAGAGGGAAGGACAAATAAATAAGGAGAAGAAGAAAAAATGAGAAAAAATGAGAAAGAAAGAAAGAAAGAAAGAAAGAAAGAAAGAAAGAAAGAAAGAAAGAAAGAAAGAAAGAAATGAAAGAGAGAGGGAAGGACAAATAAATAAGGAGAAGAAGAAAAAATGAGAAAAAATGAGAAAGAAAGAAAGAAAGAAAGAAAGAAAGAAAGAAGGAAAGAAAGAAAGAAAGAAAGAAAGAAAGAAAGAAAGAAAGAAAGAAAGAAAGAAAGAACAAACAAACAAATACAGAAACAAAGAAACAAATGAAAGAAAGAAAGAAAGAAAGAAAGAAAGAAAGAAAGAAAGAAAGAAAGAAAGAAAGAAAGAAAGAAAGAAAGAAATGAAAGAGAGAGGGAAGGACAAATAAATAAGGAGAAGAAGAAAAAAATGAGAAAGAAAGAAAGAAAGAAAGAAAGAAGAAAGAAAGAAAGAAAGAAAGAAAGAAAGAAAGAAAGAAAGAAAGAAAGAAAGAAATGAAAGAGAGAGGGAAGGACAAATAAATAAGGAGAAGAAGAAAAAAATGAGAAAGAAAGAAAGAAAGAAAGAAAGAAAGAAAGAAAGAAAGAAAGAAAGAAAGAACAAACAAACAAATACAGAAACAAAGAAACAAATGAAAGAAAGAAAGAAAGAAAGAAAGAAAGAAAGAAAGAAAGAAAGAAAGAAAGAAAGAAAGAAAGAGGGAAGGACAAATAAATAAGGAGAAGAAGAAAAAAATGAGAAAGAAAGAAAGAAAGAAAGAAAGAAAGAAAGAAGGAAAGAAAGAAAGAAAGAAGGAAAGAAAGAAAGAAAGAAAGAAGAAGAAAGAAAGAAAGAAAGAAAGAAAGAAAGAAAGAACAAACAAACAAACAAACAAATACAGAAACAAAGAAAGAAATGAAAGAGAGAGGGAAGGACAAATAAATAAGGAGAAGAAGAAAAAAATTAGAAAGAAAGAAAGAAAGAAAGAAAGAAAGAAAGAAAGAAAGAAAGAAAGAAAGAAAGAAAGAAAGAAAGAAAGAAAATCAAAATAGAGAAGAAAAGAAAGAAAGAGAAAAATAAAGAAATCAGTTACAGCTATAGTATTCTATTCATCCATTAAAGACAGACCAACATCATGATCACTGGAGACTGGAGATAAATGTCCTCCATAAAAGTTCTTTGGAGAAGATTTCACCACAGCAGTGATGTCATCACTAAACACCTTCTGACCAATAAGATTCAAGAACTGCTCTGTTCCATACATTGATATATAAAAGGAACATCATCATTAACAAATTGTAATCACAAATTAACAGAAGATCATATGAACATCTGGAGTTGTGTTTCTGCATGAACCTGACAGATGTGAGCATGTGTTTGGGAAGTTGGAGGAAACCACAGAACCCTGAGGAAACTATCCCACCCTGGAAGAAGGTGTTAAACTGCATCCAGACAGTAACCTGAGCTCAGGAAGGAAGCAGGAACTCTGAGATGGAAGCTGATGGGTGATGGCACGACCCTCACGACACGAGGAGAGCTGAACCGTGTGGTCTCCGGTGTGAGCAATTAACACTGTTGGGATGAAACAAACAGCTGAAACGATGGATTTTCTGGAATAATGAGTCTCTCCCTTTCTTCTCCTGGGCTTGCAGGACTCGGATCTGTAGGAGAGGAGAAAGAGAGGTGCGACTCCATTGAACTTGTTTATCAGAAGCTTAGCCATTGGGAGAGCGCGCTCGACTCCAGGACTTTATCTACAGCACGATTCAATTAACCAGCGATGATTTCACTTATGACAAAATCTTAATCTAGACTCCTGTGTTTTCCGATAGGGGAACATATGTGCATTTATATGATTGCCTCGCCCTGCCTATCATATTTACTTTGGTCCGAGAGAACGGCAAATCTCTAACCGGCGGTCGTGCTTCTCCGCCCTCGCTGCTCCAAAGCAATTCTGGTGGCAGAAGTCGAGCACCCTGAAGCGTGTTAATACTCACATATTGAAGTCTTACAGCAGGGTTTAGATTCAGGACCAGCAGACATGGGCCTTGATAACAGCCCCTGAGCATTCAGGTGAACTTTCTGGCAGAGTGGGATATTGTGTTTAAAGCCTTTTTTTATTTTTTTTTTTTTTTTTTTTATTTTGTCTTTAAAAGCATGTTGACGGAGCGTTTGGATAAACACGGTTTTAAATACAGCTCTGATACCGAAGAGGTGAGAGGCTCTGAGGAAACACAACCTCGGTCATTACTTAATTCTGTTTGATCTGAGCTGCAACTAAACACAAGCAAGGTGAAAAAAGGTAGGAATAACAAAGTGAAAAGCATTTCCTTACACCCTAGACTTAATGGACACCTGATGGGACAGGAAAGGACGGGATGGGACAGGACGGGATGGGACGGGACAGGACGGGACGGGACGGGACGGGATGAGAAGGGAAGGGAAGGGGAGGGAATGGAAGATAAGGAAAGGAAAGGAAAGGAAAGGAAAGGAAAGGAAAGGAAAGGGCAGGACAGGAAAGGACAGGAAAGGACAGGAAGGGACAGGAAAGGAAAGGACAGGAAGGGAAAGGAAGGGACAGGAAAGGAAAGGAAGGGAAAGGAAAGGACAGAAAGGGAAAGGAAAGGAAAGGAAAAGAAAGGAAAGGAAAGGAAAGGAAAGGAAAGGAAAGGAAAGGAAAGGAAAGGAAAGGACAGGAAGGGAAAGGAAAGGAAAGGACAGGAAGGGAAAGGAAGGGAAAGGAAAGGACAGGACAGGAAAGAAAAGGACAGGAAAGGAAATGACGGGACGGGACAGGAAGGGAAGGGAAGGGGAGGGACAGGACAGGACAGGAAAGGAAAGGAAAGGAAAGGAAGGGAAAGGAAAGGAAAGGAAAGGAAAGGAAAGGAAAGGAAAGGAAAGGAAAGGAAAGGAAAAGAAATGAAAGGAAAGGAAAGGAAAAGAAAGGAAGGGAAAGGAAAGGAAAGGACAGGAAGGGAAAGGAAAGGAAAGGAAAGGAAAGGAAAGGAAAGGAAAGGAAAAGAAAGGAAAGGAAAGGAAAGGACAGGAAAGGAAAGGAAGGGAAAGGAAAGGAAATGACGGGACGGGACGGGACGGGAAGGGAAGGGAAGGGACAAGACAGGAAAGGAAAGGAAAGGAAGGGAAAGGACAGGAAAGGACAGGAAAGGACCGGAAGGGAAAGGACAGGAAAGGAAAGGAAACTTTGTAAAAATGAGCGTATAAACTTTGTAGTCAAAATTACGATCAGAACTGCTGTTATAGACGTGAATTAACATGTTCCAACCAATCAGAATCGAGAACAGAGTTCACGCTGATCGAGCAAGGATCACGTTATCCTATTAATAGACAAATACAGTGATCCTTTTACAAAACCATGTAAAACTCAGCACTGTATAAAAACACCATGACGTCCATCACCTTGGATCAGAGGTTTTCTTGTTTTCAGCTCTCCGTGTACATCAGCAGCCATGCTACAACACATCTAATTAGACGTTTCAGGAGTCGACTGTACACAGAGCAGACACACAGCTACATTAACACTCCGCTTCAGCCTTCATGAATCAACCCCCACCTCGCAGGGGTCACGGAGCTGGACACCAGAGCAGGGTCAAACCTCCTCCTCAACGGAAATTCCAGTGCCGGACAGTAACGTTTTACTCTTATTCATCATTCTGCCCATCTACATATTTTTTTTAGGGGTCACATGGTTATGTCACAAAGTTCTTTTGAAGTTCCTCAAGGTCCTTAGCTGGAGAACGACTTCAAACCCACACTGTACAATTCAACGCAGCCAGAACGAGACAAACAAACACGATTACAGCCAAGTCTTCTGATAGACAGTTTCTGCAACCATGAAAATGAGCATAAATAGCAGTTTTTAGAAGTTTAATACTTTTCATCACTCGATATAATTATAACAGCTACAGCTTACAGAATTGTTTTAATTAGGACAATGAGACAATGGTATCCGAGATGTTGCCATGACAACAACCACATAAGATGAGGTTAAGTGTGCTATTTCTGTTGTTCACTAGAACTTTTTTTTTTTTTTTTTTTTTTAAACTGTCCAACACTCAACAAGCTGCTAATCCCTTAAACACTCACTTCACACACGTTTATCAACATCACTGCTTTAAGACGAATAACAGAATAACAAACACCGAGTGAAGGACATCAGAACGTCTTCAGCTGATCTGGAGTCGATCTGGTGTATAAGTGAAGAATGAAACACTTTCTTGGTGATTAAATAAATAAAGGGAAATTAAATAAAAAAACTCAAACTCCGATTTACTGTAAACACATGAAGTGGTCTCTTCTTACACACCTCCTGTTATAGCACAGCTAACTTTTTTTGTTTTTAAACTTAAAGATAGTCATGCAAATTTTTTGTTGTTGCACTTAATTGTCCACCAAACAAGATCATTCATTCATTCATTGTCTACCGCTTATCCGATCTATTCTTGGGTCACGGGGAGCCTGTGCCTATCTCAGGTGTCACTGGGCATCAAGGCAGGATACACCCTGGACGGAGTGCCAACCCATCGCAGGGCACACACACTCTCATACACTACGGACAATTTAGAGATGCCAATCAACCTATATGTCTTTGGACCGGGGGAGGAAACCCCCGAGGCACGGGGAGAACATGCAAACCCCACACACACACGGCAGAGGCAGGAATCGAACCCCCAACCCTGAGGGTGTGAGGCAAACGTGCTTAACCGCCAAGCCACCGTGCCTTCAAACAAGATCATGTTATACCTTAATGTACCTTAAAATTGCCTTAAAATAATACCTTAAAATAAATAAATACATAAAATATCGCCCTCACACTGGAGACTCCTTCCTTCAAACATCTAATCATGGAAAACTATTTCAACCATATAAACAGTTATGCTATGCAATCCATTTATATGCGGAGAATCCTCAGTATAAACCTTAGTGCAAGTCATTACTATAGAAAGTACAATTTACTAGAATGGGAGTGTTAATATGAAACTGATCAGGGGCTGTGCTGTAAAAATAAATAAACAAATAAATAAATAAATGTGACACCTTTGGACAATCTGAATCGAGCCTTTGACAGCAGTGATGAAATAGAAATAATTGGAAAACATCAAGCGCTAATCAGACGTGTGGTAATAAACAAGCAGCAGCATTTTGGATTTCTATTTGGATTATAAGGGTAAAGTGTGATTTTATTGGTGAGTGAGATTTCTATATACAAAACGCTGAATTGGTGCAAAATGAAGTCACGGCAAAATAAATAAATAAACAAATTGATTAATTAATTAAAAAAAAAAAAGGTGGCGACCAAGTTAAGTGCACAAACACGCCATTAATAAAAATAACAAAATTTACAGGAGAGACATTTTCTATACATGGGAATGATTTTTCTCACTCTCATTAATTCTGCTCAAACATTTCCAGGTCAATTCTCCTATTCGCCCATATATGGGCATTCGAGGATACCCTGTGTGCAAATATGGACAGAGATGTATGGAAATAATCGTGGATTTAGTCGTACTGGAATCCTCATGACTAGTAAAGCTTACCGCTCTCGTTCTCGTTCTCTCTCTCTCTCTCTCTCTCTCTCTCTCTCTCTCTCTCTTTTGTGTGTGTATGGTAATGGTATTGTCTGGTGCTCATGACCCGTTCGGCACAAAGCCGTCGAAACTGCGCCATTTGCAAAAGCACTTCTATTTTGTGGTGGTGTATAATTGTCTGAATGAAAAAGAGATTATCTCTTTAGCCTTCTGCAAACAGTAACACAGCTTCAGAGAGTGAGGCAGTGGAAAGTAGAGGGAAAAAGTGATAATTTGCCAAAAAAAAAAAAAAAATACCTCCAGCATGGCAGCGTGCACTCAGCCTAGAACCCAGGTTATTCGGATGGAAGCCAATCTTTGATCAGCCAAGCTGAAATGGCTGAGATAAGTGGGAGCTACAACTCACGGCAGGACCTGTTATTGCTATTTCCTCCTCTGGTTTCTTGAGAGTGGTAAATAGCTGCTTCGTTCCCCCCACCCCAGCCCTCCTTCATCCACCTCACTCGCTCTCCATTTTCTCTACTTCCACCACTACAACTCCTCCCCTTATCCCCTTAGCTTGCCACTTTCGTCTTGAGATCTCTATCACTTTAATCCTGCCAGTCTGTGGCTGGTTAACAAGGAAATCCTAGGTCAATTATCACCAGGCACTTCCTGCTGGGCGAGCGACGGGGGGAATCAAAGCGGCCCGAGAGCCTTTTTCGCACCGGAGAAGAGCAGCAGGCCTAATTAAACGGGCCTCTTGTCCTGCTGTGTCCAGCCGCAGATAGCTCGGCCTGTGATAACCCATCGCCTCTCCAACAACAATTGTTTTGTTTGGGTGGAACTGGGCAGCTTTTGGTGCACAGGAATAACGGAGCTGATCGGTTAAATCAACACCGATGTTTATTTATTGAGTCTTAAATGCAACAACACTCGAATATTCAGTAAGCAACCCCCTCAACAGATGAATGATCAGACACGTGGAATGACACAGCAAGAAAATTTCATAACAGCAATAAAGATGGAAGTGACCTGAAGGAGTTCCTTCACTTCTACAATTTATTTATTCATTTGTTTATCTTCATTGAGCGCTTTATTCTGACTCGGTGTCACAAAGGATCTCATCGTGAGGTTGGAGCACTTCCTGTATGGGGAAGTCAGATCTCAGAATCAAATTTAAGCCAATTTGATGTCAACTGGTGGACCCAGAACATCTCACTGGCTCAAACTGAACACTTCACACACTGTGTGGTTCTGACATTTCTGGAATTTGGCAGGCGCTCTTATCCAGATCGACTTACATTTCATCTCAATTTACACAACTGAGCAATTAAGGGTTAAGGGCTTTGCTCAGGGAGTGCAGTGGCAGCTTGGTGGACCGAGCACACAACCTTCCGATCAGTAGTCCAACACCTTAACCACTAAGCTACCACATCCCAAACTGGCCACAACAAGTTCTGTCCCCAATTTGGCCACCTGCGCTTTCCTGCTACTCACCAACCAACCAGCCATCCATCTCTTCACCATGGAGGATGAAGGCCAACACACCTAGCACCCACATCTACTTCGATAACATACGAGTCACAGGGTGGAGAAAACTGCTATCTGCCCTCTTCCGCATACACCAGATTACACATGTCCACGACTAAACCAGAGTCACATAAAACCACACGAACGGCTACAAAACCCTGGCCGTGTTCAAGGCAGCTCGACAGGACCAAAGTGTTTCCACAGACTTTCAGAGACTTTAATTCCACTGACCATACTGTGTTCTGATTAAAGTGATTAGTCATGTGGCTTTATTGTCATTTAAAACAAACTCAAACATACTTCAAGAAAAACGTCAAGAGACAACACAGGTCTACATACGCTACTCAGTAATATGGATATAAACATTAGACACTTAGCAAAGACGGTGTATTTTGTTTTAAGCACAAAGCAGACGGTGTCTGTCCGGAGTCTGCAGCACCACTCGAAAGTAGTGACACGAAAAGCAACAGGGAAACAAAACTTGTCTGATTTGCTAAACGTAAGAAACGTAACTTGTTACTATTCCGCTATCTGCAACTGTGTAAGCAAAGAATTTTAAACAGCCGGACTTTCACAGCCTGCAGCTGAAGTAGACGGGCCTTATCAACGTTTTCAGTCTCGGTAATACGCAGAGCTGCTCTGTCAAATATTCATTGGCCTCAAGTTACTTTAGAAGGCTTGGAAAACTTTTCTTTGAAGTCTGAAAGGTGTGTGTGTGTGTATATAGTTATGCCTCAGGCCACAGGTTTGTGCTGAAAATAGGAATTTTCAGATATGTTTCAAGTGGATGTTTACGGACCTTTGACTCTCAGTTCAAACCATTATTTATCGTCCTATCGGCGCGTGGGGTCAGAGACGATCTCCTTGTGGTGGCCGCTTCGCTAAGGACTGCCGTTTTTGCAGAAATGGAGTCAGCTGCATAATGTCAGATTACACTGTCCCCTTCGTGTCACGGCTCGAAAAGCTCTATTTATGAGTCCATGAATCTATTTATGAGCCCATCTGAAAGTTTAAACTGTTGAAATGAATCATTTAAACGGCGCCAACAGCTCGGGCCTCCGCGGGCCCGCTGCACTCCCAATGCACTTTGTGCGGCGTTTAAATTGAAAACGATAAAAGCGGAAAAAGGTTCGGCTCGCCGATAGGCGCCTTAACGCACCCTGTTCTCTTGCCTTTACTCGATAATATTTTGGTAATTCATAAAGCCACTATAAAATATGAAATATGAAAGTAAGCGCCTGGAAGAAAAGACGGAGATAAATACCAGAAAATCGGTGGTGCTTCAAAATAAAAGGACACGGTGTACTTTATTCCCTTGTCCTATTCGCATGACTTGTTTTTCCCGCCTTCAGACAAACCGTTAAACACCTGATGAAACAATACAAAAGTTTTTACCGTCACCCGAATTTCTAAATATAAAACAGACCCGGAAAAACTAACAGGTATTATATCTGAGATCCATCCTTTCCTCTCATCTCTGGTCAGCACGGCCTTCCCCGAAGTCCCTCCTTTTTACAATTCCATATGGAAAGGGACGGACAGGAGGAGGAGAGGGGGAGAAAACCAATTTACCAACAGAGCGACATCATCTGCAGGCAAATTTATCTCTGACACACCACCCCTCGGTCCACTGTTGACAGTACATGATATTCCATTAATCTGCCTAATGAAAATTTAACCAGTGTTATAAACAAATAATTGGCCATTATCCTCTCAAAGATCCCGAATAAATTACTTGGGCCCTTTCCCCCCCTGCTTTTTTTTTTTTTTTTTTGCTATCTCAGAGAGAGAGAAGGAGAAAGAGAGAGACGGCCCTGGTGATTGATGTTGGAATAAGCGGCTCGGGCTCGCTCGGCCGCTGAGAGCGAGCTTCGACTAAGCCTGTGATTGACTTAATGAGAGTCTTTGGGGTGAGTAAATGTTCCAAATTGCTCCGTCATTAGCTTTTTTTTTGCGCCGTCGTCTGAAGATACCCGCCGATCTGGTGCGCTGGGTCGACTCCTCTCGTACCATTCCGCCTGCAATTACATTTTCATTTAGAGCGAACCTCTGAAGTCCGATAGGCAGGCCTCTTCTTTTCATTAGGACGGCCTTCGCTTTCTTTTCCTTTTCTTTTCTTTTTTTATCTAAACGCTGTGAAATGTCTCTTCGTTTAGGCCAATTAAAGTCCAAAAAGAAAGTGCTGTAATGAATTATCGTAAGAATTATTTACTTAAACGCCGCCGTTTCGGCTCCCTCTCCTGCGTCTTCACGTCACGTGGGAAAAGGAGGACGAAAGAGAGAGAGAGAGAGAGAGAGAGAGAGAGAGAGGGGAGGAATAATGTGGTTAGAGTAACGTCAACAGACTAACGAGAACGTATGAATGCTTCTGTCTTTCTCTAAATAGCCGGCATGTGCTCCGGGTGTGTTTCAAAACGGTGTTGAAACTAGAAAGTGAAAATCATCAGAGAAGCAATGAAACGAAGGGAGCACACAAACACCAGGACGTCAGAACACCATTCATAATTATTCTTTTTTTCTTTTCCAGTATAAACACGTGATGGAAAAAATTTTCTTTCCACGTCTCCATTTTTCCCCGTGTGGTCACACGGTTGGTTTTTCGCACATTATTTCTCTTCCACACTCTAGCGCATATTGTGCGAAGGCCTGATGTCACACACAAGATTTCAGGGCTCAACATGTTGCAACACACTTTTACACGACATTTCAGGATGTTTGTTTTCAGCCGTCATTCGCTCCTCTGAACTAAACCAGATTTTCTCACTCATGGCGTCTCATTAGCAGCTTCAAGCATTCAAACGAGAACTAGCTGTTAGCATTCAGCTAGTCAGTCTTCATCCAAGCTAATGTTTGGTCAGTAACAACACTTCAGTCGATTAAGTTAGCCTTAGCTGATGTTTTCTTATGTGATTTGGTTCCTCAGTAACGTATAGCAGAGCTGGATATGACTTATAGGTCTTTTAAAGATCTGAAAAGGAAAGTTTGTACTGAACATTTGGAAATCTTCAGCTTTTACACCTCAAGATTTATTCTAAAATTTAGCCTCGCTTTTACTTTATTCCAGGTATAACATTGTGAGCAGTGAGAGGTGAAGTGAATAAGACTGATGATCTCCTCATCATGGCACCTGTTAGTGGGTGGGATATATTAGGCAGCAAGTGAACATTTTGTCCTCAAAGTTGATGTGTTAGAAGCAGGAAAAATGGGCGAGCGTAAGGATTTGAGCGAGTTTGACGAAGGGCCAAATTGTGATGGCTAGACCACTGGATCAGAACATCTCCAAAACTGCAGCTCTTGTGGGGTGTTCCCGGTCTGCAGTGGTCAGTATCTATCAAAAGTGGTCCAAGGAAGGAACAGTGGTGAACCGGTGACAGGGTCATGGGCGGCCGAGGCTTATTGATGCACGTGGGGAGCGAAGGCTGGCCCGTGTGATCCGATCCAACAGATGAGCTACTGTTGCTCAGATTGCTGAAGAAGTTAATGCTGGTTCTGATAGAAAGGTGTCAGAATACACAGGGCATGACGGGTCAGGGCAAAAGGGGGACCAACACAATATTAGGCAGGTTACTGAAAAGTAACTGAAAATTCGCCATATTCACCTTCAAATATAAAGAAATTCTTAGATTTAGGAAAAAAGTTCTCTCTTGGAAAAAAAATCATAATAACCCCAAGCGATCGCCCGCGTCGTAAAAGTTCCACGGAGGTGTCAGAGTGTTATTGGTCCTCCAGGGTAATAAGCTTAAGTGCCACGCGATTTACGCTAATCTCTGCGAAATCAGCCACGTCTCTAAAGTGGGACTTCCGCGCCTGCTCCTGCTCGGCCTCTGCTCAGCGTCAGTGTCGATTTGTTCTGACAGCGCCAAGCACCGAGCGACCAAACCACTCCAAGCTGCAGGACTTCACAGCTTTTAACTTCACAGAGGAAGAAGAAGGAAAAAAAAGTTTATGTTCTTTGTTATTGGAGATTGAGGAAACCATTTTTAATGGAAGAGATAAATCACAAAAGGACAGGAGAGATAATATAGGAGCAGCAAATAAAACCTTTTTTTTTTATATACATTTTTTCAGCCTTCGGGACTTTTTCTTCATGTGAGGAAAACTGAAGAGTTAAAATTCAAGCGTTTGTTATTTTTTAGAAGAGTTTTGCGCCTGCTCATCATTGCTAATTGCGTTAATCATCAGTCGAAATAAAGCCCAAACGTATGCACTGGCTAACTTGTTTACTGACCTGTTGTCGGGTTTTAAGGTGGCTCTGAGCAGCTAGCTAACATCCAGTCCTCCAGACGTGCGTGTTTGCTAAGCGGCGTCTGTGAGAGCGCTCGACAGCAATGTACATAACGCAGTCCAGGCCGTCTGAGGCAGATGTATGCTAATCGTTAACCGTGTGTGGACACCCGAGCCCTGAACAAACATCGGCTTGAAGTGGGTGCTAGCGTCACCTCTTCTTTTGTCACTCACTTCAAGAGCTTGTTTGGTTTTGTCTTTTTTCCAGGATAGGCTCAGAGACACATGCGGCTGATATAGGCTTGGGCTTTTGTCTGGAAATGTAGCTCAGTGCTACGCTGGAGAAGATGTCCAGGACGACACCACAGAACTGAGAGTCTTCATTCTCACTGTACATCCTGCTTTGTTATTATTATTATTTATATCATATAATGGTTAATTAAATGATTTAACCCCATGACATTTCGGAAGGAGTCTGCAGTTTCAGTGCTCTAAGAAATAATTTAAAACCACCACATCACCCTACTACAGGAAAATAATCATTAACTAATTACATTAAACAATTACAATTTTATTGATTAAAGAATCTCACATCATTTATTAAAAAAGCTATTTAATGCTGTTACAGCAAAACAACTTCCTGTTATCGCTTGCGCTACAGCAGCTATAATAGTCGTTCGGTTGCTTTTTCTTTAAGCGAACCTGACATATTCTACCACGTCTAAAAGCCACGCCTCCTGCTGTGTCGCTCCACCCACATCTGAGCAAATTCCAAGGGAGCCAAGCTTTCATTAGTACAGGAACATGGCCCAATGCAAAATAAATAAATAAAAACAAAAAAAGGACAATCCATCTACTGTAATTTTCTGTCAGTGGCAGGAAAAGAAAGCGGAAGGGATCAAGCTCAGCGTGCTATTTATGGAGATTTAGAGAAGTGGATTAACGTTTATCTACAACGTGTTTTAAACGGCCCTCGGCCCAGGCCTGGCTTCAGACCGACGAAAAAAAGCGAACCCGAGAAGCATCAATGTGTGTGTGTGTGTGTGTGTGTGTATATATATATATATATATATATATATATATATTATTTTCCTCTCTCTTTTTCACTTTTCTGTCACATTAACAGTATTTTCTTTTACTCCTCCTTTCTGAAGATGTGTTGAAACGCGTCCGTCCCGGCGTCTTTCTCTCTATCCCTCTCTCTCTCTAACGCACGAGCCGCTCTCTGGATTAGCCGAGCGCAGATTTATTTAATGCATCCTCGTGCTGCATTGTTGGGGGGAGAAAAAAAATCTATTTTGGGAAATGCAGGCACTTGCCAAGCTCTAAGCCTGGTAATATATGCCTGCTACAGTTTAAGAGAGCAGGTTCAGGAACTCTCTTTATGGTGGGATCATGTGGCTCCTTCAATATGAAAATAGAGTCACAAAATCGAGGCCACCCCCCGTTTCCACTAAATCTCCCTCTCACTCTGTCGCTCCCTCCCTCTCTCTCCCTCCGTCTCTCTCTCTCTCTCTCTCGCTCTCTGTCTTTTTGTCTGGCCTGTTTAAATATTTGCCGTAGTGAAAATGTTTGCGATATTCATGCAGATAAGATACAGAGCACGCATATGCCACGAGTTTAAGAAGCTGGGCTTAAGGGCGTGCGAGGCGAACAAAGAGAGAGGAGAGAGGAGAGATCCTAAATGACCACAAAAGAGTATGATGATAAAAGACTAAATTTATCTCAGCAGCCATTCAGATGAGGATTTTTAATTGCATGTGTTTTAAAAAAAATAAAAATAAACAAACAACAAAAAAAAACGG
>JAUCMX010000002.1:3186132-3243632 GCA_033459395.1 Hemibagrus guttatus | reverse complement strand
ACTAAGAGTGTACACATTATTAATCATATATACACATGAATCTGTTACTGATTATTGATGACAGATATCATTTGTATCTCATCACCGCTGACCAAAAGCAGAAATAATGTTTTATTGATTTTCTCTTTTTTTTTTTCTTTAAGCATCTTGTCAGTCTTTTGGAACTGATTACTGAACAAAACACAAAGGTATTCCCGCTAACTTCCAGTATCCTCAGAATCTCATCCTTAACAAACAAGGTGGATAAGTATCCCTCATTATACTCTATAAAGTCTATAAACTTCAAGGGAAGGCCGGGCCGTTGTCAAAATATCTGCACTCGAGCTAGGAAGCACGCAGAGTTCAGTCAATTAGTCAGTGATTATTATTACTACTGTTGTTATTACTAGTTCTTCGAGCCAGGCTGTTATGGTAACCCCAGTCACAGCCCATAATACTAATCCTCACCCTTTCCTTAACCCCAACCCTTACACTTTTAATCAACATCATACCACGTAGAGGGAGGCCGAAATATCGATGTGTTTTTCAGAGTGGACTGTGGCTTTTGGGTTGAGACCAGGGGGTGAGGTTGTTTTTTCTGTCCAGTAAAGTATATTCTACGCTCTATTTTCATTCCCTTTGTATTATTTTATTCTTTTTTGTTGCTGTTGTTGTTTCATGTCCGGGATTCGGTCCTTTGTCTGTCTTGCAAGGACATTAGGGTTAGCATAAATTAAGCAGAACAAAGGCCGAGGCTGTATATGGGTTATGATGAAAGTCTGTCTCGTGCATCCTCATCGAAGCAGCGCTAGTTAACTTGATTCACTGTCTGGCTCTTTAAAGTTGTGGTACGAAACCCAATATTTCTGCTAAACAAAGACAGCGAGGGCGGTGTTTGCTTTCACCACAGCTACGTTTATGGTGGATGGGACGACGGGAATGTCGGCTTTTTTACTTTTTTAAAAGATGTTTTTCAAATTCGAACCATCTGCCTTTTAGCACAAAGTGACGTTCGGGGAGAAGTTTGATCCGATAATAAATACGAGCCGGACGGCGAGATAAAGAGAAAGCGCGAAGACCTGGTTGGTGAGCAAACACTGCAGCGGGAGGACAAAGATATTTCGTATGCAAAGCTCACGCACAATGTTGCGCGTGATAGCGGTGGATGTCGTCCAAGTCACACGCAGAGAGGATTCTGGGACGGGAGGGTACGAGGGTCGGGGGGGAGACGCGTGAATCGAGGTCTTCCTCAGCTGCTTCACATGCCGATTGGAGCTCGTCGCTTTGATTCCATTGATCCAGGACCTCGGCACATCCCACGCGACACAAGGCAGATCTGGGCTTCAGGCTAATCTCATTACGAAACTCTAACCAGCAGATGAGGGGGGAAAAAAAACAAGGGAAGAGAGTGGAAAAAAAGGGGGGAAAGAAGCCACGGCAGGTCTCACCATGCCAAAGCGGTGGCTCACAGAGGCAGGTGTAATGTTACCAAATTAGCCTCTAAACGGTAAAAAGGAGATTATTGCAAATGGCCTGGCTAGCCAGCACATGCAGCCCCCTGAGGTCGGGCCAATTTAGAGGCACTGACGAGTCCCAGAGGGCTTTGAGCCACGCCGATGAAGACACCCCAGGAGGGGGAAGAGAGCAAACCAGCAAGGATGGTATATAACCGTGGTGGAAATGATGGCTGTAACTTTTCAAGAAAAAAAATGAGTCATAATTGGTGCCAATGAAATAAAGCATGCATGAGATTCACTCGTGTTTAGTGCAGAGTAATTACTATTATATATTAAACTCTGTACACCAATCCAATGTTCATCAACCTATGAAGAAATCACCAGCATATTTAGTTCACAGATATTATCACGTGTATGAGTCTGACTGCATCTCGCATTGAGTAAAGAATAAAACAGGATGGCATGTGCAGAAAGCATAGTTACTCATTCGTGAGTCAACTCAGTCTCCACGAGTCTTCTCATAAATGAGTAGCTCTGCTTTCCGACTCCACGAGTTCACTCCGACCGACTCCTCGAGTCAACTCTGACCGACTCCTCGAGTCGACTCCGACCCCGTTAGGAGAACAACGGATACACACTCGGAAAGTTAGGCACAGACCGACATCTTCATCCACACTTGACTGACAAGGAGCCATTTAGGACTCTTATTAGCAAATTGAACCTAGCGAGTGACTAAAAAGATTCCAGTTGGACCCTCAGGCATGTCCAAATTTATACCTCTGCTTATGTTCTGGCAGAACAAGGGGGAAAAATAATAATAATAATAAATGCCCTCCAGGTCTTGCTGATTAGCACTCCAAAAAACACAGGCTGACAAAAGTGACTCTAATCTTGCTCTTTTATTCATACAGGTGAAGAATAACATCTCTCTAGAATGATAATCATTCACTTGTGTGAAAGACATCGCACCTTCACCCCCCAAACCCACCCCCACCCCACCCCGGTGACCCTCTCGGAGAGCACCGACAATAGCTATTAGTCAATCTCCATCTAACCGCTGCCGTCTATTTGACCGGTGCCTGTGTTCTCCCGGTGAAGGATGGTATGTAGTGCCCTTGATGGAGTGCGCTGGATCGCAGAAGCCTGAACCCAAACTTGTCTAATATCTGGATTAGCAAGGCAGATTGTTGCCATATGTGGCACGGTGCTCTCCATACCCATTGCTCAAGTCATTGCTAAAATTGCAAACATAGTGCCCATTTCTCAGAGAGGCTACACTATTAGCTCATTCCAAAACTATTCTCAAAAGAGCTTCAGAGAGATGGAGAATTAGTCGTCATCATGCTACATGCTAATCGCGTCAGCAGACAACTTAGAAAGTAAAGCCACAAGCTAGCAGTCCAGGCCTAATTCGACATTCGAGAAGAAAGAGAAACAACAGGAAGGCATTCTTTTGTTGTCCCGTAATTTTTTTTCTCATCTCAGGCGTGGGGAAGCATCGGCACGCTGCTACATAAAGCGTATAACAAATGAGATGTGCTGCTTTGAACTGGCTGACCACACCGGCCTGCAGGAGAGGGAGAAAGCGCGAGAGTTAGAGCTGCACATGTGGCAGCAATAAGATGGCCGCCCTCCCTCTTCCTCCAAGACATGTGGGAGACAGAGCATTCCTGCCGCACTCATTAAAGCGAAGGAGAAGGGAAAAAAAAAAAACACCCATCCCACAAACACTGTAGCACTCACGTCCAGTGATGAAACATATGTCTCTATTCACTAAGAGAAAAGGCTGCGGTCGCATTTCGGAGGTCAAGTGAGGAATCGGGCGTTTTATGGGAATAGATATCTGTCGCGAGTTTAATGGCACGTCTAATGCACGCTGGTGTTTTGTGGTACGCTACCACCGTTTCCACTTTACATCTTTTTAGGCACATTTACACTAAAATGAAAAAGAACCAGACAGGTCCTGGGTGAGGTTCGTGTTCTGTGTTGCTTCAGACCTGATGTAAGAAATGATGTGAAATCCAACAGGGTGGAGGCTGAGACTCAGTTTTGCTTCTGCGCAATAATACAACGTTCAAATCTTGTTTCAAGAGATTTAAAGAGTGCTTTTGCGACACTTATGAGGAAAGAACTAACCCTGGGGTGGTGTGACGCAGCCCGATGGGAAACAAGAGCAACTGCTGCCACCTGAATGGATTATTTCCTGAGAACGGAATGCTTTACTCTTCAGCACAATTCTTTATCAGTTAAATAAAGTGATCATTTTTATCCAGTTATAGCTACATTTAACGGCGTGTGGCGTCTGTGAAACGGTTAGCTCTCATCATGGCTTACAGTATATCAGCTATTAGCAGTCACTCCCTGACAAATCAGGCTGTTTTAAAGGCCAAAAGCTTCGAGTTACCGCTTTAACAAAGTGATAACACTGGATAAAGGAAAGTAAACCCAGCTCAGGATCGAAAATTAGGGGAGGGGGTTATGTGAAACTAAATTACGCATGCTTGTTTTGACCAGCTGCTGTGCAAATAATGAATATGTGGGTCCAAGAATAAATCTTGTCGTAGTTATTTAAATAAATAAATAAAAATGATGGAAAGTTGCTCTATTTGCCAGGAAACATTTCCTGTATTAGCCACTTTAAAAACAGCCATTAGACAGGTATTCGAGTCTGTAGAGACCCCCGGAGCTAATAGCACATTACAATATTGTATATCGCTCTGTCATTTCTTTAAAGTGCTCCAACAGGTTTATTTTTGAAACCTTCCCCAAGACGAGAATCCGTCGAGCTCCGCGGCTAGGCAGCTACCATAAAAAAAGAAAGAAGAAGCGATGATTAAATATAGTGTTGCCGTAAAACTCGACAGACATGAGAGGAATTTAATTTGCTTACATGACATCACGACACGAGGCCAAGCATTCCAAGAGCTCTGAAGTGTTTGCACTTAAGAGTGATAAAAAAGAAAAAAGAAAAAAAGAAATACAATAAAAACCCAAATGCCCAATGGGCAGGCTCTTTTTCTGGGTGTAAGGAGACATCTGGCATGATTATTTCCAGCTCTTCTGCTAATCCTCTGGAAATGTAAACTGGGTGAGCGAATGTGCCAAATGGCTTTAGAGCAAGACTGTGTTTTGGACTTGTGGAAGATTTAAATGAGTTTTTCATACAGGCGTGCGTTGGAGAATGCGGTGAAACAATTGTAATTAGTTTTTCAGCCTGTCACATTTATCATCATTATCCTAGTTTTTAGACATGCCAAATTTACTTCAGAAAATATAACCTAGTGAGGTAGCGGTGGAAAAATGTCGGCGTTTGTTCCTGTCGCTGTCGCACGCCCATCCCAGAGCTCTGGTGTCAAACGTGCGGAACGCGGTGCTGATGCTGAGCGACGCTTGTCTCCATGGCGATAGGGTGCCATTCAGCGATGGCACGGCCTCCACTTAATCCGCTCGACGGCGCCGGATGCCAAGCGAAACGTCCCACGCAACTGAGAGTATGACTTTATTCGGCAATCTGGGGCAGAAACGGAGTCGGCAAACTGGCAGGGCAGGAAGACGCCCACTGAGGAGAAAAAAATAATAATAATGTGTGCGTCTGTGACCTGCGCCCTGATGAATTTTAAATCAGCTTGATCGTAACCAAAAGGCCAAAAAGGCATTCGCGCTCGAGAGCTTGCTCTAAAGCGTGTATTATTTCCTACGAACAAAGAATTATTACGCAAGACCGCGCGTCTCATGTGCATGCTTCGCGAATCGCATTATTTTAAATCAGCTTGATGAGCAACGAGCCAAAAGGCGTTATGCAAAACCGCATGCACGACTGCGCATTAAAGCGTGTGCTGTTTTGTAGGAATGAAAAGCTTCGCTGGCGTAGGAATACGAGACGTTTGTAATGGCACCCTATTCTACACGCGCTAAGAGAGCCCTAAAGAGATCATGATGTATTACAGCAATTAGAGTGATAGATTCACTCGCTGCATCGTATTCAGGGACACGTGATGCCTTAACGCGACGGGAAGACGAGATGTCCGAGCGAGGCCGTGCGGATCCGCTGAAGTATGCCGTCTGTACCGAGTACCCGGTGCGCCTTGCGACTTCAAACGAGCTCTGCTCAATTGACTGAGAGTGATGCATTTGAGCGAGGTTATAACGGCACAGTCACAACAATAATAAAGGCTGATAGATTGGGTTGCTGCTCTCTCTCTCAGCGGCTGTTTCATAAATCTCAGATAGGCCGCTGACCTCAGTGTGCGACACTTTATAAATCAACATCAGGATTGTAACTATGGAGAAAGAAGCAGGGAAGGAAGGAAAGAGAGACAGCGTTGCAGCGACGGCGTTTGACACGACGGCCTACGTCGAACGCTCTCTTCGGCTTTCCGCAGACAGGCACCTGTTGAACAATTGGTTAGGAAGTCATAAATTGCAAGCTGCGATAAAACAGAAGAGATGCCCGCAGCTGCGTCTGGTTAGATTCGCAGCAATTTGCCACGAAGACGATGCTTTTGATGTCAAGTCTCAAACACCGCGTCTCTCTTTTTTTTTTTTACTTTCTGAGGTTTGCAATTGCGTTTTAAGAAGTTCCACATTGCTCAAGCGCTTTTTTCCATCCGCCCCCCTGATCCGCAAGCCCACTGTCTATTAGAATATTAAATTCCCAAGAACACAAGGCTATTAAACATGGATGGCGGTGCTCTCAGGAGTGAGGGATTGTGAAATATATTGTGCCGAGTACAAAGATTTATCATTGAAAAGAATGAAACTAATACAATAACACTGTAAAATGAGTTGTCCCGGTGGTCAAAGTGGGGTCAGATTCAAATTCTGTCACTGAAAAAAGCCAGACTTGGCTGGGGAGCGGATTCTTAGCGTACGTCGTTTCGGTTTAAAGCATCAAAACTGTTGAGTGAACCGCACGAATGGCGTCTGTGAAGGGGGAGGGGAAGACAGACGGAAAAAATTCAGGACGACACAATAAGCATCGTTAGACGGTGTGAACTGAAAAACTGTTTTTTTTTTTGGTTTTTTAATAAAGTGCTCGCTCTTCTGCAGTACCTCGTGTCACCACTAGGGGCAGTGTTTTCGAGATGATGCACACCTCGTGTAAGGTTCCTGATTTTTTTTTCCCCCCCTCCAGACGAAGCTGAAAGCCTTCGCTCTTCCCAGCACAGGTCTGCTCAAAAATCATTATAAAATCGTTTCAGAAATCATTATAAAAGAGCAACGTCTGCAGATGTAGCAGATGGGAGAGAAAAGGGTCAGTCTGAACGAGTGTGTTATTCATCCCAGATGTGAACAAAAAAGTCACAGAGCACACACACACTCGTCTCAAAACCCTTTTCACCCATTAATCCTGACATCTGAGGTCTCTCTCTGCTGCAGAGTACGCTCCATCTACAGCTATATTAATAATAGCGAGCGAGAAAGAGCTGTGGTTTGTCAGACACCCCTGAGTGGCCTTAATCGCTGCATGCATTTCTATACAGGCGGCCTGCCGGGAGCTTTAACTGGATTCTGCATGTCAGATGGACGATTAATATGAAATACAAGACGGTTGAAGCAAACAATATCCAAACCTGCTGCGAGACGCTTGTCTGCTGCCGTTCTCTGATCTGCTTCGTGTCTGTTGGGACGTGGGAGAAAGAGACATGCGAGAGCGCTTGTTGTGTCATTCGGTAGTGCAGAGGTTTAATCCCCTGGTGATACTGGTAGAAAACGCTGTCGAATCTGGCCAGGAACGAAAATTGAAGCATCATCCTTCAGCTGTTTGGTGAAAAAAAAAGTGAAATGTGAGTGAGTGAGAGTGAATTGATGTCTGCACTGGATAAACTGGAGGGGACTCGCAGCAGCGGTTCTCAAAAGGCTCTGCAGGTATTCTCAGGTGAAACTATTAAAAATGAATACATTCATGTTTGACAGCTTTTATGCTTTCCCCAGGTTCAATCTCAGCTGTTTTTTCCCCTTCATTGACGTCTCTGTGTTCATGCGAGAAGCCAAAATATTCAGAATACAAAACAATTCGGAATCACTAAAACAAAACACTAAAACCATGCAGTAATTCCTCCATGTTTCTTCTTCTATGAACCAAATCAACCGTTTCATCATACGCGCCTCTCCGTCAGGGTCAGAGCTGGATATTAAAGCCAAAACGCGCACTGCTAGATGTTGCAGAAGCGTTTGAGGACATTTCTAAAGAAAAAAGCTTTGTATTGGTGTTATTTAGCCGTCTTTATGGAACCTCTAACATCACAGTGCTGTCAAATTCTCCACTCGGATTGGTCAGAAAGAGTAAAAAGGTTACGAACAGCAATTCTGACAAATTATTATATTAATGCGCTTTTTTTCCCCCTTATATATTATAGTGTAAACAAATTGCACATCTAGCACCACCAAAACGTCGCTCACATATCCTAAGGTAGGCTTTAAATGCTGTTAGAAATAACCAAAAAAAAAACACACAGCACTCTGCTGTTAATTGTTTTCCCTGAACCTCATAAGCCTGATGTTTTAATCCTTAAACTATTCAATGGTTTTTGTTACTCGTAACCAAGAATTCAAATACAAGACTCAAATAAGATTGTAGAACCGAGACAGGATCTTAGAATCTGTCTCTGGACTCCTTCTTCCTGATATCTGAAACGGCTTCAATTCTCTGAAATGACATCATTTATCTCAACCGTGACGTTTCTACGTGCCTCGTTTTCATTCATTGTCTACCGCTTATCCGATCTATTCTCGGGTCACGGGGAGCCTGTGCCTATCTCAGGCGTCATTGGGCATCAAGGCAGGATACACCCTGGACAGAGTGCCAACCCATCACACACACACACACACTCTCATTCACTCACTACGGATGATTTAGAGATGCCAATCAACCTACAATGCATGTCTTTGGACCGGGGGAGGAAACCGGAGTACCCGGAGGAAACCCCTGAGGCATGGGGAGAACATGCAAACTCCACACACACGGCGGAGGCGGGAATCGAACCCCTAACGCTGGAGGTGTGAGGCAAACGTGCTAACCACCAAGCCACCGTGTCCCCCGTGCCGTGTTTTAAGGCCACTAATTTGTTTTCCCAGTTTTCTACCGAAGCCGCTGATCCGCCACCACTAGCATCACTGCTAAGATAATACACTTTAAATATATATATATATATATGCAAATTGCTAAGCAAAAAAACACCACACTTCGTCTTGGAGTGACTTTACAGCATCGCTAACACGGGATAAAGTCAAACGAGTTCATTTCAAACTGGTCACTCGAGTGATCATCATCATCGGCGCTGAAGGCTGCCACTTTACTTTAAAGATGATCCCGTTAATTCTCCAAGGCACCTTTAAAAAGCTGCTGAAGGAAAAGTTTAAATATTTCATGCTGTCGTTTGAACGCCTGGCTCGATTACCTTTGAGGAAAGGGCAGGGCTGGATGAGCTACAGGGGAGTTTATGGTTTAAGTGTATGGGTGTGTTTGATTAACGAGTGTGTGATTAAAGTCAAATTAAAGACACAATGCGGCTCATGTTATCAGAAAGAGCTCGGGAGAAACCTTATACGCCCAGGGTCATAAATAATTGGACACCGATTTGGGTTCCGTGCTCCGACGCCCAGAAGCGCTGATGATGATTGAAGGTTAAAAGGTGGAGTGTCGGCTGTGAAGGTCAGATTTAATTCGAGGGCATGTACATGTATAATAAATAAAGCATAGTGATAAAGAGCGTTCATGTTCATAATCCATCTGTCCACCCATGTGAACAGCTGCTCGTTTAGAGGGTGTGGCTGTCACCAAGTAAACCTTTACAATAGGAATAATGAGAATATACAAGAATAGGGATATCTGTATTGTGCTCCATAGTTCCATATCTGTACTCGTTATAAAACCTGAAGGGGCGTGGCCTAAACTGGAAGCCTTGTGTGGGTTTTTATTATATACGAACCAGTAAACAGAAGCTAGGGGGGCACGGTGGCTAGCACGTTTGCCTCACACCTCCAGGGTTGGGGGTTCGATTCCCGCCTCCGTCATGTGTGTGTGGAGTTTGCATGTTCTCCCCGTGCCTCGAGGGTTTCCTCTGGGTACTCCGGTCTCCTCCCCCGGTCCAAAGACATGCATTGTAGGTTGATTGGCATCTCTAAATCATCCGTAGTGTGTGATTGCATGAGTGAATGAGAGTGTGTGTGCGCTCTGCGATGGGTTGGCACTCCATCCTGGGTGTATCCTGCCTTGATGCCCAATGACGCCTGAGATAGATCGGATAAGCGGTAGACAATGAAAGAATGAATAAACAGAGGTTTACTGAGCAGATGGTCACTAAGGAGGCTGTAAAAGTGTTACACAGGGTAACGTGGTACATTTTTTGTTTGAATGTGTGTCTTTTTGCCTCATATTTAAATATGGTGGGGCGGTGGTAGTTCAAGTGGTTAAGGCTTTGGGTCATTGACCGGAAGATCGGGGTTCAAGCCTCAACACCACCAAGCTGCCACCACTGGGGACCTTGAGCAAGGCTCCCAACCCACGCTGCTCCAGGAAATCATTAGGGATACAATCATCACTTTTTGCGATATCATCGAGAAGCCATTTAACAAAAATGTTGCTTACGTTATGTGAAATTAAAGCTGTATTTCTGTATTATAAATGTGTAATACATTAGATAGACTTACGCAAACAATGTGCCGAAAAACAAAAATGTAAAAAAAAAAAAAAAAAAAAACCAAAAACACACAAAATCTCCCGTGTGCTCTTTTATCTGAGCGAGCAAATGTAAACAATTTGTTGATTTATTTGTATTTTTGTTTCTCCCTGCATTATTTCCTGTGAATATAAAGGGTACTCTGTATACGTGTGCATGTGTGTGTGTGTGTGTGTGTGTGTGGTGTTGAAACGTACACATCATACACAAGCCTATAGACGGGAAGCCGAACGCATTCGCCGCTTTGTTTACTCTCTTCATTTCGTATGTAAACACGTGGGCTTTAATCTCTCGGTCTGTGTGTGTGTGTGTGTGTGTGTGTGTGTGTGTATATAAATGCGGCGAGGCTGGAGTGGAGCCGGACGTGCATAACATTACAGTCATCCTGTGACCCAGTTTAAATCCACAGCTGGAGATGGAACGGGTCAGAGGAGCGGAGGCACGTGTGCGAGTGCAGAATTCGATATGGAGAATCGCATTCGATCTGTGTACCAAATTGATGGCGATGAAAATCGGAGTGGAGCGACACAAAAAAACACTTGTGTTCAGATTAATGTGGTTGAATGGAGGCCTGTGAGGCTGCCCTTTATGGATGGATACACACGTGCACCTTGAGACTAGACCCGAGGATTATCTGCACACACACACACACACACACACACGACAAACAGAACGATTTACTAAAACGCCACAATTTCTGAATATTAAATGATTCAATTTATTACTCAGGCCCAAAATCCGCTGCGCGCACCGGAGTACGTGTTTGTTTATTAAAATCCAACACATTAAAATGAAATAACAAAATCCATAAATATTCAGTCGTTTTAATCGGGTTTAGAAAACATCCCGTGGTTTTATGCAAATTAGGAGTCATTAGCATAATCACATTGGACTAGCGTTCTTACGTATCAAATGGAGTGTGTTTTAAAAACGCATTTATATTAGAGAAACACATTCAGATGTTAATGTCAGTAAACGTGCTGCGCGCTGTGAAGGAATTAGCGTACGCCGGGTGAAATTCCGGTAGAAGCGAGGAGATAAAGTCGAGGAATTTCACAGAGGAAAGTGTCCAAGCGCTCGCTTAAGTGTGTCACATGAACTTGGCGTGACGTCAGGACGCCAACCTGAAAGGAGGGAGAGACAGAAAGGGAATCGATTTAATATCGTCGCCTCCATGAGGAATATTTCTGTCTCCTGTTACTGCCATCGTCTCGGGTTGCTTTTAAACCAGGGATTCTTTTTCACAACAAACCCTGTACACTCTCTCTCACTCTCTCTCTCTCCCTCACTCTCTCTCTCCATACATCACTCTTTCTTTCTCCAACACTAACGCCCTCCATCTCTCTCACTCTCTCCATCTCTCTCTCCCCATCCCCTCTCACTCCCATCACTCTCACTCCCCATCACTCTCACTCTCCACACTCTCTCTCCCACACCTCACTCTCTCACCCCCCCCATCACTCTCACTCCCCAACTCTCACTCTCCCCATCTCTCTCACTCCCCCTCACTTCACTCCCCATCACTCTCACTCTCTCCATCACTCTCTCTCCCCATCACTCTCTCTCCCCATCACTCTCATCTCCCATCACTCTCACTCTCTCCATCACTCTCACTCCCCATCTCTCTCTCTCCCCATCTCTCTCACTCCCCATCACTCTCACTCTCTCCATCTCTCTCTCTCCCCATCACTCTCTCTCCCCATCACTCTCACTCTCTCCATCCTCTCTCTCCCCATCACTCTCACTCCACATCACTCTCATCTCTCCATCTCTCTCACTCCCCATCACTCTCACTCTCTCCATCTCTCTCTCCCCATCACTCTCCTCCCATCACTCTCACTCCCATCACTCTCACCTCCACATCACTCTCTCTCTCCCATCACTCTCCTCCCCATCACTCTCTCTCTCCATCACTCTCACTCCCTCCACTCTCACTCTCTCCATCACTCTCACTCCCCATCACTCTCACTCCCCATCACTCTCACTCCCCATCACTCTCACTCTCTCCATCACTCTCTCTCCCCATCACTCTCACTCCCCATCACTCTCACTCCCCATCACTCTCTCTCCCCATCACTCTCACTCCCCATCTCTCTCTCTCCCATCACTCTCACTCCCCATCACTTTCACTCCTCCATCACTCTCACTCTCTCCATCTCTCTCTCCCCATCTCTCTCATCTCCCCATCACTCTCACTCTCTCCATCACTCTCCCTCTCCCCATCTCTCTCACTCCCCCATCTCTCTCACTCCCCATCACTCTCACTCCACCATCTCTCTCTCTCCCCATCACTCTCCCCTCTCTCCACACTCTCACTCTCTCCATCTCTCTCATCCCCATCACTCTCACTCCACATCACTCTCACTCTCTCCATCTCTCTCACTCCCCATCACTCTCACTCTCTCCATCTCTCCTCTCCCCATCACTCTCATCTCTCCATCACTCTCACTCCACATCACTCTCACTCCACATCACTCTCAATCTCTCCATCTCTCTCACTCCCCATCACTCTCACTCTCTCCATCACTCTCTCTCCCCATCACTCTCACTCCCCATCACTCTCACTCCACATCACTCTCATCTCTCCATCTCTCTCACTCCCCATCACTCTCACTCTCTCCATCCTCTCCTCTCCCCACTCACTCTCACTCCACATCACTCTCACTCCAATCTCCCATCCTCTCTCTCTCCCCATCACTCTCACTCCACATCACTCTCTCTCCCATCTCTCTCACTCCCCCATCACTCTCACTCCCCATCACTCTCACTCTCTCCATCTCTCTCTCTCCATCTCTCTCTCTCCCCATCACCCACTCCATCTCTCTCTTCCCATCACTCTCTCCCTCTCCCCCATCTCTCTCACACACACTGTCTCTCTCCATCACACTCCCCCATCACTCTCTCCTCCCACCCCATCTCTCTCACTCCCCCATCTCTCTCACACACACTGTCTCTCTCCATCACACTCTCTCCATCTCTCTCACTCCCCATCACTCTCTCTCCCCATCTCTCTCACTCCCCCATCTCTCTCACTCCCCATCACTCTCTCTCCCCATCTCTCACTCTCCCCATCACTCTCACTCTCTCCATCACTCTCACTCTCCCCCCGTCTCTCTCACACACAGTCTCTCTCCATCACAATCTCCCCATCCCTCTCACTCGCTCCATCTCTCTCACTCCCCATCACTCTCTCTCCCCATCTCTCTCACTCCCCCATCTCTCTCAGTCCCCATCACTCTCTCTCCCCATCTCTCACTCTCCCCATCACTCTCACTCTCTCCATCACTCTCACTCTCCCCCGTCTCTCTCACACACAGTCTCTCTCCATCACAATCTCCCCATCCCTCTCACTCGCTCCATCTCTCTCACTCCCCATCACTCTCTCTCCCCATCTCGCTCACTCCCCCATCTCTCTCACTCCCCATCTCTCACACTCCCCATCACTCTCTCTCCCCATCTCTCACTCTCCCCATCATTCTCACTCTCTCCATCACTCTCACTCTCCCCCGTCTCTCTCACATACACACTGTCTCTCTCCATCACACTCTCCCCATCCCTCTCACTCTCTCCATCTCTCTCACTCCCCCATCTCTCACTCTCTCCATCCCTCTCACTCTCTCCATCTCTCTCACTCCCCCATCTCTCACTCTCTCCATCTCTCTCACTCTCTCCATCCCCTCACTCCCCCATCTCTCCACACCCTCATCACTCTCTCTCCCTCATCACTCTCTCTCTCCCATCACTCTCTCTCTCCCATCACTCTCTCTCCCTCTCTCTCTCCCTCTCTCTATCCCCATCACTCTCTCTCTCCCATCACTCTCTCTCCCCCATCACTCTCTCTCTCTCTCTATCTCTCTCTCACATGCTGTCTCTCTCCATCTCGCTCTCTCTCACCATCTTGCTTTCTCTCTCCATCTCTCGCACTCTCTCCATCTCTATCACTCACTCACTATCTGTACATCACTCTCTATCTATCCATCACTCTATCACCCAATCGCTCTGTAACTCACTCACCTTCATTCACTCTTTCCCTCTCACAACTCTCACTTTTTCTCTCTCACCCTCTCTTGCTCTCTCACTCTGTCTCTGTCTGGCCACGACACAAAAGTACCACAAGGACTGAAGAGCACCAGCCTGCCCCCAAAAGCCTGGACGCATTCCCTCGCAAATAAGATCATTATACCAGCAGTAATCCCATTAAATAGATCATTTTCCAAATATTTAAATCCAATTAATAACGTGTTTGGAGAAAAGGAGGGAGAGGGAAAAAAAACAGAGCAGAGAGGAGGGCTGACACCGACTGACTCACAGGCCTTTTGTTGCCTCCTTCTGCCTCGATGCTGCGTGTGGCATTAAGAGGAGGAAAAGACGTAAGCCTCGGGCGTCGTGTTGGAGAAAACAGGATGATCAGAGCTACATTCATTACACAGATTTGAAATTAATGCTTCCGACTCCAAAAGAGGCCTCGCAAATCTTTTTTTTTTTCTCTCCCCTTTTAATCCGTAAACTCTGGATTTTTACATTTCGAGGAGCATTTGTGTTAAGTGAATCTACTTGTAATTAAATAACCAGGAACGACAAACCTTTCTATTTAGCATCATGTCGTTTATTTTGCCGTGCACGAACTAACTCCCGAGATGGCTTTAAATAATGTGCCGAGCTCGAACGCGTACACCTTTTCCAAACACGCTTTAAATCGCATTTCTCCAAAACGAACACGGGCGCAATGGAAAGTATTTCTGGAAGCTGGACGCCAAGTAATAATTCCAAGGAGACTTAAAATAAATAAATAAATAACCTTGCGGCTTATGGAAAGCAGGTGCTTTTATCCGGAGTGAATTGTAAAAAAGTGCAGAAGTGAATTTTCCACAAAGAAGTGCAATATCGTTTCCCGGGTAAGATTTTTCCCACATGTAGTCAGGTGCTTATCCTGCCATGTGAAGCGAGCTGTGCCAGCTATGGCAGTGTGTGTGTGTGTGTGTGTGTGGTCACAGAAAACTAATCAACAGCAGGGTGGTAAAGTGGAAGGGGATTACTCTCTCGTACCAACATGTCTTGCAGTGTTTTATTCTGCAACGATCGAAATGCCAAGCTTTAATTAAAACAAAAGAACAGTATTATTATTTTTTATCCATTTGTAGTTACATTAAACGCTGTCTGGTGTTCTTTGAATGGAAAAAAAGATTACTGCTTGGAAACTTCTGACAGCCAAAAGCTCTCTCTTTTTCATCTTTACGAGCTTCTTTACACTCTTAAACATTTAGCTGAACTTCACATCTTCACATTCGCTTTCTTTCTGTGTCGCACTGCACCGTCTTCACGACACTCATCAGTCCATGATTAGCGACGTAACAGTTCGTCGTCTTGAACAGGAAGTGTGTGTGAAAAGGAGGAGGAACAGAGAAAGGGACGAGTCTTTACTCCGTTTGCTGCAGTGAGGTGAAACTTGGGCCACGGGCTCATGTTAGTGCAGGTATTATGACGAAGGGAAAGAGAGAGAGGAGCGGTCAAGAGAGGCGAGAGAGAGAGAGAGAGAGAGAGAGAGAGAGAGAGAGAGAGAGAGAGAGAGAGAGAGAGAGAGAGAGAGACATGGGTGTGTGCAGAGGTCAAATGCTTGAGGTTAATGTGTGCTGTTGGACTCGGTGCTGAGCTCATCGCACTAATGAAAGAGAAACACATCCTCTCCTTGGCCTGATCGCCAATCACTGCCAGCTAAAAAAGCAGACCATTCATGCCGCCTGGAAGCCTGAGTGTGTGTGTGTGTGTGTGTGTGTGTGTGTGTGAGAGAGAGAGAAAGAGTGTTTATTTGAAGAGAAGAGAGCACTTGAGCTTACATGTGCTAGTAAAGTGCCTATGTGCTGTCTCTGTGTGTGTGTGTGTGTGTGTGTGTGTGTGTGTGTGTGTGTGTGTGTGTGTGTGTGTGTGTGTGTGTGTGTGCAGATCTGTACGTCAGTGTGAGCATGTGTGCAGCAGTGTGATGTTGATTTGAAGAGAAGAGCAGGTTTGAGTGTACATGTGCTCCAAGTGTGTCCGAATTACCAGTATAGGTCTGTGTGTGTGTGTGTGTGTGTGTGTATGTGTGTGTGTGTGTATGGGGTGCAGTGTTTATTTGAAGAGCAGAGTGTCAGTATGCGTGTAGGAGTGAAGTTCTACCCTGTGTTCCTCTTACCCGACGAACAGAATGTAGCTTATTGTGCGAGTCTCTGATTAAATGGCTTCCTATGAACTAGAGCTGCTCACTACGACACAAACACACACAGACACACACACACACACACACACGATAGGAGTGTAAACCTTAAGCAGTGCTCCAGATGTTGGACAGTGTTGCTAAAACTGTTAAATCCGGCCAGAAAGAAAGATTTTCTGACCAATCTGAATTAATATGTTCTCTAATTACTATTTATTCAAATCACCAGTTTATTTCCAAGCACTCGTTCTAATACGTTACCGTTTCCATAGTAACAGCTCGTTCACACGGATGTGGTTTTAATGTCCCACGTAAGCGATGTTTAAGAGTTGGATGTAAAGCTGTAACTTTATCTCTATGGGAAAGTCCAAAGATTCAGATGCCACAGTGAGACACTTATTTTCTCCAAAACAAACTGTAGAATAAATGAATAAATAAATAAATAAATAAATAAATAAATAAATAATATTCAAATTAATAATAATAAAAAACGCACTATTAAAGTGAGCTTTTGAGGTGAAAAAAACGTAAAAATATTGCATTATTTAAAAAAAAAAAAAAAGGGGGAATATTTTCACCTTTAAACCTATAAAATATTAAGAAATATAAAAGCACAAAGCTTGAACGATGAGCCAGGCAAATATCTTAAAAAAATATATTTACATTTAAAGAAAAGGAAGAAAAAAAAAGTTACACAGATTCCTGAAGTTCTGACTAAGGAATGTTTTAGTGCTGAAATCAACCCAGACTTTTTTTTTCCCCCTTACTGTATATATTTCCAGCAGACAAGATCATAATGCATAATGCATGCCATTTTTTTCGCCCACGTAAAAGATACTTTCCGTGCTGCTATGCGGTGATTAAGAGACTCTCCATTAGGGAAGCGACGTCTCTGCGCTTATCAGGACACACGAGCACGAGGCAGGAGGCAGGAATGGGCCGTGAGTGAAAGGAGAAAGGCAGGGGGACACGACAGAGGGCAGATAGGGAGCGAGGAGGAAGGGACGGAGGCCGAGGCAGAGACGGGATAATGAGACAGCGAGAGAGAGATAGACGGTTTCGGATGAGTGTGAGTCAGGAACACGGAGCGCCCTCTGACTCGACGGAGCAGAACCGAGCGAGAGCGGCCACAAGAGCGCTATTGTTCTCCTCAATAATCAAACTGAGGCATGGCTGGAGAATTCCATCATCAACACACACACACACACACACACACACACACACTCTTGCAAACACATCCTTTCATTAGAACAATCACTAGTATGGTGTTTATCTTGTAATTATTACTAACAATTACATACATACTAGTCATTTTTTTAGACATTCAACACAGGTTTGGTGTCACTTGATGAAATAAAACAAAAACAAACATACAAAAAAATAAGAAGTGTGGAGTCCTAGGAAAATAAAGTGTTTAATGTCACTTATACCACAGCAATGATTGCCTATGAATAGTTTTTATCCATTTATAGTTACATCGAACGCTGTGGAACGTACACAAAGATCACTGGTTGCAGCTATAGACAGTTGGCCCCTACAATTTTCCTCTCCAGCTCTTAAACTTAACGGAAATAAATAAATAAATAATACTAAAATTAAAAAAAAAAAAAAACAAATCAAGAATGTAAACTTACAGAAGAAATAAAAGAAAGCGTAAACTCTTCCATCCTGAATACTATCATGTGCTGGAAAACTTCTTACCCATTAAAACTCACTCCTTAGGTAAAATCAATGAATCTACACCATCAAGTTTGTCTAGTTTTTATATTTCATACGGCGTAATTTTCTATAATCTGTTCATATTAGACTCGGCGCAGATTACATGGTGTGTCTGAGATGAATTAGCTGTTGCTATAGAAACCTTAACGCAGGAGTTCTCAAAAGTCTACATTCAAAGGTCCAAATGTGAATTTTCTTCAATGTCAAAGGTCCGGAACAATTGTTTATTACAAAACTCGTTTCTAATAAACATTCCTAACATGCATAACAAAATCTCTGTGTTTTGTGGATATTTCCATTCGAAAGGTCTGACGTTTCCACTCTTCACAACTACAACTGTCTCGTTACAAATCAAACAAAGCAGCTTCGTGCTGGATCGGGGCAAAATAAACACATAGCACTCTGTCCAATCATCTCTGAAATCTCTGTTTTCTTCGTCAACTTTTCCTTCCCTGGAAACCGACATCCTCACCCATCCAAACACTCACTGCGGTGAAGTGTGGCCCGATCACGTCAGACGTCATCCGCTCACTGGAACGTCACGCAGGAAGACATCTCGCCTTCGCCTTTCATTTCAGACCGTCTCCAAAAACACCGAAAAAAACCTCAAATGAGTTTACGAGTTAAACACGCGTTTGACTTTAACATGCGTGACGTTCCAGTGAGCGGATGACGTCTGAGTGAGTGTTTGGATGGGTGAGGATGTCGGTTTCCAGGGAAGGAAAAGTTGAATGTAGACTTTGAGAACTCCTGCGTTAAGGTTTCTATAGCAACAGCTAATTCATCTTGCACATGCCAAGTAATCTGCGCCGAGTCTGAACAGGTTATTGAAAAAGATGACGTCGGTGTTAGCTCAAGTGGTTAAGACTATGGATCGTTGACCGGAAGATTGGGATTCAAGCCCCAGCACCGCCTGCTCCGGGGATGATGAATCATGGCTGACTCTGCACTCTGACCCCAACCCCTAAGGATGGTATATGAGAAGAAAGAATTTCACTGTGCAGTAACGGATATGTGACAAATAAAGACAACTTAACTTAGAAACAACAACACGGAGCTATGGACAGAAAGTTTGTCCTAGCTACATAAAGTGCAAGAATATGAAAACTAGAGAAACTAGTAAACCCAGTGGTGTCTTATAACAGTAGGTGACAGTATGCAGTGTGCAAACATAGCAGTAGCAGCAGTTGAATTAATGCAAATGCTAACATGTAAATGGAGGCAGGACTGGATTGAATTTCTTTACGGGTCCGGAGTCCAGTCTTTGAGAAGTGCTGCCTTAACGTATTGTCAAGCATATTATCATGAACCTGAGACATGACCAGAACTTCTTATACAGAATCTGAAATCCACACCATCTGACCAATCAGAACGGAGATTTCAACAGCGCCGTGGTATCAGTGCAAGTAACCTGTAATAAGAAGAAGGACGAGAAGAAACTTTTAGGAACCGAGATAACGTTTTATTACACTTATTTTAATTGAGCGCTATATTTTGACGATTTGAGTTTTTTTCTCTTGGTGACGGACCCTACACCGTGAACTGTACTCAAAGGAGAAAAAAAAGAGTCACATGAGGACATTTGAAATCCCGGCACTGGATGGCATGACCTCATCGTCTTACATTTCTTGAGGGAATTAATGACATATTTATTAGTGCTGGGTTTCTTATTCCTGCGTTTCTATGCCGGTGTATTCCCCCGTTCCACTAGTCTGCTGTAGGTGACTGACAGGCACCAATTACCTCCGCAAGACGAAGACATCAACGTCTCCAAAACTCTCTCGCGCTCTGACAACATAATTCTAGACGTGTCAAAACTGATGCCTCGTAATTAATTACTCATGTTTTCCCAACTCGAACAGAGTCTCTCTTTGAATCTGTCTGCTGTCCTAATAGTATTAAAGGAAGAAAAAAAATAAGGGGAGAAAAAAAAAATACAGCTTCAAATCGAACCACCTGTGCGCTCTCGCTCAGGGCCGACCCTCCCGCTCATTTCACTTGCAAATTTCTAAGCATCACGACCCTCGCTAAACACAGGAGCCTTTCCATCCAAGAGAGCCTAATGAGAACATATGGAAGAGGGAAAGGGCCGAGGAACGCCGCTCGTGGGATGTTTTGAGAAGTGTCGGGCCATTATCTGCCGTCGTTGGCGTGTTTATAAAATAAACCTTGCCTTGTTTGCGAGGCTCGTCAAAGCCTCGGGGCTTGTCAGGGCCCGAACATCCTTCACATCCTTCACGTCAAAAGCTCGGAGCGTAAAGGTAGCAGTGGAGAAAGCGATGAGCTTGGTGAAGTCATTTCTAATGGAGTGGAGTCTGATTAGAGGAGCGATGAGTAATGTGTGTGAGAACCTTAAACGAGGGGTTAAAGGGCAGAGCTTCAAAATTAACAGCAGATCTCCGGCTAAAATGTGGCACTTCCTTTCATTTAACGATGAGCGGTACTACTCATTGAAATAAAAGTGTTAAAGAAGGCCATCTCTCTAGCGTTAGCATGAAAACATGAAAAAGTCAGCTTTCCTATGAGAGCTAGCTTAAGAAAGAAAAAACAAACAGGATCAAGATCGCCGTTACAGAAAAATAATCAACATCACGGTGTCCTGGTGTGAAGGAGTCCTACTTTACAAATAGTCCATCCTTCAACTCCTTTGATACTAGAAATAAATAAATAAATAAATAAATAAATAGATAGATAAATAAAAACAAATTAAAATGTAAAAAAAACTAAAGCTAGAGACCAAAATACAAGCAGATTGACAGATTTGAAAAAAAAAAAAAAATTATATATATATATATATATATATATATATATATATATATATATATATATATATATATATATATATATATATATATAAAAAGATTAAAAAAAGGTAAAATAAAACAATAAAAATGATAAAGATTTAAAAAAATAAATAAATAAAATACTATAAAGCTAGAGACCAAAATACAGGCAGATAGTTTGACAGATTTCTAAAAAAATAAATAATAAAAATTAAAATTAAAAAATTAAAAAAGAAATAACAAAAATAAAACAAATAAAAATATAAAAATAATAGATAAAAAAAGACAAATCTGGAGTCCAAAATACAAGCAAATAGTTTGACAGATTAAAAATATTAAAAAAAAAGATATGCAGAAAACAAAGATAAAAGAAATAAAGATAAAAGAAATAAAAATATAAAAATGATAGATTAAAAAAACCTTCTAACACTTGAGACTGAAATACACGCAGATAGTTTGACAGATTTCTAAAAAAAAAAATAATAATTAAAATTAAAATTAAAATTAAAAAATTAAAAAAGGAATAACGAAAATAAAAGAAATAAAAATATAAAAATAATAGATAAAAAAGACAAATCTGGAGTCCAAAATACAAGCAAATAGTTTGACATTAAAAATATTAAAAAAAAAAAAAAAAGATATGCAAAAAACAAAGATAAAAGAAATAAAGATAAAAGAAATAAAAAATATAAAAATGATAGATTAAAAAAACCCTCTAATGCTTGAAACTGAAAAACACGCAGATAGTTTGACAGATTTTTTTTTTTTTTTTTTTTTTAAAGGTAGAATGAACTACAGAAATGATAGAAAGTGTGAAAGTCAGATAAAAACAGAGCGCAGGAGAAGAGGAAGCGAGCGATGGAAAGAGCGAGAGCGATAGGGAGCACAGAGGGACCGAGAGAACAGAAAGAGCCGTTTAGCGCTAATTACCCCCTTTTTATTCTTTAATACCGGTATAAATCTGACTGCAAGCTATTTTATTCCGTTTGTTTATCGGAGATTAATTTGATTAAGGAGTCTTTGTTAAATCCCGTGTGTGGTGCACATCTCTGCAGCACGCCATGTCTGTAGATTACAGCAGCAGTGTAATTAATTGGTCACTTGGTTAATTGCTCCGACTCGTTAATGACAGGGACTGAAAGTGGGAAGAAAAAACATGCGCACAAAAAACGAGCGCCTCCTTCAGTGACCCCGAGTTTCCCGAGAGAGGATTCGAGGCGCTTTTTCTTCTCTGCGCCGAGGAAAGTAGCAATTAAATTAAAATCTAATAACAGTGCACGTCGGCTTAATGACGGAGGTTCGGCATGACGGTAAATAAGGAAATTAATCCTGGTAATCAGGAGCAGATAAAAACACTGAACGACTAGCGGTAGGGCTGGGGAACAGCTGGAGAGTCTGTTTACTGTTCCTCCAGCTGTTAAAACTGGACAATACAAACACAGCACATTTCACATACATTTCTGGCATTTGGCAGACATCCTTATCCAGCACGGCTTACATTTTATACGACTGAGCAACTAAGGGTTAAGGGCCTTGGCTCAGGGGCCCAGCAGTGGCAGCTTGGTGGACGTGGGATTCAAACTCACAACCTTCTGATCAGTAGCCCAAGACCTTAACCACTACACTACCACATCCTGAGCCCGATGTTAGATTAGCAGCTTTGGAAGGAGTCTCCGGTTTCAGCACTTGAGGTTTTACCCTCAAGATAGAGACACTTCAGCAGAACATCTTCCATAGTTCAGGAGAAAACTACCACTGCCAAGGTTTTTTCATGAATATTTAATAGAAGAGAAACGCCACGTAGCTTTAACACAGCTTTATAGCCCGTCCATGGAGGCCTGAAACCCTTAATACAGTCTCTCTTTCCCAGAATTCATCACTCTCCATATATAAACCCACTCTAATTACTCCTCATTTTGAACCGGCAGCATTGTGAGAGAAAAAAAAAAAAAAAAATTAAAACATATTTGGGGGAAATGGTATCACCTGTTGGATCATCTGCAGAGAGGAGGAGGGATTAGAGTGAAATTACACTAAGCACCCTGACACCTATATGCCTGCAGTATTCACACGAGATTGACTGTTAAAGGTTTAATATGTAATGAGAGGTAATGGAGGTGAACTGGCTTTTATACACAAGGAGCAGATTAGAAGACTGAGAATTCAAATCAAATCATCCAGAAAAGAAAAAAAGACAAAAAATCTCTTTCGAAAAAGCCCGAACTTTCCAGGAGCTCATTATCAAATAATGAACAGCTATAAAATTGCACAAGCCATCAGGAGACCTCACATATAAATGAAAGCCAAGGTCAATATTTTGCACGCCGGCCCTTTGATAGCTTAAGCTTCTTAACAGTGTATATAGAGGCGATGAGTGGGGGATGTACCAGAACTTCAATGAAGAGACTCCGCTACATGGAGGAAAGGGAAGAAAAAAAAAAAGAGGCATTTTACTAATATTCCACTTTCTGCCAAGAAAAACCTTTTACATGTTAATTAAAAACTATTTGAATGTAATTAAAACTCTAAAACAGCCCAAGGAGGTTAATGATGAGCATTTCACTTCAAAATTTGATACGTCAACATCCTCGGGCGAAGCCTGCAAAATCCGACAACTGTTCAAAAAGATGGATTTCTTAATTTCTTTTTATACAAAAGAGGCTTTAAATGTTGCCAAAAAACATTAGAAACCATGTGAAACGATCTCTCTCACACACACAAAAAAAATTTTTAAATTAAAAATTACACCACACTTAATATAATACCCTGAAAAAAATCTGATTATGCCAATATATTATATACAACATTCATTCATTCATTGTCTACCGCTTATCCCATCTATACTCGGGTCACGGGGAGCCTGTGCCTATCTCAGGCGTCATTGGGCATCAAGGCAGGATACACCCTGGACGGAGTGACAAACCATCACAGGGCACACACACACACTCATTCACTCACGCAATCACACACTACGGACAATTTAGAGATGCCAATCAACCTACAATGCATGTCTTTGGACCGGGGGAGGAAACCGGAGTACCCGGAGGAAACCCCCGAGGCACGGGGAGAACATGCAAACTCCACACACACATGGCGGAGGCGGGAATCGAACCCCCAACCCTGGAGGGTTGGGGAGCGATGGAGCGATCGAGTGAGTGATCCGAGGGTCACTGAGGAGCTAATGACGATAAAAGAATTAAAAACAGCTACAATGATAAAGATAGGAGGAATAACATGGTCATAGACAGAAATACAAACAGAGAGAGGGGAAAAAAGGTAGAACGAAATAAAGAAACAAAGTGTGAAAGACATAAAAAAGGCAAGGATTTTAAAAGATTTAGTCGTAATTAATCACAAAAACATTTGAACTTTGAAGAATAGCTGCTTGTGAAATACTTGTATATTCAACAAATATTAACCTTCATAAAAGTCCTCATTCACAACTACATCCTGAAGTTCACTGAAATGCTAATTACCTCCTTAGCGACCCGAACGTTGTTTGCAAAGATGTCGCTATTTGTAACAGATGACCTTTAAGCCAATGTTCTGCTGACATAGTGGTCAAAATAGCAAAGCTGCAACTTGTAAAATATTGAAATCGGTAAAAAGCACATAAAAACACCATCATCCACTTACTACTCATCAACTGGGGGTAGCTTGCTGAAAACACTAGGCCATCGTCGCTGGGCTGGAATTTCAATCCAAAATGTTGCAGGAATGTTTGATGGTCGATACGGTAAAACAGACCCAACAGCCACTCAGGCCTCTAACTGTAAATGTTTGGTAGCTAAATGATAAAGTAGGTTTTTATAAGCGTTATGTGCTCAGACGGAGAAAACAACCATCTATAAGTCACCACAAACAGCATAACTAGCCTCAATGGATGCCCCTTGGGGCAGGTATAGCGCTGCCCCATGAATGCTGTACAGTGGTAATGGAAGTGGATGATGATAAAACTTTTGGTTGTCAGCATTAACTCAATGAAGTCACAACACACCCACACTCACTGATTATTTTACTATAACAGCATACCCCCCTGAGTGTTTTATTCCTCACATAAAATATTCAGCTTTCTGCCTGTGTATCACATATTTCAACAGAACATGAATTAGAGCTGTTATGGACTTACAGACCCAGAGGCTACGCCCCTTTTACAGTGGGATTGAGGAACGAAAACCACATTTACTTCAGATAAAAAAACAAAAAAAAACAAAACACATTGGCAGAGATCAGGCAGAGCAACAGACTCTCACACACACAAACACACCAGATGCATGCAAGCACACACCAAAACTAGGGCTTGTTTAGCTGTTGGCAAGTTTACTTCTGTTACTCTGCTGCTTGCCAAACCATCCGATTACCCACACCCACCCACACACACACACACACACACACACACACCTCAAACCCTTATTCTTTGTATCGTGTAGAAGACCGCCCATGCTGTTGAGATGCCGGTCTCCATTTTTATACGTCTTAATTAGCAGCGTCTGTGCCAGTAATCTAGCGCCTCTGGAGCCAAGCAAGGGCAGCGTCGCTTCTGTTAACCTGTCTCTGCCTAATTACACACCGTGTCTCCTTTTTCCCAGCAAACACTCTGCTCACAGAGGGACCAAAAGCGAAACAGAGTAATACACGCCACGTGTTACAACTGCGCTACACTGCCAGTCGACACGATATGAAGAGCACTGGATGTACGCGAACAAGTTGTGTCACCCTTCATTCATTAAAAAGCAACACCACATTTATTTTAGATCATCCACAATACAACATCTTATCAGTGTGGAAACAATAACGTCTTGGAGTATGATAACGTCCTTAAGATAAGCGACTCGAAGCTTCCGTTATAGAAAATCTAACACTTTATGATCACAACAGTGTTGTGGTTTAAGGAAGACCACTTTTGCTCTATTTATATACACACACTGGAACAACAGAGAGATGTACTGAAGGAAGGAAAAAAGAAAAACCACAGACATGTTGTAGCTTGCCCCACATTTATTGTGGCTTATTCACTGGGTGATTATTTGCATCTCTGAGACTTGACATTTCCAGGGAGGCCTGTTACGGCATGGCGGGATGCCACGTGGCAGCTCCGTCTCCAGCACTTCTCGTCTATCGCAGTGACTCTGGGTTTTGTTTGGATGTAAACACCATTAAATTAGTCAGACTGCGATATCGCTACATGTCAACTCACCAGAACCGAGCAGACCTCGCAGACTTGGGTTTTACGGTCAGGTTGTTTCCCTGCGCTGTAATAAGCCTGGTTCCCTCGAGGCAGATTACAGAACGATGAAAGACTGAAGGCAGATATCTGACTGACAGCCGAGCTACATACGGCTTGCTAACCTGCCGGTGGAGTAAATTCATTGTTGGCGCTCACGTACACAACGTCAACGACGTAACCCACAGAGTTTGCGAACAGCGTTTACAGATAAGACATATATGAGAAAATAATGCTTCTAAAGACTCCGGCTACATTCCAACGATCATATTACTGTGTTTACAAGCTCAGCGACTGAAATTTTAGCTATATTGACGTTTGTCAGAACTCCCAGAAGTACAGTTCTCGTCCAAACTAAAGTCCGACATCGCATCATAGCAACATACTCGATAAAAACGTCACTCTTCTCTTAAACCTCGTCTTGTTTCTGCCGTCTTTACGCTGTCCCACCTCATCGATATATATAAAAAACTTTAACGGCTTTAACATGCTGACTCCTTAATCAGCCTCACTCATTAACTAGGTCCATGTTCTACAGTTGCCTAGCAACCATAACAGCTAACTCAGGTCAAACGCACACATTCCGTCTGATTATAACGTGCTATATATTTATACCGGTGCTCTGAGTGTACATCTTACACACCGTACTTCAGCTGATAAAGCAATTATACGGCTTTTAAGACGACAAGGAGGAATTTCCCGACAGGGAAACTGCAATGGAATATTTACCGTAGTGTGCGTTTAAGTCAAAGTCTTTAACTTTCCTTTAAAATGTAGAAAGGCTTCTAGAAAATGAAGCTTGGTAATTAAACACACTCAGCTGAGAAACAGCACTAAATCACAGGAGAATTGCGTCATCTTTGTCTGGTTATCAGAGTGTCGATGAAACGAAAACCATGAAGGCTGCAGGGTTTGAGCTTTGACTGCTATTGCCGTTAGCAGGCATTTCATTTGCCAAATGAGCCTTTTCACAACACCTCACAAACCTGGAATTCTTCCCTTAGGAATAACTCCAATTACGAGACAGGGTGAGAAAACATTTGTGTCAGGAAGCCGGATCGCGTTTCATCGCTTTGGGGGGGACGTGTCGGCCGTACTCACGTGACCGTACTGAAGGAAAAAAAAAATGAAAGAGAGAAAGTATGATGAAGCACAGGCAGATGAAAAGTCAGGACAGCGCAGTCAGCTGGCACTCAGCAGGGGAAGCGGTGTTTATTTGGCACGATGCTAAAGTCGGTGACGTTAAAGTGAACCCACTGAGGGATGAAGTCTCCAGAGGACCTTTAAACTTTTCATTACAAGCAGGAAGTCACAGATTAGCAGGTCATCAGCAGGCAGCTAGTGTCTATTGCTTGGTGAAGGTACATTACATTCCTCATGGATAAGCAGCCAAAGTGACTGCCCTGTGCAGCTTAAACATCAGTGATTTATTTACGGCTATTCTGAAGGGGTTAAATGTAATGTAGTGATGCTTCATCAAATGTTACAGAAAAGAGAAGATAAGCCAGACTTAATGCAAACACCATGTTTTAACTTAAATCAAACCATAATAAACAAGAACAAATAATTTAAGAAAAAAAAATAAAAACCCGAACATTTAAAAAACACGATGAATTATGGCCAGTTTGATCTGTGGAAATATTGTTGATGTATCCTTCCCTAAAGGATAGGTTTTGCTTTTTTATTTATTTTCTCCAGATCCAGACGTGCCTGATACTCTGGATCTTCTGCCTCAGCTTCTGCTGCTGTGGATGGTCCAACATGGACAATGCCAAACTCCCCCTTATTTCAAAACTATAATCACAGCTGATACCGCCGGAAACATACCCAAGTCATGGTAAAGACCGCGATACCATCATCACCTCTTCAACACACACGTTATACTGTTTGTCTTTGCTTTTCTCCTTCAGTATACTTGGAATCATGATCCTATGGTAGAGCATCACCCAACCTCATGTCATCTCATGGGGTTTCACAGGTCACCATCTCTGACTTGCTCATTAGGCATTAGAAAATTTGTTCTTGTATTAGTGACAAATGGCGCTCTCGTGACAAAATTGTGCTCGCTCACTGTGACTTTTTATTTAGAGATGAACCTTTTTTTTTTTTTTTTTTTTTTTTAAATGACCCTGTATTCAAGTCCTTTGACATCCCTTTACCGCAGCAGCATCTCTCTTGTTTCAGAACTTCGGGGTGTCACCTGGCTTTTATTCACCCGATCTAGGACGCGTGGCAGCAATCAAGCACCTAATAACCCACACAATAGCCCCTTATGGAGGTTCTGTCCTCTCGGGACAGGCTCGTTTGACACCTGGTTGAACACGACGCCATAAACCATGCGCTTCCTCATATTAGCTTACTGTCCGCCTCAGGGTTTTAACCTTGACACCTGGCGTGTGCAGAGTCATGTTCAGTCTAGAAAGGAGCAGTGTGCTGGACACACCCCTGCATTCAGGCTCCAAAGTGGATCATCCATCTGCCGGATTTCACTTTTTTTCCGAAAGGACGTGTGCCGGGCGTCATCGAAGCCACGACGCCCATCCATATTTAAAAGGTGCCGATATTTAAAAGCAAGACCGCTGACCATCGTGCCACTGGATCACGTTTCGCTAAATATCATACGGCATGACGCCTTTGGAATGGAAGCTCCGGCCTCGAGCTTCCATCAATGAACAAAGTGTAAATGTTATTGTAAATGTTCCAATTAGGACACCGAAGAATGGATGACACACAAAACCCAGAGTGTCCACTTGGAGCGTCAGTCATTGCTAATTCATGAAATGGACCCCAAAAATAAATAAATAAATAAATAAATAAATACAATTAAATTTTTACTCTTTTTTTTTTTTTGACATCTTTCTGGCTCAGAACCGAGTAATGACCAAAAACAAAGAAAAAAAACCCAGACATTTTTGGTCTTCTTTTCACGTCCTCCATCAAGGATAATTAATGTACAACTAATTGAACGGTCACCTCATTAACCATTACACCTTTGCGTCAATTTTTAACTTCACTATGAGGCGGAACATTCATTTAATCAGTGTTAAGCGCAGCGAGTGGGAGTCATTATTGACTATTCAGCCTTTTCTGAGATCCTAAGGAGAAAAGGGAGCAACTCCAAGCCAATGGATTGTGGGGAAACTCCTAACTTTGGTGGAATCATTAAACCCACCAAGAAAATACATCTCACTTATAAAGCAATACTGGACAAATGAGTGACTTAACCTCACCTTCACTGCACAGCTCTCGTTGATCAGTTACTCGGCAGGGCACCTTTTGAGCTTAAAGGTTTCCTAATGTACCACTAAAGGCACTGGCATTGTGACTCATGAACCTGAGAATCAAAAAACCTACATGGCAGCAGATTATGCACAACTTCATAAAAGACTTTCCCTTACCCTCTTACAGGAATTAAACATGTCTGCTGTTTCAGTCTTTTGATTTGCTGTGAAGCTACAAAGCTAAAAACTATAGATATAACGATATACAACGCAAGAAAATTTACAGGGTACTGGAATCAATGGAACACATGATTTCACAAATAAATCATAAAATCATGCCATCAAAGCAAAATAAGTCTGTACTAAACTGGAAATATTATCATCTAAATCAATTCTGATTTTAATTCAATTACATTCAGGCTAGCAAGGCATGACACCATAGTTATTTGTAATCTCCTTTTCAGACAGTGTGTAATTAGGTTGTGAAATATGAACAATGCTAAACTAGTGCCTAAAGACTTCCCTTATTTGTTAGCAACAAAGGAGAAAACTTTAGACAATGAACATATCTGGGTCTGAGTTTTGAGAGGTGGCACTGAAAAGGCTATTTACAGATGGAACCGTGGTTCCAGGAACGCTGGATATTAGCCAAGGGCGGTGTTTAACACCTGGATATTGAGGGCCGATCTCTGCTTCGCCGTGAACCCATAAGACTGACCTTCACAGAACTCACAACCATGAAGAAACTAGTCCAATTACGGAATCACCCACTAAGTCTACATATGCACATTTTTCACTTACTGCCACACAGCGTTCAGAGTAACAGACCAATTAGGGTTTTCTTGGCTGATCCTACCCCCTGTGGGTTGAGCCGTTGGTAAACACTTGAACAGAGATACCTTCACCTCAGGGAATGGCTTCCTCCAAGCAGGAACAGATCTGAGATGCAAACAGAAAGATATTTAACAGACATCAAAAATGTTATTTGTTCCATTCATTCATGGGTGCATACACTATGTTGCCAAAAGTTTTGGAACACCCCTCCAAATCATGGAATTCAGGTGTTGTTTTTCAGGAGTTGGGCTCGGCCTCTTAATTCCAGTGAAAGGAACTCTTAATGCTTCAGCATACTGAGACATTTTGGACAATTTCATGCTCCCAACTTTGTGGGAACAGTTTGGGGATGACCCCTTCCTGTTCCAACATGACTGCACACCAGTGCACAAAGCAAGCTCCATAAACACATGGATGAGCGAGTTTGGTGTGGAGGAACTTGACTGGCCTGCACAGAGTCCTGACCTCAACCTGACAGAACACCTTTGGGTTAAATTAGAACGGAGACTGCGAGCCAGGCCTTCTCCTCCAACCTCACAAATGCACTTCTAGAGGAATGATCAAAAATTCCCATAAACACACTCCTAAACCTTGTGGAAATCCTTCCCAGAAGAGGTGAAGCTGTTATAGCTGCAAAGGGCGGAACTCCATGTTACATTCATGTCCATGCTCGCAGTCTCCGCTCTAATTCATCGCAAAGGTGCTCTATTGGGTTGAGGTCAGGACTCTGTGCAGGCCAGGCAAGTTCCTCCACACCAAACTCACTCATCCATGTCTTGTGCACAAGAACCTACTGTAGAGCGGATTAGATAAACACAAATTGGTTAAACAATGACGTTTACCATAGACGGGGTAGAATCAGTATGTGTGTGTGTGTGTATGTGTGTATTAACGGTCCCAAATATGGATGCATGATGATGATTCAACACCACGTTCCTATAAATGACTCAAATTTCTCAATTTTTATTGGATTCCCTACAACAGACAGCTGCAGCTTCATTGCAATTCACGGTGAAAGCAATGAATATACAAACGAGGCTAAATTAGGCGACCTGTGACGTGGGCACGGCACACACCCTCCATCTTCTCACAGGAATAACGGTAATACAGCACTAGCTATCAACTCAGGACCTGAAGTAGTGGCTACAACATGTTTTTGTTTTTAATCATCAATGCAGGGATATTTAAAGTGGACTTCTCCTTTAAATTTCCATCCAGTCCAATTAGGTGCTCGAACATTTCTTAATCCGCTCTTAAGAACAAATACCGCTGCGTGTGTGTGTGTGTGTGTGAGTGAAAGCAGAGGACATGTCGACCTCTCTCTCACACACACACACAGCTTTCTTTCAAACATTCCTGGACCGGACTGGAGGAGCTATTGAAGACTCAGAGGTTTGGTTTGTGGAGAGTGTGTCTCAATAGGCTAATCTGCAGCCTGCCTTTTCATCCACACAGCTGCCTGAGAGAGAAACCGCCAAGACGGTAAACAAGAAGAATGGCGCTCGTTTCTTCATTCCTGTTTCACATAAGCAAATGAGGTGGGACTTTTAACAAGCCACCTTGTCGCCGGACACGCCAGTGGTTTTTTGTATAAAGGCATGGGAACTTCCTCCTAACAATCATGAGTCTCAAAGAGACGGCGCTAATCAGAAAAAAACACTCTTCCTATTAGTCGTGTTTTGACACAGCCGTCCTCAGAAAGTGATATAAAGACTTCGGGGCGAGGAAAAAAAAAAAGAGATTTTTCTCTCATAAAGAATTCAAAAGATGTTTCAAAACATGATTATTTCCCAAGACAGGCATTTAATGATGGTTAGAAGGGTTAAAATCTAATATTATTGTTAATAATAATGTGCGAGAAACTAACATACAAGCACGCGCACTCATACGTTTGTATTTATTTTTATTAAAATGGCCGACTTCCGGTAAAATATCAAACACGCTAAACAAAACAAAGCTCAAAGGAAACAAAATAACATTAAAACTTACAAGTCTGTCCGGTTATTTGGAGTAATTTCAAATTTTGGAATAAATCGTGAGCATGTGTGAAGAGTAAAACACAAGCTAGAGGTAATTAGCCACCAGCGTCAATCACGTGCGCTCAATTATCAATTAGTGCTCACGTGCTATGCACGCGTCAGAGAGAGAGAGAGAGAGAGAGGGAGAGAAATGAAAATGTTCAAACGCTTCAAAATGTCACTAGAAGTCATTACTGGGATAATTTGCATACATCTATTATGCATTTGTTTGAATATTGCTTTCAGTATAAGAAAATGCTGCGGAATGATGCAGTGTTTCGGACCACACTGTGACCTCTGACCTTTGGATGAGCATGTTTAATTTATGTGACTTATCTATGTGGTAGATTAGATTAGATTAGGTGATTAGATTATCCCAGGTCCAGGAAGCTGCCACTGCTGGGCCCCTGAGCAAGGCCCTTAACTCTCAATTGCTCAGTTGTATAAAATGAGATAAAAATGTTAGTCACTCTGGATAAGGGCATCTGCATCTGACAGAAATGTAAATCTATAATGTAAACATGTAACCCAGTTGCATATGCCCTTAGTGCTCGTCCCAAGCCCAACACCTACACCTCTGACCTTTGGAGTCAGACAGATTGGTGATGATAGATGGAGTCAGATAGATTGGTGATGATAGATGGAGTCAGATAGATTGGTGATGATAGATGGAGTCAGATAGATTGGTGATGATAGATGGAGTCAGATAGATTGGTGATGATAGATGGAGTCAGATAGATTGGTGATGATAGATGGAGTCAGATAGATTGGTGATGATAGATGGAGTCAGATAGATTGGTGATGATAGATGGAGTCAGACAGATTGGTGATGATAGATGGAGTCAGATAGATTGGTGATGATAGATGGAGTCAGATAGATTGGTGATGATAGATGGAGTCAGATAGATTGGTGATGATAGATGGAGTCAGACAGATTGGTGATGATAGATGGAGTCAGATAGATTGGTGATGATAGATGGAGTCAGATAGATTGGTGATGATAGATGGAGTCAGACAGATTGGTGATGATAGATGGAGTCAGATAGATTGGTGATGATAGATGGAGTCAGATAGATTGGTGATGATAGATGGAGTCAGATAGATTGGTGATGATAGATGGAGTCACATAGATTGGTGATGAAGGGCATCTGGTGTAAAAACCTGTACTGAATCAAATATGCGCATCATAAACCAGATTCCCATACCGGATCGGTCGAGGCCCGGTTACCAACATCCGCGACTAGTACTGCTGGCCAGTGAGGTATTGGTGGAAACTGTAGGGCAAAGGAGAAGAAGGAGAGGAGTAAGGCATCTCCAGAGGCAGCGGGAGAGGAGGAAGGGTAGGAGTGTGGAGGTAAGACATGACAGAAGAAGATGCAGAGGACAGACTGAAGTCAGGAAAAATGATCCACTGTGGCGGCCCCTAAAGGGAGCAGCTGAAAGAAGAAGAAGAAGAAGATCTATCATGTAAACATGTAATCCAAATCTAATAAGAATACTGGGGGTTTGAGTCGCACCTCTGCCTTGTGTGCTTTGGGGAATTTCTCTGTGTCCCCAAGTTTCCTCTTCAACTCCAAAGACATGTAGGCTAATGTGTGTGTGTGTGTGTGTGTGTGTGTGTGTGTGTGTGTAATTGTGCCCTGCCTTGGGTTGGACCCTGTCCAGGATGTCCCTCACTTTGTGCCCTGCTTCCTCACGACCCTATGTAGGATCAGAGGTACAAAATCTAGATGTCTAAATGGAAGGAGTCTCTAGCGTCAGTGCTTTGTTCTCCTTTTTTGGACACACGTTTGGTCACTCGAGGCTGAGTGATAACAGGGACCATCTGATGGTTCATAGCATGAAGTATAAACAGATTTTCAAAAGCGCTGTGGAATTCTCCATTCTGATTGGTCAGAAGGTGTTGAATCATTTTCTTATTGTTTTTATCCTTTTGTATAATCTAATATATTAATGGTTTCTATGGCAACAACATTCACAGGATCGCATTTGTATTCCACCGACTGTAAACGGTTTGAAAATCGATCTGGAGACATTTTCTGTTAGAAGTTTCTTTTCTTTTTTCTTTTTTTTGGAATTAGTCTCCAGTGTTAGCGGACACAGTTCGCTCACTCGGGTATGACTGATAACGGCAACGATCTTGTTTTGAGACGTTTCATATCATTAAGTATGCACAAATTTTAAATAAATAAATAAATAAATAAATAAATAAAATAAAGCATGACGTTCAGAAAGAAAAAATAAATAAAACAAAATTCCCGTGGTGCAAGTGCAATAAAACGTCTTGAGGTCATGCTGTAGTTGATTATTTCCCTACACCACCACCACCACCACCTTGTGCTTTGTTCGAGTCCTTCTTTTAAGGAAGTGACATCACACGGATAGACTCTTTTTCACTCTTCCTGCTTTTTGAGCCAAATCCAAAATGGAATTTTCACAATTCATCACATGCGAGTGTCCGTAAGCATCAAAACGATCATCAAACCATTTTAAGGTTTTAGTTCAGTGAAATTTGTGACTGGGAAATCCTTCTTTTAAGGAAGTGACATCACATGGATAGACTCTTTCACAGTACAGCAGATACAAATCTTAATAAAAACCATTTAAAGAACTAGAATGCATGCATGCATGCATGCATGGATGGATGGTTGGATGGATGCATGGATGGTTGGATGGATGGATGCATGGATGGTTGGATGGAGGCATGGATGCATGGTTGGATGGATGGGGTTGGATGGATGGATGCATGGTTGGATGCATGGATGGATGCATGGATGGTTAGATGCATGGATGGATGCATGGATGCTCCAGTGTCAGTGCTCTGTGACAGTCAGAATTAGTTATATATACACAGACATTAAATAAAGATCTGACACATGCTTTAAGAAGTACAGGGTGTTTATTGAAAAGGATGATACAATCATGTGCTTCCAAATAGACAGTGGTCCAAAAAAACCAAAATGCATTTAATAAGTAATCACTCCTTCCTAACACTTTTTTTTTTTTTTTTTTTGTTCATGCCTAGAATATGGTCAGGAATTTCAGATGGGGGTCAGTCATAAATAAACGTGTGGAAGAAAACCATCAATCAAGGGAGATTCTAGATCATTCTAATATAATAGTGTCACGTACTGTACAGAACTCTTGCATTTCCAATAACGGAAGAAAAAAAAAAAAAAAAAGGCAAGATACTTCATTATCCAAGAAATCGCTGAATCAGCACTGAATCAGCAAACATGACTATGGGCGAAGATCCAAGAAGTTTAAATACTGAATGCGATTAAAGTGATAACAGTGAAGTTCAATCACAGTATCAGAGGTTGTTTTTTTTTGTTCGTTTTTTTTTTTTTGCATCTGAAGAGAAAAAAAAAAAAAAAAAATTTAAAAAAAAAAAAAAAAAAAAAAAAAAAAAAGGAGAAATTTATAAGGCAATGAAAAATGTTGCATTAATCCAGCGGTGTTTTTTGTTTTTTTGCATGTACAAACTGATATTTTCATATTTCTGCATGAAAAGTAGATCATTCGAGAGGAGGATGTGAGTAAAGCCCAGGCGGGTGGGAAGTGCTATACAGATAAGAGAGAGGAAAATGGAGACTTTTCTTGTAACAGCCCTTCATATTAGCAACAGTAGCAATCGTGACATTTAGCATAAAAAATCATCCACAAGCAGAAAAAAAAAAAAAAAAAACAATTAATTGAATGGAAAAGTTCATAGGTATTAAAAAGCAGAGGATGGAAAGAGTATATAAAAATGATTTATTTATTTATTTACGACCGGTGCAATGGAGTCGATCTCATTTCAGCACATAAAGCCAGACGCGCCTGTGACGATCGGAATCGATCGAATTGAACTTTTCCTGATTTTTGAACGAAATCCAAACTGAAACGTTCACGACTGATCGCGCGCGAGTGTCCTTCAGTATGAAAACGATCCTCAAACGATTTTAAGATTTGTAGGTCAGTGAAATTTGGGACTCTTTGGGAAAGTTCATCATCGTTTCAGGTCACGTGACCTCTCGGGGCCAATCCGTATTCGGAAAACTCGAGCGAAACATTTACGTGGTGCGGAATTCTCGATTCTGATTGGTCCTGAGCTGTATACTTTCTAATATATTCCGGTTTCTATGGCAACAACATTCACAGGGATTTGTATCGCAGGCATTCCACATACTGGAAATGTTTTGAAAGCGTAAAAAAAAAAAAAAAATTATAAAAAAAAATTAAAAGTATGATGTTCAGAAATAAATAAAACAAAAAAAAAATTCCTGTGGTGTAAGTGGAATAAAACACCTTGGGGTCATGTTGTAGCTGATTCTTTTCCTAACCCCCACCACCACCAAGTGTTTTGTTTGCTTCCTTCATAGTTAAGGAAGTGACATCACATGGATAGACTCTTTCACAATACAACAGATATGAATCTCAATAAAAGCCATTTAAAGAAAGAAAGAAAGCAAGACAGAAAAAAAAAGAGTCTCTAGCATTATAAACAGGACATTTTTTTTTTTTTTTCATTTTGGCTAAGTAAAAAAAATTGCATTTTAAGGATATGGTGGTATGTTTATACGTCCGAGCGGACAGAAGCCAGAGCAACACTTCTCTTTAACACGCAGACAGATACAGATTAGAATCAGCATTAAAAAGTAAAGACCACGACATAGCGGTGATTACACACTTTGCTGATGGATGGAAATACATTCAGAGTTGAAAACAGCAGCTCCGTAACCAAGATGCATAGTGAATAAGAAAGACAAAAACACAACGGAAAGAAAAGAAGATTTACTGTACACGGAAGTACTGTGGCAATGTCCACACCATCGGTCAGGGTTAACAGCTGGACCGTACAGCTTTACAGTTTCACAGACACGTCGGAAGACGGATCGTCACGTCCGGATCCGGACAGCAGCTGAAACGTTCTTTCGCTTAGAGGGGAACATTTCGTTCGCTTTCAGATAAAACTCAGACTGCGAGAAAAACGGCATTTTTCGCTTAGTGATAGATTTCGGTCGCTTGGCGTTATATTTTCAACTGACGTAAATTTTAAAGAAGAAAAACAAAAACGAGGACGATATAACACTGTAACACTGCAGGTGGCACCAACGAAGTGTGCAAATCGTGACGTAAACCGGACGTAAACCGTTCTAATCTAAAAGGAAACGCGACGCGGCGACAACGGTACGGTTTCCTCAGCACACGTACACACAAGCCTGTAACCTAGAGCTCTGCTTCATCTGCTAGAATTTTTTTTTTTCTATTATTTATTTATATTTTTTTCATTTCGGATGCTGCGTATTTTCCGAAAGAATTTCAATTCGTAGACTCCCAGATTTTATAAAATATTAAATGTAAAAAAAAAAAAAAAAAAAAAAAAAAAAAAAAAAAAAAAACAGCGACGTTTCCTTTAAAGTTTTATAGAAATTTAATACTTGTTTTTTTTTTTCCCGTTCAGGACATTCAATTTTTATTCTAAATTTTAACTATTTATACCATTCTACTGATATGAGACTTTTTATGAGACTGATATGGAAATTTTTTGTTGGCATTTGTGCAAAAAAAAAATAAAAAAATAAATAAAAAATAATAAAGAAAATTCTGAAATGAATAACAAAAGGACGGGTTCACAAACTCTGTATTCGTAAATAAATTAGAACGTTATTCCAAAGCAACCAACGATCATTTAAGGGCTGTGCTACCAACACCGGTTATTCCAAAAAAAAAAAAAATTAATTTAAGTAAGAAACTTTGTGTTGGATCCACCGTATGGCGACGAGTTATCAGTATGACATCATCGTATATAATAGTGGTTTATACCTTAGCAGTAGTTTGTAGGTTAGAACTTCTTATAAGATCATATATGATGTGATATGATTTCTTGAGCCTATGTTTCAAACCATAAAAAACATATTTTACATATTTTATGTAAATAAAATCCCCCTGTGTCCCGAACCTTACAGCCGATATTGCACTTAAGCATTTGTATAGAGTAGTAGTAATAATAATAATAATAATAATAATAATAATAATAAGCCAATAAAAATTAATCAAATGATCACCTGAATGTTTTAGTGGCAAATGACACAATAATTAACAAAAATTTATTTAAGTACCGAATTAAAATTGCATATCGTATGCAGAAAGTAATTCCAAAGAGTTTTGGAAAATGTTTTATTCTAATCAAATCACCTCCACAGGGAACGCTCTCAGAAATCTGGCACATCAGTCCGATTCTCAGGTTTATCTGAGAAACGGGTGTAAATATTTTAGAAGATCTTTGGAAAATGATGCACACGTCCTGATTTTTTTTTTTGCCAAAATTCATTAGACCGAATTTTTTTTTTTTTTCACACTAGAATTTGAAATTGAATTTTGTAAATTAAAAAAAAAAAGCTGCATCTCTAATTTCCAAACGCAATCGAATGCATTATTTGGGTTTAGATTTTTAAAAAAACAAAACAATTAAAATTAAAAAAAAAAATTAAAACAAATTAAAAAACAATTAAAACAAATTCACCCAAACCTGAGAAAAAGTAAACAAGCAAATTTCGGTTGTTTTCTGTTCCACCAATCGGCGCTCGAGAAATGTGGGAAAGGAAAAAAAAAAAAAAAAAAAAAAAAAAAAAAAAAAAAGAAAGAAAAAGCAATTTGAATCTGAATTTTGTATATTTTAGATTTCATGTTGTAAATTTTTTTATTGAATCCTAGTAGAATGAGAATTATTTCATTTATGCGCTAGTCGAAATACTCAGTAGTGTAACTCTGCATCCGTGCAGTGTATTCCTTCGTAACAAGTACCGATAATTAAATTGAAGTATTAAATAAAAAGAATTTTTTCCGAATTTCGTACCTGCTCGAAGAATCATCAGTAATGGAAATAACTGACAGTAGTGCTAAGATTTCCGCAGAGGTGCCAACGCTGCTAGCGAGCAAATCCTAGGAGGCTGAGTGAGGAAAAACAAAATAAAAAAATCTAATAAAATTTTAAAAATATATATAAAAATAAAACGATTCTCTAGGCATGTTGACGGACTAGAGTGAAAAATTATTCGTTCAAATTATTCATTTGTTTGTTTTTTCAGACGTGAGGCAAAAATTCGGCTGCTTAATGAGCAGCTTCTCTACTTTTTTCCCCAGCAAGAATTCTGATGAAGAAGATCTGTCAAGATTCACAGATCGAATTTTACTCTCTAACGTTGCCGTGAAGCCGTTGACGGAGCAGGTTTCAGGCGGGTTTCGGCTCCGTTCCACAGTAAACAATGCGGTAAACCCTGTATTCTGGGCGTCACAGTAAACTACATGCTTCTATCTAGAAAACACAACAGACGTCGCTCGCCCTGTAACGTCCGATCACCTCCAAACACAACCTTCTGCTCTCTCTCTCTCTCTCTGTCTCTCTCTCTCTCTCTCTCTGAACAGGAATGTTGAGTTTGAATAGGATTCATAAACCGGAAAGGCTTTATGAATGAAAGTGAAGTGCATTTTCAACGAAAAAAAAAAAAACGACGAAAGGTTTGTTCGTACTGCGTCCAATCAGCCTCTCACAGTCAGTTTCGGTGTGATCGCAAGGTTGGTCTCCTCCAACACGCTTCTTACATCTAAATCTAGCTATAAATGAAAAAATAAGAAAAGAAAAGAAAAAAAAAAAAAAAAGAAAGAAATTGTAAATATTCGTGTGGTAGCCTGGGAAACTCTTTGAGTTACACTGTAAGATTCCGACATCTTCTACTCAATATGTAATAAACTTAGTTACACCTAAATGAAAAGGGATAAAAAAAAATATATGTATTTGATTTCGACCGTAGTGCAGAAACGTCGCGAATATCTTCACAGCCGCTAATCAACTGAACTGATTCAGAGTCAACTATTTGTTTGTCAGACCGTTTTAAGACGAAACAGAAACATTTCCATTTTAAAATATTTTAATAGAGACTTTGACCGTTAGTAAAGGTTGTTTTTTCCTCTTATTTTTTTGGCTGCGGTGACATCCGATGGGATTTCCCACACGGCCACACAAATGACAGAAGAACGTATTTACAAATCTCAGTGTATAAACAATAGACTACATAATAAAAAGCTCTTAGCCAGTGTTTGGCGATTGGCACAAAAGGTCCTTCGATTGGCCGCCGATTTTTAAAAGGTCATACAATCTCGAGTCAGCGAGTTTCGACTGACATGTAAACTGAGAGATGTGTGATTACGAGATCACCGTTAATCTTTTTTCTTTTTTTTTTACCGCTTAGAACGATACGACTCCGAGGTGGACGTCTACTTCTTGGAGATCTTGCCCGCTTTCCTCTTGGGCTCATATGGCGTCCTCAGGATGCTCGGGGTCTCCTCCATGACTCGGACCAGCAGGTTGTCGATGTAGTCCTCCAGCTCGCGGATGTGCGCGTCCTTCTTCTTCACCACCTCCTTCTGCTTGATCAGCTCCTGCACCACCTCCTCGAACGAAAGGCTGCTGTACGCCGCCATGCTGCTCTGGAGCTGGTCGGCCTCCTGAGGAAAAATAAATAAATAAACAAACCATGATCGTGGCATCGTTATCTACAGCACTGGAACGAGTCACGCCTGAGATTCAGCTGAACCTGATACCCAATTAAACACCTACAGAAGTCAGAAAAAGACAATCCTGTGTCACTAATAAAAGAGAAATAATCCACTTCAGGATGTGTTGCTTTAGGAAAATAATCAACGACTGGTTAGTGTGACAGTGTTACCAAAATAAAGACTTTTTTAAATGCGTTATTTAGCTTCTAATTCGCTTTAGCAATGTTCCAACACTACGAGTTTATTTATTAATAAAAAGCAGATTAGTTTTTATCCCTTTAAAGCTCCATGTAAAGGTAGTTCCAGTATTGTTTATGCTAACAGCTATTTCATCAACCATCCCATCATCATGTAAAAAAAAAAAAAAAAAAAAAAAAAAAAAAAAAAAAAAAACAACAACAAACAAACAAAACATTCATGAAACTCGTGGTGTTATTGGGAAAGTTCTAGATCATTCCATTGTGGGAAAATTGACAATTCACCTGACAATGGAGACTCCTTCCGGAAAATTCCAAATAAAAAAAAAAAATCTCCTCTTCCAGAAATGTCTTTATTTCAAGTGTACGCGTTCACATCTACGGCCTGTATCTTGTGTTTATAAAGTGTCTATCGATGAGTACGGTTCACTGGGTCACGGGATGAGAATACGATCGGTCTAAAAACTCTCGGGAGAGACGATAACAGGATTCCTTTTGCAGCTTGTTACTACAGAAACAATAACGTATCAGAACGAGCGCATGAACGCACCCTTCTGTTCTTCTGACCAATCAGAATCCAGCGTTCATCTGCGGTATCGTTAGATCTGAGGCGCAGAAGCCAAATAAAACTGAAATAAACCTTTCACGCGGATGACAAATGTAGGGAAAATTCACAACGTCCCTTAAACATCTTAAGATCTGAAGCGTCGAGATAAGTCAAAGTTAACTCAGCAAAAAAAATAATAACGTGTCAGAGCGTTATGAAAATAAATGTGTTAATTCATTAAAACGCACTGATAGGCTTTAAAGGGATGAGTCATTGGGAGGTTCGTTCTCTCTCTCGGGCTGATTAAGCAGCTCCTCGCTCCTCTGTGTTTATGGGAGATGGATGAGTGTTCAGATTTGTAGGCCTTTCCTCCGAGCCTTCGCCTGACCCGGGACCTTGACTCGTTCAGCTGACAAGAGCAACAATTAAGATTAGCCTCATGCGATAACAATAATAAAGATAAAGCTACTGACATTCCTTTTGCTTTTCCCTGGGGAAACAACAAAGACTGTTCGAGCTTCATAAAACTGCCAAAAGCCAAAAGCCAAGACTACAAAAGAGCGCTGCAATAACTTCTTAAGGTTTGCTGGACGCGCTGCTGCATTTGTTCACCCTCAAATCCAACACTTGCGAAGAAAACTGTCATGATCTACGCAGACACGGAGCTGGATGACCGTCACGTGCTAGCCAAGAAAAACCTCCAGCCGCAAATGAAAGCCATCAGTGGAAAAAAAAAAAAAAACCATAACAAAACAAAACAAAAGACGGGAGGAGCGGAGAAGTGAAAGGGAAAGGACGCTGTGTGAAGCAGAAAAGTGGCGAGCGTGAACCGGAGAAGCGCTGACGAGCGGATCTGCAAGGAGCGCCGAGATAAGACCTGCACTTGGCATTCTCCAGTTGTCTCATTACTGGAGCTAATGAGGGCCTTTGCGCTGGGAAATGTAAAACCCCAGTCCTTTGAAACGGCGCGACCCGGCGTCCTCCCCCTCGCGTTTTTAATTGGGTCCTTTCGCAGACGTGCTGCCAGGAAAGCCATTTTCAGCACTGGTAACCATTTAAACAACATTTCCGTGTCTGTCTCGGCGAGCTAAACGCTGCTCCGCGCCGGACGTAATGACATTAACCATTATTACAATTACGACAAGCCCTTGTTTAACGCCGCCTGCAGTTTGACCTGTCACATCAGCACCAAATTGCACATCGTCTTCTGTCTTCTGGCCCAATTATTCAGCGGGTAGCGAAAAGGGAAAAAAAGAAAAAAAAACCTCGGAAAGACAAGAAGCAGAAACACGTTAATAACGTCGCACCATTTCAAATTACACGCAGATCAAAGATGATGGTTGGCTATTTCGCTCGTTAATTAGATAAATGCTACTCCAAGCGAAGTGTCACGAGCGAGACCGTGCCAGAGATCTACGTCGGCTGCTGCTGCTCCTTCCAATAAACGATTAATTAAAAGTTTTGGCAAGTTGGAACTTTTTCTTTTCAATCTAAATATAAAAGAAAGGAGGAGAAAAAAAAAAAAACAACAATATTCAGAAACTTTACATTGTAATCGCACAGTGAGAAAACTTGACGGAAATATTCCGAGTATTCAATTTATTTGATTTTTATTTATTTTGCTCGTAAAAACTCCAAGAGAGAGAAAGAAAAGACAGGATGGTGAAGAAAGTGCTATTTATTAATTAATTTATTTATTTATTTAGCTCCTTGACATATGTAATAACAGCAACTAACTTGTTTTATAACCTTAAATGTAACCATAAATGGATAAAAATCACAAAATGTTCTGCAAACTGCTGTGACCAGGAATAAACCACTCAGGGGTGTGCTGTTCTAGGAAACTAATCAACGTCAAAGTGAAATATTTTCCAATAAATTCTCTTTTATTAAATAATATAAAATAATAAATAATCATTAAAAACATTTTTTTTTTAATTCTGACCTCTTTCCTGGTCTTCTTTCCTTGTTTTTTCTCCGGGGAAACGTTTTTCTTACTCAGGTCTTCACTGCTGCTGGGTTTTTTCGTGTGATTACTGCAAAACAGGACAAGAGGAAACACACTCGCACTCTGATAATGACTCAGTGAAAGTGTGTGTGTGTGTTTTTTTTCATACAGAAATAAACGCACAGGCGTACGAATGATCATAAACCCGCCTCAGAACAGGCGCAGACAGGAAATGGAGAGCTGCTCGTCACTTTGTCACCTGCTACGCTGTTTTACGGAGAAGAGACCTTTCTATTTCCTGTCAATCTCTCTGGTCACTTAACCACAATAAAGACTTCAGAGCAAAAAAAAAAACCCAAAAACCCGTGGTTCGAATTCTTGTGAAATATTTTAGAACACACAGAGCCTGCTTTTCATTTTTGTTTCTTTAGCTTGCAAAGAAAGATACGAGAGCCGAGAGATTTTTGTTTTTTCCGTGTCATGGTTCGTTGAGAAAAAGATCAATATGTTTTAAATTTAAAAGAGTTTTTACTATATCAGCATCCAAAATGACTCCATGGCCCAAAAGAGCGTGTCACACTTGCCTCTGGAATTGATCCCAGACCTGCCGCTGGAAATGACCCCAGACGTACCACTAGATCTGATCCCAGACCTGTCTTTGGATCTAACCCAAGACTTGCCAATGGATCTGAAACCAGACCTGAAGTTGGATCTGATCCCAGACCTGCTGCTCAAACTGATCCCAGACCTGTTGCTGGATCTGACCTCAGACCTGCTGCTGGATCTGATCCCAGACCTGCTGCTGGATCTGACCCCAGACCTGAAGTTGGATCTGATCCCAGACCTGCTGCTCAAACTGATCCCAGACCTGCTGCTCAAACTGATCCCAGACCTGCTGCTGGATCTGATCTCAGACCTGCTGCTGGATCTGACCCCAGACCTGCTGCTGGATCTGACCCCAGACCTGCTGCTGGATCTGACACCATACCTTCTGCTGGATCTGACCCCAGACCTGTTGCTGGATCTGACCCCAGACCTGCTGCTGGATCTGACCCCAGACCTGCTGCTGGATCTGACACCATACCTTCTGCTGGATCTGACCCCAGACCTGTTGCTGGATCTGACCCCAGACCTGCTGCTGGATCTGACCCCAGACCTGCTGCTGGATCTGACCCCAGACCTGCTGCTGGATCTGACACCAGACCTGAAGTTGGATCTGATCCCAGACCTGCTGCTGGATCTGACCTCAGACCTGCTGCTGGATCTGACCCCAGACCTGCTGCTGGATCTGACCCCAGACCTGCTGCTGGATCTGATCCCAGACCTGTTGCTGGATCTGATCCCAGACCTGCTGCTCAAACTGACCCCAGACCTGCTGCTGAATCTGACCCCAGACCTGCTGCTGGATCTGACCCCAGACCTGCTGCTGGATCTGACCCCAGACCTGCTGCTGGACCTGATGCTCGATCTGACACCTGTCCATGATATCTTCTAAACCCCACAACTAGCCCAAATTCATCATTATGTAAGTAGATACAAGAGTTCCTTGCGATATGAATTTCTGGTTTCAAGGACACCAGTAAGTAAAAGTTTTCTTACTGATTGCAAATTTGTATTTCAAATGATTTATATTTTTAAATATCATTGGCCATATGTTGCGCTGCTTCTATTTACAGTGATTCGAATTCTTCACGTCTCGGTCTTCCTCTTTAAAAATGTTGTTTATGTAAAAAGTTGCTTGAATCGTTGTCATGGCAACAGCATACCTGAATCTTATAACTCCTGATGTGACAGGTTCTTTGGCTCCAGGCCAGCTACTTTCTAGTGTCTGATTTGCATCAACGATTTTTTTTTCCAAACACAGGAAGTGAAGTTGCATAATTCTCGATTTCTAGCTGATTCTAATCTCCTGTGATCTTTCAGGAAGTCCAACACAACGCACAACGCCTGTCAAGACCTTGACGTTTTTTACCTTCTATAGTACACTATAACACTGTAAAAGGAGTGTTTAGGAAACGTGTGCATGCTGTACCTCGACATGTGATGTGGCAGGAAGGGGTTAGTATCGCTTTCAGTGGTGAAAGGATTTGTGACGTGATGAAGGTCCCCTGAACTTCCCGGTCGTCCTCCGTTGCTCGTTTTCTTCCCTTCCTTGTCCTTCTTCCCCGTCACACGCTCCAGCAAGCTGACCTTCTCCTTCTTCTCCTTTTTGTCCCACAGCTGGCTGTGGTCTGACTCGAAGGGGTTGCGGTTGCGCGGGAGCGTGGCAGATTTCTGCGGCATTTCCGGGAAGGGGTCGCCCCCCATCTCGCCATCCTGGTAGCCGGGCATCTCGCTCTGAGAGCGGCGGTGAGGAGGAACGCCACCTGGATCAGGGATATAAAGAAGTCAGCAACTTGATCTGAAAAGGATAGCAAACCTAACCTAAACATGTATGAATCATTTCCTTGAATTAATTTCCTGTTCAACTTGCTGTACAGCATGAAGCCATCTCTGCTGGATTGACTCACACTTTCTTCTCCTAATTGTGTCTATTCACCCATCTGTACTCTTTTCACAGGCCACAATTTCTAGTTTCAGATCCTCAAAACTCATCACAGTCCCTAGAAATTACGGTTGCCACGTAGCAACACTACAAATGTTTCCCAAAAGGAATACGTGTTTTGCTGGTCTTGCCATTAAATGGATAAATGACGTATACACGAGTCAGTTAGAAATAGCCAGTTAGACAGATAGAAATAGCCACTGACTGGAAACTGACAGCAACAAATAAACATGCAGGCAACCATCCGCGATTCCATATCAACTGTCTAGCCACGACTTACCGACAGCCTGGAACTGGACCGCAGCCACCTTTCAAATCAATGGCATACAACAATCACGTGAAATCGAACAGCAATCGACTAGCAACATCCTAGAAACCACCTGGAATAGCATAGCGACCACCTAGCAAAATCACAAGGAATGTCACAGCAACCACCTCAGACATCACAGCAACACCCTAGCAACAACTTTGAATACCAATGCAACCACCTGTAATATCATGGAATGCCATAGCAATCACCCTAACAACCACCCCAGATATCATAAAAAACCACCTCGAAACATCCTAGCAATCCTATAAGTTTTAATATCAACTGCCTAGCAACACCCTAGTAATACCACCAAATGTCTGCTTGTATCTGATAGTATGAAGGGATCAAATCTTGATCCTGATTTATTTTTTGCTCTTGCTAAACCCAAGTTTTATATATATATATATATATATATATATATATATATATATATATATATATATATATATATATATATATATATATATACACACACACTTATAGTGTAGTGGACATTTTGATGTCTTTCATCATGCCCCGAGTTAGAAAGGGAAGGAGAATGCATGCTCTCACCGCTCTCCTCCATGGAGTTTACAGAGTCCGTCTTGGGCCTGGTGTGCATTCCAACTAGATCGGACATGGAGTGTGCAGCAGAGAGTTTCTGAGCCCCGGGGAGGAGTGAGCGCTTGGGTTTGGACTCCAGCGTAGAAGTCGTGTGCTGAGGTTTGGGGTCTGAGACTTGCTGCGGAAGCTGGGATTCGGCATCGCACTGTGCTGAGCGAGGCAAGATGGCCGAAGAGGCGTCCGAGTCGTGCTTGCGACCCCTCACCTTGTCCTTGAGCTTGGAGAACGGCGAGCGCGGCTTGTCCCGCATGGACAGGTCGAACATGCTGGCCGTCATGTTGTTCCTCATGAACTGGATGCTCACCTGGATCTTCCCGCGCTCTTTCTTCTTCTTGCCTGGACGGGAATCCAGGGTGTACCAGCTGAGGAGAACAGGACACATATACATTAGATATGTCAATATTATTGATCATGATTATCGGTAAACTTCGGAATCTTATATTTGCCATCCGATCATTAAAAATAATGATGGGCATGCTGCTATAGCTATAGGGGATGTGGTAGCTTAGTGGTTAAGGTGTTGGACTACTGATCGGAAGGTTGTGAGTTCGGATCCCAGGTCCACCAAGCTGCCACTGCTGGGCCCCTGAGCAAGGCCCTTAACCCTCAATTGCTCAGTTGTAAAAAAAAATGAACTAAAATTGTAAGTTTCTTTGGATAAGGGTGTCTGACAAATGGTGTAAATGTATAGCTAAAACAATCAACCCTGGTGTGGTGTGATGTAGACTGATTTGAAGCACATCCCCAAGTGTTTATTCCTCTTATAGCCTAGTAATCTCCTAAATCATCTCCTACCAAAGAGTCTAGTGATGTGATGAGAGTAAAAAAAAAAACCCCAAAACTTCACGTGGGTCTACAGACCAGAGCTTTTAGAGGTTGAAAACAAGCGATCATCATCAGCAGAGAATCCTGGTTGTGAAACAGAGCAGAATTACTCATCTTATATGAGCAAAAGAGCACTTGGGCTTTGTAAAATAAAATGGAAACAGCCATCACACTTTCATTTCCCCCTCTTTTTTCTCCATCAAAAGTACCACAATGAAAAGTGCCTCTTCCAAGGCCGATGTATAATTCATAAAAAGAAAAATACAAAAGGGCAATATGTTTGTCTGCTGAGAAACCCAATTTCACTTCACCTAAATCCACAGACTAGTCCATTTGAAATGCCTGAGAACGCATATTATAGCGGGGATAAACATAATTCCCTGGTAACTGCGTTGGTTCGGGGCACATAAAGAACGAGAAATAAGACGCCCCCCATTCCCCCAGATCCTGTTTGCTTAACCTCTCGTGCTTTCTCCCCTGGAAGTAATGTGATTGATGCTATAACTCGGCGAAAAGAAGGTGACATTTGCACAAATCTGCCCTTTGTTCCCCCCTCGCTCCTCGCGCCAGCATCGGGAGATTATAAAAAAGAAGAATATTTCTGGATGGCAACATAAATTACGCTGCTGTAACAGCTTGTTTAAGGCGTTCGGGCAGACTTTCGCCAATTCAGATGCGGGAGGAACTTCAGACGCTGTGGCGTTCAGAAACAATGCGTCAAAGCCAAAGTGCCATGGAACTGACGGCTTAAACAGAGACTCTTTCTTGGCTGTATGATCATGGTGATTTGGCAAAACGTATAAAAGCCTATATACACGATGGATTTTCTTTTCCGTAAGTAGATTCAGGAAGATGTTCTACTTCAAAAGCTTCTCTTCGAGTAAAACAATATGTTTCTGGGCTCCGCACATAACCTTCAGAGGTGCTCCGCAGACGGACACCTGGAGAACTTGGTGGATTTGTTTCAATGGTTTAACTTCTGATCCGGCTTTTGTGTTTCGATACATTCCCCATCATCTAAAACCTCCTGAAGACCCCAATAATTTTATATAGGATTCTTCTATAAAGAGGATCTGGGCATTGGTGGCTCAGTGGTAGGTTTCTTGCCTATCATGCGGAAGGCCTGGGTTCGATTCCCAGCCAATGCCCAAAACCCAGCCACTGGATGCAGTGCCGGTCCCAAGCCCGGAAAAATGGGAGGGTTGCGTCAGGAAGGGCATCCGGCGTAAAACGTTTGCCAAGTTGTTGTGCGGACCAGTTGGTCCGCTGTGGCGACCCCGAACATGCTGAACCGATTAAATTGTAGCGCTGAAGTTTAGTTCGAACGCACGTGTTTTGTATAATGATATCGGAAAATAATAAACGCATCCTGACCAATCAGAATGAAGATGTCAGAAACTTGGAATTGATTTATTTGTTTTAGATTTATTCATTTATTTTTATTATTTATGTATTTATTTTATTTGTATAATTATTTATTTATTAAGCAAAACTTCATTTAGAGAATGCTGACATGGTTATCATCAAGTCAGGGCAAAAGTTTTGGCACCCAATAGCCCTGTTCACTGCTATACCAGTGCTAAAGCTGAGGATTATAATTAGGGTTCCCAACATAGAAACCTCCAAAGAACCTGGATTTGTTCCTAAGAGCATATTTATTTCCTCAAAACACTGCTGCCGGCTTTAGATACTTCCAGGAAGTAATCTGTCGTGAAGAATGGTTAACTATGAAAGTCTGAAGAAGCCTTGAGAAACCTTCCTTTGCAGGACTTCCCTCAGTTAGTAGAAGGGTTCTCCACTTTTATCACACTGCTCGTCATGCGACCAGCATCTGTTTTGTAGCTACAGACAGGGGGACGGCCTTTATTGTGTTTTTTTCTTCTTGGAAATGGATCAGAAAAATAATTTGACAACTCTGATATGATGCAGCAATCCTAAAAATAAATAAATAAATGAATCAATCAACGAACGAACAAATAAATAAACAAATAAATACATACTAGACATTGTTAAGACATTCTTAGTTTAAGAACTTTGAACTTTAAAAAATAAAATAAAATAAAATAAAATAAAATAAAATAAAATAAAATAAAATAAAATAAAATAAAATAAAATAAAATACAATACTCAGGAATTTACACCATTGTTAGAGAACTTTAAGAAGTCACAGTTTTTTTTTTTTTTCCTAGCATTAAATGCAAAACCTGATTAACCTGACTGCACACACTAACACACACACACACACACACACACACATTAACCTAGGTTTGGTATGTCAGGGACAGTTTGGCATGGCATTTGCTAATAATTTCCAAACCCGTGGTCTTCATCGTGCATGGCATGGTCTCTGCACGGCAAGCTCGGTGATATCCGGCAATATCTAACTCAGACCTGGAGTTCATGATGACCTGACTCAAGATTCAGCCTTCAGATTAATCCCTAATAATAAATCCGCTGAATCTTGACTCGTCTGTTTGTTAAACCAGGGTTTTTAAATATCCAAATCGCGAGAGATACTAAATGTCTTTGTTTTGCTTCGAATCGAGGCGAGGCCATCCTTTTCTCCTCACGTGGGTGTCAAGGACGAGATAAACCTCGCCGAGTTCGGGGCCGCAATCCTCCCACGCCGCACGGCCTGCTGGGAAAATTCCCACGCCCGCCCAGCGCAGGTGTGCGATAATTAGATCTGATGTCAGAGTAACCCTGTGTTCAGATCAGTGAGTGTTTTTTAATGAAGGTTTAAACTAAACTGACTGCAAAATTATTGGCACCCTTCAAGAACATTATAGACCAGGCCTCAGATTTTCCACCTTCCCGTAACTCAGTACTCAATCTTCTGTTTCCTATATATATATATATATATATATAAATATATAAAAAAAGAGGAAAGCAAAAATGATTCAGTGTCTAATAACAAAAATTCGTCCAGAAACCAGATTCTTCCGTACGTGAGACACGTCATCCGTCAATATGAAGGGGGAAAAAAAAATGAGAAACAGTTACAAAACCAGTTCAAAATGAAATTCAACACAAACTGGACCATTAATAATAGTGTGGGACGGTTGAATATTTGCAGCATAAGCGGCTTAAAATGTCAAAAATAAATGAATAATAATAACAACAATAATGATCTCTCCAAATCAAGCTGTAAGTACGGGGTGCCAATAGTTTTAAAACAAGCGTCTCCGTCCATCAAAAATGACTCAGTCACACAGCAACTTCTCATATTTATTCTCAAAACATCACTCCTTCCATGTTATTTATAGTTTGCTCGCAATATGGAAAAGTCTTCTGTGAGGCTGGGGAAAAAAAACAACAACTATTAGTCACCAGGTTAGCTACCAGAGCGACGTCTGTAAACACATTCCTCATTCGGACCGAGGGTTCTGGTTGTGTTAGTGAACTGGATTCTGGGAGCTGTGTTTGGGAGAGTGTTTTCTAAACCTTCCTACCATGATGTTTATGATATCTCAGAAATATCTTGTGACATAAATTTAGTCTAGAAACAGAGCATGAAAAATGAGTCGTGATAAAATGCAGGAAGTGCAGCTTGGTACCGAGCTCGGGACTTCCTGTATGGGGTGGTGCGAGTTCGTTTGCACTGTGCATTCCTCAGTATTTGGATCGTCAGTCAACCAGGAAGTAAAATAACCATCGGTTTCCAGAAAAAACAAAAACAAACAAACACGTGAAACATGAAAATGCCAAAAAAAAAAGAAAAAGATTGGATGAGATTGTGTTATGATGCAAGATAAAGAATGTACTGATGTAGTCAACCGATTGCTTGGAACCGTAATCAATGGAGATAACATCATCATCATCATCATCATCATCCTCCTCTCCGCCTCTCCTAGGAAGGAGTCTCCAGTTCCAGTGCCCTGGAAAGACGTCAGGACTTTTTCTCTCTGCATCGTCGAGTCGCTTCACGAGGAGGATGGACAGAGCTGCTGGAACGTAATCGATAACAGGAAGTAGTTTGTTTCGTGGATTCCACATCATCAAGCGGAACTTCGGCATGAACACGGAGAACCGATTAAATTGTAGCGCTGAAAGTTCCGTTTCAACGCACGTATTTTGTATAATGATATAGGAAAATAATAAATACATCCTGACCAATCAGAATGGAGACGTCAGAAACTTGGAATTTATTTATTTGTTTATATTTTGTTTATTAATATTTATTTATTTTAAATGATTCACATTTTATTTTATTAAATTAAGCAAAACTTAAAACTTTCTCCGTCACCCGTCTATCATCACGCTGCTGAAAATAGGTCATCGTCAAATCAGGGCGAAAATGTTTGACAGTCACTAGCCCTGCTAACTGCTAGAAAAGCGCTGTAGCTGAGGATTATAAATAGAAGTAAGTGCGTGTTAACTCTAACAGAGTGAACAGGAAGTCAGATGTGCGAACGCTCGACTGCGGCTGTCTCACAGAGCAGGTCCTCTGAGGATAATCCACCTGCTATTCAGTGAGGCCAGACAAACCGGCAACAAATTGGAATTGTTTTTATAATTATCCTCACCCGACTCGTTCATCTGCTTATGAGCGGGCGTGTCGCTCTGTTACACTCCGTCTTCTCCTCGCTTCACAGTGTCTGACAATGCCTGACCACATGACACACAGCTGGCTGGGATTTTTTATATATATATATATATATATATATATATATATATATATATATATATATATATATATATATATATATATATATATATATATATATATATATATATATATATATATATATATATATACACACACACAGTGGTGTGAAAAAGTGTTGGCCCCCTTCCTGATTTCTTATTTTTTTGCATGTTTGTCACACTTTAATGTTTCAGATAATCAAACACATTTAAATATTAATCAAAGATGACACAAGTAAACACATCATGCAGTTTTTAAATGAAGGTTTTTATTATTAAGGGAAAACAAAATCCAAAACTACATGGCCCTGTGTGAAAGTGTTTGCCCCCCCTGTTAAAACATAACTTAACTGTGGTTTATCACACCTGAGTTCAATTTCTCTAGCCACACCCAGGCCTGATTACTGCCACACCTGTTCACAATCAACAACTCGCTTAAATAGGACCTGCCTGACAAAGTGAAGTAGACCAAAAGATCCATCATGCCGAGATCCAAAGAAATTCAAAAACAAATGAGAAAGAAAGTAATTGAGATCTATCAGTCTGGAAAAGGTTATAAAGCCATTTCTAAAGCTTTGGGACTGCCGCGAACCACAGTGAGAGCCATTATCTACAAATGGTGAAAACATGGAACAGTGGAGAACCTTCCCAGGAGTGGCCGGCCGACCAAAATTACCCCAAGAGCACAGTGACAACTCATCCAGGAGGTCACAAAAGACCCCACAACAACATCCAAAGAACTGCAGGCCTCACTTGCCTCAGTTAAGGTGAGTGTTCATGACTCCACCATAAGAAAGAGACTGGGCAAAAATGGTTTGCATGGCAGAGTTCCAAGACGAAAACCGCTGCTGAGCAAAAAGAACATAAAGGCTCATCTCAGTTTTGCCAGAAAACATCTTGATGATCCCCAAGACCCCCAAGACTTTTGGGGAACTGACGAGACACAAATTGAACTTTTTAGAAGGTGTGTGTCCCATTACGTCTGGCGTAAAAGTAACACCGCATTTCAGAAAAAGAACATCATACCAACAGTAAAATATGGTGGTGGTAGTGTGATGGTCTGGGGCTGTTTTGCTGCTTCAGGACCTGGAAGACTTGCTGTGATAAATGGAACCATGAATTCTGCTGTCTACCAAAAAATCCTGAAGGAGAATGTTCGGCCATCTGTTTGTGACCTCAAGCTGAAGCGAACTTGGGTTCTGCAGCAGGACAATGATCCAAAACACACCAGCAAGTCCACCTCTGAATGGCTGAAGAAAAACAAAATGAAGACTTTGGAGTGGCCTAGTCAAAGTCCTGACCTCAATCCCATTGAGATGCTGTGGCATGACCTTAAAAAGGTGGTTCATGCTCGAAAACCCTCCAATGTGGCTGAATTACAACAATTCTGATGAGTGGGCCAAAATTCCTCCACAGCGCTGTAACAGACTCAATGCAAGTTATGAAAAACGCTTGATTGCAATTGTTGCTGCTAAGGGTGGAACAACCAGTTATTAGGCTTAGGGGGCAAACACTTTTTCACACAGGGCCATGTAGTGGAATGAAGTTGAACTTATGTTAGAGCCGCTAAAAGCAAGCGATCCATCAGAAAACTAGTTTTTTAATGTTAGAAAACTTGCAGCATTACCACTGAAACTGGAGACTCCTTCCTTAAATGTTACTTAAAAAACCGACGTGTAAACCGTTACTATAGAAACCATTATAGTGATCAGTCACTCCAGGATTTCCGCACAGATTTGGAGCCGAGACGCGCGTTATGACATCATCGTGCCATCATCATCATTTTAGATTTTTGTGCGTGTTGTATCTTGTAACTGTCCAAGCTGCTGTAACACAAGAATTTCCCTCATGGGATCAATAAAATATATCTATCTATCTGTCTGTCTGTCATCGTGACATGCATCCGTCCCTCTTCCACTCACGTGTGGGGAAAATCATCAAAATAATGGCACGTTTCCTCACCGGTAGGAGTTTAAACGAAGCATCCTGTGCAAGAAATTTCAGCAATTCAAGCAGTTTTCTGCAAATGAAGCAAATTTCTTGGCAGCAGCAATCAGAAACTGTGGTGTTGTGTAACGTCTGGGCGTGTAGCTCAGGACGAATATCACAGACTCTAGATAAAGTTTGGAGATTTTGCAGCATTACTGGGAGCCGAGAAGCATTCAGTGTGGACGAACAGGTCAGCAGGTCAGCGTTAAAACGTGCGACACGTGACGAGCTCTGCTGAAATGTATCGTGTTGCGGTGTAAAAATGCTGCTTCAATCTGTCCTGGAAACCTCAACAGGAGGGTTTAGCAACACCGGAGTAACAGAAATATTTCCAAATAATTAAAAAAGGAACTTTTTTTTTTTAGAAATACTTCCCTATTAAGCACTGGACGATATGACTAAATAACACAGATTATATTATATTATATTATATTATATTACACGACACTTCTCAGAGATCTCCTGGGGGACATGTGATCACCTTTGATTAATACATTTTTATTTGCATCCTTTGTTTTGTTTTTTTAGCAGCTGATTTGATGATTGTTTAGAATCAATAAATTTATTATTTTTTAATTCTAAAGATTACATATTGAATTCTGCGTTCATTTATTTTCCCAGTCATAAAAAGTGCAGTAGTTATCAATTTCTATCGATTCGTTTTGACACGTGAAAGATTCCTGCCCATTTCTGTTGAAGCTCCGCCCCCTGGATTTCAAACGCCACAAACCGCAAGGCACCACTGCAAGACCGGAAGTCAAGTTTTCCCAAATAGGAATCCTCAACAACTTAATAAACTTATGCAAAGGCCACGACTTATCCGTTTTTTCCCCCCTTTTAACAGTTTTTAGGTTTTGGCATTTGCATGATGTTCATGAAGCTCCACCCCCTGGATCTAAGGTGCCATAAAAAGATCTCATTTTTTGGATTTTATTTTATTTTTGAAATGGATCCAAACACAAACAAAGTATTCCAGACCAGAAGTCACGGCTTAACCCTTTTTTTTTCTACATATTTTCCAGGTTATGTGTGCAAGCAAGCTATAAAAAACTCATTTGAGTTTGTTTTTAACCGCAATTGCAGGTTGTTGTTGTGACCCAAAAAGACAGATGGAAATTTCCTGACTCGGCACTTTTTTTAAACTAGAAGCAAAGGAACTTCCTCGGTCGTGTCGCTGGGCCACTTTTTGAACAAACCAGGTACGTTTCTCTCCGTTTTGAAACAGGAAACAGAAAAAAACAACAAGGCATGCATCCTACACAATGTGAGCATGACTACAGTGGGGAAAACACCCGTTCTAAGCCGGCTTCTGATGTTGAAAGTGGTTTACCGCGGGTAGACCGAGCCTGGGTGAAGATTTATCTTCCCTGAAGTATGGCAGTTAAAGTGATATAATCGGCATGAAGGTAATTTCGTAGCGTCATCACCAGCAACGGGACGTGTGTTGTTAGAAAAGGTCGGCAAGTGGGTGGGGAGTTCCTATGACTCAACAGAAAGCTTCGTTTTGACACATCAGCAGCCTTCCTTTGCTTTTCCAGTCAACTAGGTCAGTGCTTTCCAATGCAGGAATCCCCGGATGCTCCGTCTCTGCTCTGTCGAAGCTCCGATACACAAAAATAGCAGAAAATACAAACATGTTCCGTGTCGAGACAAGATCTGGACCGTTCAGATATGAGGGATGGGAACTATCGAGTTACCTTAATGTGCTTTTCATCAGATATGAATTAAAGTGCTAGTGTTAGAACCGTAAACTTTTTTTCATGTGTTAGTGTTCGCAAGATATCAGGTGTAAACAGCGGTTTTCTCATCAGCTTCTCTTTTTTCTCTCACGAAGTTAATAAGATTCGAAATAGACCCACTTGTTATGTTACTGAGAAACAACATACTCATGAAGACTTTCCCCTGGTGGAAAACCTCCTGCCTGTAGGCACGTTTATGGTCACAGTTCTAGGTTAACGTTGTGGAAGGTCGTACATTATAGAACGCATTATCACTTACTTGATCTTCTTCCGTTCCTTGTTGTCAAACACCTCATTCAGGCTGATGGATTTCTGGCCCAGAAATTTGTCCATCCCAACCAGAGACCTGTGCATCACGATGAGACACACCTCATAAACCTCGGGGTTGCCCTCCACCAGCAGCCCTGGCAGCTCGAACGAAGCCTCCTCTCTCCACATGGGATTCAGCGTCTTCTCCGCCACAGATGTGGAGTATTTCTCCTTCCCGAGCTGGATGATGGTGTAGGCGTCGTTGGTGCCGCTCTTGCCCTTCGCCTGGAGGTCTGCGGCTTGAAGGACCGTCACTTGGACGTGCGTGGGGAACCATTTCTGCGACTGCACCGCCAGGGACATTGTGACCGACGTAGGGTGTAATGGTGTTTAGGACTAAATACTGTGCAAAACTTCAAAGATCAGGGGGTCATGGCTTGGTCAGGGGTGGATCAAGAGTGTTACATAATTCAGTATAATGATGTTATTGAAAAGCCGAACTCTACCAGTGCACCAGTGGAAATAAATGAAACAGGTCCAGGGTCATGTGCATGGCTCCTCACTTAGGCCATGGCATCACAAGCATCTCCACCTCCAGGCATCATTCACATAAACAAGCAACCTGACAAAGAAAAAATAACCATCCATTATACACAGTGTTTAACAACAAGGTATTTAATAACATCGGATTTATATATTGCTATGGAAACCGATTCACATGAGTGATTTTTACTCCCTGTCAATACATCAATACAGCACTCGAATCGCTTTTCTTTACCTTTAAATCATTATTTCCAGACCGCGAAGATACCTGACACGATATAATCTACCTTTCTTCCTTTTCCTTTCTCCCAACTCGTATTTTTCCACACTGTAGAATGTTTTTATTCGCCTCACAACAATTCAACTTACAGCCTTAATAACGAGACAGTCCGAAACACAAGGCGTTATGTTTCCACACCCATATTCACACAAGTCCCGCCTTCTGCTCTGTGATTGGTTAGTTATAATACCGTCTACTTCTAGAGCTATGATACGCTAACAGTCTATCACCAGTAACATTTGTCCAATCAGAGAACCGCCACGACTGTCCAACGGTATAGCGCAGAAGGCGGGATTTATCCGAATGCAGGTAGGGATATTAAAAAAACGCCCCAAATCGGGACTGCTCAACTTCCTGGTTCCGCATTTCCGTCCATGTCGTCACGAGCTGGAGCTCAAACTCCTCCTCCGTTGCCGGGGGAACTGGCAGTC
>JAUCMX010000002.1:3161132-3178632 GCA_033459395.1 Hemibagrus guttatus | reverse complement strand
AGAACCTGCAACATCTCCTCTCTCTCTCTCTCTCTCTCTCTCTCTCTCTCTCTCTCTCTCTCTCTCTCTCTCTCTTGCTCACACACACCTGGTTCTGCTTTACATCAGTTCCTTCCAAACATCGCTTGTGTTACATTTATTAAACACTTTTATGCATCTCTGGCTGCAAAATTGGGCCATCTGTTAGCACGGGACAATATATCCGCCGTCCAAGTGCACAGCGAGAGTGCGGCAGAGAGAGATGGGATTCAGCCCGAACGTCCCTGGGCTGCAAGATTGATTTAAGAGGCGGCACTTTTTTTTTTTTTTAGCCCCGTTTAGATCTCAGATGAAAATGTAATTAAAAAAGAAGAGAAAGAAGAAGAAGCAGAGAAAGAAGAAGAAGAAGAAGGAGGGAAGCACACAAATCACAGAGAGTTCAGGCTGGGTGGAATGCACAGGCCTGGCTGATATATGGAGCTGCAGATGTGCGAGTGGCTCCTGAAAGGTGAGTCGTCTGGAGCAGGGGTTTGATGTTTTATTTCAAAATTACTTAACCCACGTGTCCTGATCACTACTTAGCCTCGCATGTCTCACTAGCCGAGACAGAGTCGTTAGCTAATACGGCAAAACATTTCTAAAAGTTGTATAATATTACATCAGATACACTGTTTATGGAGATCCTTCACCTGCCTCATAATAGCAGGTGTGTGTGTGTGTGTGTGTGTGTGTGTGTGTGTGTGTGTGTGTGTGTGTGTGTGGGTGCGAGTTTCAACTAAAATACCAATTTGCACAAATTATTTCCAATAAAGTGATAAATTAGGTTTAATCTGACCCTCACTGGTGTCTGTTTGCAAAAGTATTCACCCCCTTGTATTCACATACTAACTCTACATACTGCATACTTTACATACTAACTGTACATACTATATATTATACATACTAGCTGTACGTACTATATACTTTACCTACTAAGTGTACATACAGTATACTATGCATACTAAATGTACATACTGTATATTATACATGCTAAGTGTACATACTATATACTACACATACTAACTGCACTAACTGTACATACTGTATACTATACATACTAACTGCACTAACTGTACATACTATATACTACACATACTAACTGCACTAACTGTACATACTATATACTACACATACTAACTGCACTAACTGTACATACCTATATAAAATTTCAAAATACTAACTACTAACTGTAAATACTATATACTACACATACTAACTGCACAACTGTACATAAATATATTTTCTACCCCATACTAACTAACAAATAACTCTACATACTGTATACTAAATTTCATACTTAAACTGCACTAACTGTACATACTGTATACTACACATACTAACTGCACTAACTGTACATACTGTATACTATACATACTAACTGCACTAACTGTACATACTGTAGAAGAAGTTGCTTTCGGCTGCTCCCTGTTCGGGGTCGCCACAGCGGACCAACTGGTCCGCACATCAACTTGGCAAATGTTTTACGCCGGATGCCCTTCCTGACGCAACCCTCCCATTTTTCCGGGCTTGGGACCGGCACTGCATCCAGTGGCTGGGGTTGAGGCATTGGCTGGGAATTGAACCCGGGCCTTCCGCATGATAGGCGAGAACCTACCACTGAGCCACCAATGCCTCTTAACTGTACATACTGTATACTACACATACTAACTGCACTAACTGTACATACTGTATACTACACATACTAACTGCACTAACTGTACATACTGTATACTAAACTGTACATACTGTACATACTGTATTCTATACATACTAAGTGTAAATGCTGTATACTACACATACTAACTATACATATTATATACTTTGCATACTATATACGCATATTATACATATATCTATTGTATACCATACATGCTAACTGTACATTCTTCATACTATACACAATCATTGTGCATACTGTATACTATCCACACAGCTGTACATATTGTATATCACACATACTATACACACAGCTGTGTTCATTCTGTCATCTTTAGCTAGCACTTTATCAGGTCAGGGTTGTCAGGGTCGTCATGGATCCGGATCCCGGTTACACTGTTGTGGCTAATTAAAAATTGCGGTTGTTTAACTTGAGTGTTGAACATGATTTGGGTACAGTACAGAAAAGCCTTTTGGTGAGACAGACCTCTATAACATGCTAAAGCATGATGTAAGACGCTCTAATAACCGTTAACTAAGAAGCAACGACCGTGCAAAGCAACGAAGCTGTAAAATACTCTGTAAAATACTCTGTAAAAAAACAGAGCCTATAATGAGAAGGAGGAATCAACCTGATGACAGCCATGGTGCAGCGCGGAGGACACAGGGGACTCGCCTGCTAATTTAATGTGCTATAAATTGCCTGCAGACGCCTCAAATTAATGCAACATCTGAGCGCTGCCAAAGTGGGTGTATCTCATTTGCCGTGATTGCATGTGTTGGCTCTATAATTGCCTGGATTGGTCATGCAATTTGTGGATCCAGCTGTTTTAATCACTCTCATTTGTTTAATTTGTTTGTCGGATCCCGTGCCTGCGTGTCCTCACTGGCATACAAAGCAGCAGCGAGGATATGCGACGGATCCGCTGCCTGGCTCGCTGGTTAAAGTTCTGCGGTTCAGCGGTTAAGGTTCTGGAGCGGCTTAAAGGAGCTTTAACCAGGATAAAGCATTTAGTGAGTGTACATGAATGATATTGTTGCCTAATACATTTATTTGGAGCATCTCATGCGTTCTGATATATTTTTTTTTAAAGTCTGATAGAGCAAAACAAACCAAGACACCAAACATGCCCTGACTGACTATATAAGGAATAAGACCATGACACCATTCATTCATTCATTCATTGTCTACCGCTTATCCGATCTATTCTCGGGTCACGGGGAGCCTGTGCCTATCTCAGGCGTCATTGGGCATCAAGGCAGGATACACCCTGGACGGAGTGCCAACCCATCACAGGGCACGCACACTCTCATTCACACACTATGGATGATTTAGAGATGCCAATCAACCTACAATGCATGTCTTTGGACCGGGGGAGGAAACCAGAGTACCCAGAGGAAACCTCCATGGCACGGGGAGAACATGCAAACTCCACACACACGGCGGAGGCGGGAATCAAACCCCCAACCCTGGAGGTGTGAGGCAAACGTGCTAACCACCAAGCCACCAACCATGACATCATCAACTCTCAAAAATAACGATGGTAAAGCACACGTATCATCAATGTTTCTTGAGATTCTGCAGTTTATTTTCCAGTAATTGTGTTTCGTACCTGAAACCACGGACCTTGGAGCTTCATCATGGATCACCTAAAGCTGAATCCAAGCAAGATTGAGCTGCTACTGTATGTATATACTGTATTCCTGGATAATTAAGCCTCATAGCCTGTGCTTTAGTCTAATTCTATCTTTAGACAACTTCTAGATTTTTCTTTCTGAAAATAAACAAATTTTTAAATAAACAGATTTTCCCTTCACAACATCAGGAGGATTCGACTGTATCTGAGAGACTGAGGTCTTCCAGTGCTGAGTTTCTGATATAAACCTTTAGTAAAGTAGCTTTCAGCCAAAATGCCCCCAAAATCTGAAAAGTTTTGAAATTAAACAATTGACAAATTTATATTTTTTTAAAAAACATTTGAAGTCATATTTTTTTTAAAGCTATGAATTCATATATTTTGTCTTTCACTTATTTATTTATTCGAAATGTATTTATTTAAAATGAATGAATTAATTAATGTATTATTTATTTATTTAAAATGTATTTATTAATTATTATTATTGTTATTATTATTATTATTATTATTATTATTATTATTATTGTTATTATTATTATTGTTATTCTTATTATTATTATTATTATTATTATTATTATTATTATTATTATTATTATTATTATTATTGTTATTCTTCTTCTTCTTCTTCTTCTTCTTCTTCTTCTTCTTATTATTATTATTATTATTATTATGATTATATCCTTATTTTACTTTTTTTTCATTAATTCTTAATGCCCTTGATTTGATAAATAAGTTGTTTGTTTGTTTTTTTTGCCTTTTGAATCACTTTGAGCTGCATTTTATGATGTAATTTAACCAAAATGCCATTTTTCTATAATAACTTGAACTCTAAATATATAGTATTTCACCAAAATTGTTTATGGCTTTATTTAATTTTTGTTCTTTGAAAATGAGAAATATTTTTTTTTTTATCTTTTGGGTTTAACTAGAATTTAAAACATTTTTTTTTCTTTGTATAAAAGAAAATTTCACTGTAATTTTTATCCGACGTCAGAATTCTATAATATACGCAGCCTACTGATGACCTTTTTATTAAACTAGGATGGTGTAATGTCTAAAAGCAGCCACATGACGGTCTCCTGAAGCCCACATCTCATTTTTATAGGCTGTGTACGAGTCCAGACCCGTCTGCGTTTTACCTCTGTGCGTCACTGAGTAGTTTGCATGTGCCACATGTTGAGATGCTGAAAGATTGACAGACGAAGTTTTCCTTCAGAAGGAGGAGGAGGAGGAGGAAGAAGAAGGGGGGGTGAGACGGGACAGGTGTCTCTCTGTGCACTTTAAAGGAAATCTCTGTCTATCTCAGCATGCGAGGAGGGAAAGACCCACATGTGTGTGCCCTGAGGTCCCCCTCTCTCTCTCTCTCTCTCTCTCTCTCTCTCTCTCTCTCGCTCTCTCTCTCTTTCTCTCTCTCTCTCTCGCCATCTCTTCATCGATGTCTGTAACTGTTCAGTGGAGGTATGCGGTCCTCAGATGCATGCTAATGCGCCCAGAGGGGAAAAGTAAAAGAAAAAAAAATCTAGGAAACATTGAATGAAAGCAGAAAAGAGAAAGAGAGAGAGAGAGAGAGAGAGAGAGAGAGGGAGAGAGAGAGAGAGAGACGGCTTTAATGCTCTCATGATCAAGGACATTTAGAAATAGAAGAAGAAGCCATTAAAGCTTTATGGATAATGATTATGTACTAATGTGACATGAACAGCAGTGTAAAAGCTTTCTGATGGAGCTTTTTTCCTTTTTTCCCACCCAAAACACACACACACACACACACACACACACACACACACACACACACACATACACACACACACACACATTGTGTTCTCCATGAATCGGCAATTTGGAAGCCTCTTGTTTCATATCACTTAAAAATAATATAAATATAGAAGACAACTAATTATTTACCTCCTACATTTAGTCATGAATCTACACAAAACAGCGTACAATATCAACTCTGAAGCGCGGTGTTGGTAGCATCAGGTTAAAAACCATTGCCAGCTTCTCGGTTGCTTCTTGTACTAATCCCCAAAACCCTCACTTTTTATTTCTCGTAGTTGTGCTCAATTCTTCCTTAATAGATTTAATGGCATTTAAATCCTCTCCTGAAAGATTACCCATGAGCCTTAGCATGTCCCTAACGATCACTTACACCTGTTCTCTGATACTCCTAATTAACATCCTGAATGAAGTCCTGGAATTCCCGAGTTTTTTGTTGTTGCAACGTTCTTGTGTAGTCGTGTGTGCCACAGCATTGCGTAGTCTTCTGTTTTGCCTTGTTTGTTTGTTTGCACAAATATCGTCTGCACTCGCCTCTCATAGCTCGCTAACACTAGCAGCTCCTTATCTTGATGATGATGTCTGATTAAAAACTCCAGGAAGAGGAGTTACGGTGACTTGTTGCGCCTGGATGTACTGCATTTTCAAGATCTATGATCACACATCAGTCTTCTGTAGTTGCAGGACAATATATAGACAAGTTTAATGAGCATAAAGGGAAAGTGGGCGGGGCAAATACTTATGCAATGCAGTGTTGTACAATGTAGTGATTAAATCTTGGCTATAAATCTATTCGAGGCGTACATTTTTGCTTGGGAAAGGCGTAAAGGTCACTGAACTATGCGCAGCTTTTTCTTCCTGTATGACGTACTGAAATATTTTCCTCCATGCCAGTTTGGAAAATGGAAGGAAAACCTTCTTCAGCTGTCTGCTCTTATTTTTAAACGAGCTCCTCAGCGTATTTCTGTGACGTGAAACGTTTTTTTAGTCTGTCTCATTTGCTGATATGATTTTTTGGGGCGCCGGTGATGAATACACAAATGTGAATAGATCCCTTTATCACACTCCACTTAAACGGCTTACATGACAGGACCTCAGACGCGCCACCATATCACGCTCGACGGCAGGATGACAAAGATCCGCGTGACAAAGATCTGTTCGGAGAGGAGCGTCTGGCACGAGCCACTCGGCACTACTAGTTTAATTAAGACTTTCCGTTTGGCTCCAAGAAGATCCCAGCAGATCAGGGTATCTCACAGGGTTTCACCCCAAACAGACAAGCCTGATCTTACAGCACTTTTTTACAGGCTACAACATTCCACTGGAACTTTACAATCTATAATTTGTCTTGCTTGCGCAGTCCGTCAGTTTTTTATGGACTGGTGCCCTCTAGCATCTCTGCATTCCAGCCGTATCAGCTGCAGCTTTTCACATTTAGCTTCCCTGGATATAAATCCATAAATAAAAGCATTTCATTTTAAAAATTTTATATATATATATATATATATATATATATATATATATATATATATATATAAACATACATAATACATAACATATACTCGGTCATATTACATTATATAATATATATATATATATATATATATATATATATATATATATATATATTCCATTATATTACAAATAAAATATATATATATATATATATATATATATATATATATATATATATATATATATACAAAACATACATAATACATAATATATACTTGGTTATATATATATATATATATATATTTAAATCTACATATTTAGTGTGTTATTTGTGAACCTTTCTGATGTATTTCTTAATAATAAAGGTTAATTTAACAATAAAATTATTTAGTCTGGAAATTTACAGTAAATAGCACCTTGCCCCCACAAAAATAATAAACAGAAATCATATACAATCTTAGAAAAAATGGATAACTTTTTTTTGGCATACTTTTCTATGAGCATGGATTTTTTGTGTGTGTGTTTTTCACTTTTAATTGTTTATTAGTTCATTTTGTGATTTTATATATTAATAAATGATATGAAACACAACAAATGCTGGTTCTCGATTCTGGATTGGTCGGATCAGGAGTTCCGATTTTTTAATAAATAAAGTTAAGGTTTTATATCAGCAGTTCTGACCGTTAAAAAAAAATAGGGAAAAAAAAACATTTTGTAATTTCTGTTTTTTTCTTTCTTTTTTTTTTCTTATTGATTACAAGTGAGAGGAAAAAAAAAAAAAAAAAAGAAGCTGGTGTGAGAATATCTGTTTCCAGCTGCTATAACGTCAGAGATAAGAAGAACTAACCAATTTGTTGGTTGATAAAATGATTAAAAATCATAATTTAGAATAAAGAAAAGAAAAGAAAAGCTTCTCAGGGTTGTATATTTGTGTATATTTGTTGCATATAAGTATGTTTGTGGTCTGAACTTTGTATTTTTTCCAGTTCTGTTCCAGATGATGACAAAAATAGACACTAGATTCATTGTGATGCTAAATAAATAAACAAATATATTTATGCTAGTTGCCATGGTTACCTTCAAACGTGCTTCCAATGTACGTGAAACGTATTTACACACCCTTCAACTGATGAACCAGCAAAGGTTTTGAAAAGCCAGCTAATGAGAACAGGCTTCACACACACACACACACACACACACACACACACACACACACACACACACACACACACACACACACACACACATATATATATATATATATATATATATATATATATATATATATATATATATATATATATATATATATATATATATAATATGCTTGTTTATTACCAAACAAATACACAAAAGCTATTTGAAAGCATCTTCACTCTTTAACTTCTATATTCATCTTTGTATTTGTTTATCCATTTTCATTCTTATCAACTTGTCAGAGTGAAGAAACCTTCAGAAAAATTTCAGAAAATTGAAAGAAATTTGTCTTTTTTTTCCAGTATCTTTGGCCTCTGTTATTATTATTATTATTATTATTATTCCCCTGCACACGGTGAGTGGAAGCGAGGGATGAAGTGGCCCCACAATTCCGTTTCCGAGTGATTTTTCCAGCGGCGTATTTGCATACCGGCGACAGTCTTAAGCTGTATTACATGCCAGGGGAAAGTGTTGGGGGAGAAGTGGCTATACATCCAAAGTGATGAAGTGTTTAAAAATGTGTGAGAGGCAGACTCATGGCAGCGAGCGCTGTGGGATCATTAAGTCAGCTCGGCTTCAAAGTGCAAACGCGGGCCTGAGAAAGCCTATTACCAGCCACGGCAAAGCTGAACACTCCACTAAACGCCGCGCTGCTTTCATGTCTCCTTTCACCGATAACGCCATATCCTTTTAAGATGTAAACAGCCCCTATTGAGCGAATAAATTAAATAAACACGGCCGTATAAACATAAACAGACGTTCCTGGAGGTAATCACATCAACAGAGAATAGTCACCCACGTGGAAAGCTGTGAGGATGTGAGGAAGAAAAAATGCTCGCAAAGAGTCAGAAATAAAGGTGACGCTGTGGTTGCTAATAAACTGAAGATCTCTCCGAAGGATTTCCTGTTAGAGAGCTGCAGCATTAAGACTCTCAGTGCTACAATCAGCTCATTGCTCTGTTTATTATTCCATTTCATGAAAATATTATTATTTGCATTTTGAGGTCTATCAGTGACCTTGCGTTTTGGATTGATGGAAGAGGAATAAAAACAGGTCAGGATGTGCATCAGAGGAAAGTGATGGGTTTTGGGTTAAATCTCCGTCTGTTGTTTTCTGTTCTGTGTTTTAGTTTGAGGTTTTTTGAAAAAGTTTTTAACCTTTTAACAAAAGCAAAGCAGTGACAATTACTGTGTTGCTGTTCTGTAATCCATCACTGATCTGATCATGATCATTTCTTGATGTTGTTTTATTCTTTTTCTTTCATTTTTCATACATTTTTTTTATTATTTATTTGTATTTTTCAAATTTCATTTTTTTTCATTTAACATTACGATATTTATGTATTACATTAGAATCCATTTTAATTGTACTTCACTTACATTATTTTTACAAATATAATTTTTTTTATTCATGCAGCTGCTGTATATCATTACATTAGAATTAATTATTTTTATTTTAAACTTTTTAAATATATTACTAATTTGTTTGAATATTTATTTTCTTATCCTTGTAGCAGCTGTATCTCATTAGAATATTAGTATTTTTTTTTATTTTTTTTATATTTATTTAAGTTTTTTTTCCAGTTTATGTTTTTTTTTACAATTTGATTATTCATTTTATTTTTTTAAATATTTATTTTATTATTCTCATAGGTGCTGTATCTTATTAGAATATAGCTATATTTATTTAGCGATATTTATTTATTTATTTATTTATTTTTTTTTTTTTTTTTTTCATTTATTTATTTATTTATTTTCACCATTTAATTATTTATTTTATTTTTTAAAATATTTATTTTATTATTCTCGTAGCTGCTGTATCTTATTGGAATATAGCTTATTTATTTATTTATTTTTATTTATTTATTTATTTATTTATTTATTTATTTATTTTTTTTTTCATTTATTTATTTATTTTCCCCGATTTAATTATTTATTTTATTTTTTTAAATATTTATTTTATTATTCTCGTAGCTGCTGTATCTTATTGGAATATAGCTTATTTATTTATTTATTTATTTATTTTTTTTTTTTTTTTTCAAACCCATTTAATTATTCATTTTATTTTTTAAATTTTTATTTTATTATTCTTGTAGCTGCTGTATCTCATTAGAATATTTTTTTTTATTTTTATTTAGATGCTGTATCTTATTAGAATAGAGTTCATTCATTTTTTATTTGTTTTCTCACAATTTAATTACTAATTTTATTTTTTAAGTATTTATTGTATTATTGTTGTAGCTGTTGTAACTCACTAGATTATAATTAGTCCGCATTTCTTTTTCAATTTGTTCCCAAAAAACCCCCAAACAAACAAAAAAAAAACAATTCATTTAAAAACCTGATTCCTTCTGTTGTATCTCCATTTGCTTCATTTACAAATTTTTGAAAACCAACATGAGTCCGATCTCTACATACATAACACACCCATGTGCATCGCTGATATTTAGCTACACAGTTATTAATATCTGTTCTTATCAGTTTCCACTCAGTTTATCACACACAACCGAGTGAATCAGGAACCTGAGATCGATTGGAACACAAGACAAAAAGAAGAGAAGAAACGTGACAGCGGAGGATGATGTCTGTCCATCCAAATCATACGCTAGAAATGTTAAAGGTGAACAATTCCAGTGGCGTGTTTCTTTTCTGAACAAACCATGGAGAGATACGGCTGCTATTGGCAGTGTTTAGCTAAACTGATGACCTTTATGTGCTCCGGGTGCCAAAGTTCACGAGCCTGGGGCTCACCGTGCTTCCTCACAGGGGTGTGTTGGGCTGATAAGAGTCGACTCGACCTTCTTTTCACATCACACACACACACACACACACACACACACTTTATTATGTATATTCATATCCTTTTTTCCCTGGAATAAAGTATAGAATATAAATAAATGATCTAGTCCTAAAGTAAAAACCAATCGATCAATCAGACGAATGAAATTAAGGCGAGGAACTTTGTAACTTTCACTGTAAATAAAATACACCTGGATTAACTCATATTACTATATGTACACCCACTTCATGAATAAACATGCATCCAAATTAGCATAAATGAATATTAATGAGAATGGGGAGACTTTAGGGTAAAATATTGGAATGAACTTCACTGAAATTCTGACATTTCCATCAGAATGAACCATCATAGAGGTTCATTGAGGTTCTATGTAGAACCCTGAGATTCTGTACTTGGCCAATAGAACCCAAAAAACTAATAATAAATAAATAAATAAATAAATAAATAAATAAATAAATAAATACATCTATGAAGAACTCTTAAAAAAACAATTAAGCTTTTTTTTTTTTTTTTTTTTTTTTTAAATAGTTCTGTTATTCAAAAATAGTTGAAACGGGTGCCATTACTTTTGGGAACTCAATCCTTATGTAGATAATATTTATATTTATATTAGTATTTATAATTTTTTTTTTTTTTTTGGCTTTAAAATATGTGAAATAATGTAATGGTGGGCGGGGTTTCACTGTTATCAAAACTGTAGACATTTTTTAGACCCAATGTTGTTGTTTTTGTTGAAGTAAATTTATAGTGTGTTTGAATTTGCTGGATTTTAGAAGAAGAAGAAGAAGAAGAAGAAGAAGAAGAAGAAGAAGAAGAAGAACAACAACAACAACAACAACAACAACAACAACAATAATAATAATAATAATAGCAATAATAACAACAACAACAACAACAATAATAATAATAATAATAGCAATAATAACAACAACAACAACAACAACAACAACAATAATAATAATAATAATAATAATAATAATAATAATAATAATAAAAGAAAAAGCCCCAGTGGAATCTAATGAACTGTTTCAAATGGTTCTATATAAAGAAATAAAGAAGCTCCATATATACAGAGCAAAAGAACGCTTTTAGGTTCTAGATTAATCCAGAATATTACAGTATGTCAGTTGGTAGTCAAGTCCTAGCGGTGTGTGAATGCGGAAGTGTGTGTTTTCTGACTGCAGACTGAACATACTGACAAAAAAAATCGGAAAAATAAATGCATTAAGACGACGTTTACGAAATTTATGATACATTCAGGGTGAAGAGTTGTTTCGGGATTATTTATAAATAATTCAAGTTGAAAAGTTACGATCCTGCGTTTGACGGACAGCCAGAGAGTCTCTTGGGATGCTACAGTAGATGTTTTATTTATTTCATTTTTTTTCAGTGTTAAAAGCAATGCAAACAGAATCCATTAGTATTTTTATCACTGGGGGTGATGACACGACGTTTTATTTATATATGTCTAGAGTTAAAAAGGTATAAGAGATGTTAAAAATGAGCGAAGTGTGAGATAAAGAAGGTAAAAAGAGACAAAGTTTCCACAGCGATCGCGAAGCCGCTGTTACTAGGCTTTCTATTATTTTTCGCATTGACGCTCAAATCCCATTCACGTCTCAAGCGTTATTACGGCTCGCTGCCTTAAACAAACGTTTATAACGGCTGGTTGTTGAGAACAGAGCGAGGCGTTGTTCTGCTGCTCTTCATCCCTGCAGGACATTACAGCTATTAGCAGTGTAGCAGTAAAAGTCCACTCGGTGCAGGTGTCCCAGGGGTCCGAGCACCGAGGGGTCACCGAGCCGGAGCTTTGCTTTACTGTCACCATCACTCTTCTACGAGACGTGTTAGAGAGGAGGAAAAAAAAGCCCTCTCTCTCTCTCCCTCTCAGACTCTATCAGAGCAGAGGAACCCAAATGCTCTTACCAGATGTTCCTCCTGATGGATCTGTGCTCTGGATTATGCGCTTTGCCTCTCGCTCTCTCGTTTGTAACCTCGACAGATGGGAAGTGACATCGCGCCATGTCAGGAAACCGTCGAACGCCGCCTAATTATAATCACGTGTTAGGTGTTTTGGTCTTGCGGCTCCACAAAAGGGCATCTTTCACTGAGCTCGGGGTGGAAAATGAGATATTGTCGAGGTTTTTTATCTAGGAAAGGTTAGGTAGATAGGAGACATTATGCTTCTTGGACATTTTTGATTGACAAAGTGACCTTTAGAGCGTGCATAGCGCTGATATACGGAGATACAAAGCATCCAAATGTAAGAGATTTGTATGAATTCGACATGTTTTTGCCGTCACGTGTGTGTGTGTGTGTGTGGTGTGTGAGTATTATGAGGATCGCAGAGCAAGAAGTCAACAGTTGTTAAGGTCACATGTTGACAGAAACCATCTGAATTACTTTCAAACATTCAGCGCCGGCTGTCAAGCCAATTTGGGCTGTGCTACGCCTCTAAACGCTTCACCTCTACGGCTTTGTGAACAAAAAATAAATAAAAAAATCAGGGAACATTCACTATTTTAATATTTGACTAATCATTTAATTATTCCACCCACTCTGTGAAGGGATTAGAGCGATCCTGACAGCCGACGTAGCACAGAAACACTTACGGGTGTAAAAGACAAAAAAATAGTGATATACATTAAAGCGAGCACTTGGCTGAGGTGTGCAGCGGGTCGGTGCTGAACGCTTAATCCGTGCTCGTGTAGGCGGCGTGATTAACCTTCCTACAGCTGACACTCTGAGAAGAAGGAGAAGAAGAAGAAAAGAGAGAGACAAATTGCTTTGAAACTGTGAATACTGCAGGCTTGTGAAAGTATGGAAGTATGAATAATTGGCAGAGAATGGTGTGCTAGCTTGGATTAGCAACTCAAAATGCAGTTTATGACTAATTGTGTTAAGTGAAAATAAACTGCCGCTTTTGTTCCCGGGATAATTAGGCTTTTAATGTTTGCTGGAGTGATTGTGCTTTTTCTTCTTTCTTTTTTTTTTTTTCAAGTGAGCCCTCTAGCTTTCCCAAAGGGAAGCGAGCAAAATGTGTACGAGTGTGTGTGTGTGTGTGTGTGTGTGTAAAGAAGAGGCTGGAGGAAGATAGCTGAAGGACTTTTATTAGTGTGTCGCACTTTGTAGTGAGGAATAAACCACCGACGCTTTTAATTTGTTAATTGTACTAATTGCTCGGACGTTTCTGAGGAGATTTGGAAAGGAAGTTGACGCGCGCTGTTCTGCAGATATTTTTCAACTCCTGTGGGAATGAAGCGTAAATTATAGATATTGTTTTATTGTACAGAAATACTCACATTAGGTTCTAGCTGTAGGTAGGATGATTACGAGTGGATGATTATCTATCTATCTATTTATTTATTTCATTTTCCCAATTTATGAATACGTACATTTAATCGTTGAAAAGTTTTTTTTTTTTGCAAGAGAGCAAGAGAGACAGAGAGAGAGAAAGAGAGAGAAAGAGAGAGCGAGAGAGAGAAGACAAAAGAGAGCAAGAGAAAGAGAGAGCAAGATAGAGAGAGAGAGAGAAAAGAGAGAGAGAGAGAGAGAGAGAGAGAGAAAAAGGTGACAGAGAACGAGGGAGAGAGAGCAAGAGAAAGGGAGAGAGGGGGGGGGAGGGGGGGGGGGGAGAGAGGGGGGGGGGGGGGAACGGAGAGTGAGAGTGAGAGAGAAAGAGAGAAAATAGAAAGAAGAGAGAGAGAGAGAGAGAGAGAGAGAGAGAGAGAAGAGTGACAGAGAACGAGGGAGAGAGAGTAAGAGAAAGACAGCAAGCGAAAGAGAGAGAGAGAGACAGAGAGAGAGAGAGACGGAGAGTGAGAGAGAAAGAGAGAAAATAGAAAGAAGGAGAGAGAGAGAGAGAGGGAGAGAGAGAGAGACGGAGAGTGAGAGTGAGAAAGAAAGAGAGAAAATAGAAAGAAGAAGAGAGAGAGAGAGAGAGAGAGAGAGAGAGAGAGAGAGGAGGGTTGGTGATAGAAATGACTGTTAAAAGTGAACGACAAAAGGAACTGTCTCTGCGACGTTGCACAACAATAAACGGATAAAAATGGCTAGTGTATAAGAGGAACAGCAGACTTCAGGACGTGTTAATGTTGGAAAATATCCGATATCGTCCTCATAACCGAATCCGTATTAATAACTTTAATGGAGTTTTTCCAGACTTTCGGGAAATTCGGATCACCTTTGTTTCACTTGGTATCTCCATCCTCAGGTCCGAGTCTCTCCGGCTTTCTCTTTACCCCCTGCTCCTGCGACGGTCCCGGGCCAGGGGGTAATTGGAATCAGTTATTCAAAACATCTCTAAATGTGATTTAAATGGCGAGGATTTATTAGCATAGAAGGAAACCATTAAAACGGAGGCGGGAGAGGGGAATTCCGTTTTGGGAGAAGACTTGCAGGGGGTTGGGAAGCTTGGGAAGAGTGATGGAGGGAAGGGAAAAGAGAAGGGGAGGAGAGAGCAAGAAGGGGGATAAGAGAAAGCAATTACTGGATGTAAAGGCCATGACCAGAGCTCCCGCCGTCACTGAGAAATCAAATCTGTCAGCAATTAGGAGGACCTCCGAGGGCCGGACAGGCCCGGGTGCCGGACAATAGGGGTGCTGAGACAGAAGAGAGGAGAAAAGGACCCGGGGGCAATTATAAGAGATGATAGAGTAGCTTTATTTATCCAAACAGCAGGTTACTCTCACATTCAAGCTCTTTTGTCACTTGTTGCGCCTCTGAATGGAGCGCCACTCGTTCCACCCTTACCCGTATTGTCCGAGCGGCTAGTTCCTGAAGTGGGCATGCTTTTCAGCGAGCTCCTTCTCATTCTCCTGCACTCGCCCTCATCTCTGAAGCTATTTATTTCAGAGAGAGAAAAAGAGAAAGAAGGGACGGCGGAGGAGCGCCCACTTTTTCCCCGACATGTACTCAGTATCAAAGGCTCTCTGAATGGGTCAAAAGGTCCTCGCTGGAGAACAGAGGATGAAGGAGAAGGATTAGAGGTCGTGAGCGTTTAGGCTTCGCGTAGCACCACTGCGAAGGAGTTACACCATGACGTGATGCAGTGGAGCTTTTTTTTTTTTTTTTTTGGAACACGAGACGCTTTAAGTGGAATTTTTTTGAGGTATATGATTCTTTTCCCACTTCATTATCCTCTGCAGCGGATCTGAATGCGCCTCTTGAAGAGTTTTCTAACTCTTGACCAGATCTTTTTGTGAACTTAATTAGTTCTCAAACCACCAGATCCGTACGGAAACAACATGTTTGTCGTGCTTTTCGAATTGAACTAAAAGCGCACGATGAATCGATTCCTCCAGCTTCGAGAATCGACTCGTTTTCGTTCAAACGAATATTTCTTTCTTTAATTAAAATTTCATCCGGAATACATCGTATTGCTTCCAAAGCATTTAGGCCATTTTTTAAAAAAAAAATCATTTTTAATTTTTATTAAACTTCTTTCCAGATAAATAGCTCTTTTTAACAGTCTCAGGCTGATGATATCGATTAATTGTTCAATTACATGCAGTACATTTGTAATGAAATCAAAAAGCAATTTCATTTAAAAAAAAAAAAAAATGATGACAACTCTCATAAGAAAAAAAAGTGCTTCGTTATAAAAATGCTGACAAGTGTATAAAAATAAAGAGAATAAAACTTTTAATCATTTAATTTTGGTTTTTTTTTTTTTAAATAATAAAATATTAAGATTAAGATTCGTGTAAAAAGGAAGTTAAATAACACAACATAAAGCTGAAGATATTAATTCATCGTTTTAATTTCAGACGCAATAATAATAAAGCAAGAACTTTTTTGTTTAATAGGGAAATTTAAAAAATAACGCCGCTAATCGTACTGGGTTTTGAAAAAGTTTTGAAAACATTTCATCCGGCGCAGAGCTAAAGAGCTAAAGAGCTAAAGAGCTAAAGAGCAGGACTGAAGAACCTTTAAATATTTGTGTTTATTTTGAAATAAATTTGCATATTGTTCTGGTCATGGAATAATTTGACGCTGTGTGTCGGCTTGGTCTTTAAAATGTGCGATAACTTTATTCTAAAATATTTCATTATAATTGATATTTCTAATTATAAGTGATATTTTATATGAATTACATTTTAAATGAATTAATTTACATTATTTTATATTTTCTATTTATTCATTTGATAAATGCTTAATTATTCATTTTATAAAGATAATATTTTTGTATTTTTTTAAGTGTCGCTGAATTTTTAGGTAACATGTAATAAGATGAAAAAGTCTAAACATCTAAACATTACAGGAAAAGAGACTCACACACACACACACACTCACACACACACACACACACACACCACAAGATAGCAGGTATCTAAATGTATGGACTAATTCTATGATTTAAAATACCTGAATAATTATGAAATATTATCATTAAATGTGTCAAAATGTGTGTCTATTCTATTCAATCCTATTCTAAAGACTCTAGATTAAAAAAACAGGATCATTTTGTTAAACTCAATTCAGTCCATTTATCAAACTCCATTTTTAATCCCAAATTATTTATATCGCACTCAATCAGTGCTTTGAAACCAAAACACCTCGGTCATTTCTGCCATCGTTTCCACACCGCGAGCCCTCACTGCCCCGATAATTAGGCTCAAATCTGCTCTTTTGGACAACGTTACAGGACGGCGAGCTTCATTTCCCTTCGCAGACGGACCCACGTGTGGCGAGAGCCGTATTAAAACACGCGGAACGTCCGGCGAGGCCACATGAGCCTTCAAACGAGGAACAGATGTTTCAGAAAATGAAATCCAATAAATTATTTTGCGCTTGATTATCAGGCCCCATCTTGGAGCTGAAAGAAAAAAACAGCAGAAGAAGGACATCACTCACAGTGCTAAAGCGATATTTTCCAGAGATTACAGGCCGACGTATTTTCTAAAAAGAAGTGGCACTTGTAATGTGGTTTTACGGACTGGGCCCCCCAGTAAAGGCTTAATAA
>JAUCMX010000002.1:3153537-3160632 GCA_033459395.1 Hemibagrus guttatus | reverse complement strand
CTCTCTGCTGTCAAAAGCAGGGGCTAGAAAGCAGCCCTCTTTTAAAGACGCCCCCTCGGCCTTTTGATCAGCTCGCAGGTTACAGTCGGAAACCGAGGCCTTTTTTGATGCAAAGTAGTCGCTCGTCCAAAGCCGTTCGCCGAAAAACATCTCTCTCGGCTACGGGGTTCGCTCTCGGCCTGGGAAAAACCGCGCAAGCCAAGGACTGAGGAAAGAGTGCACTTTCCCAACGTGCTGAAAAGCAGCTCGGGTCCAGGTGTGTCCAGCAGAAGGAAGATTATCAAGGACAAGGGTGATGAAATGTGGTCAGCTAAACCGAACAGAAATTCTTTAACTTTCTTTCTTTCTTATTATTTCTTAGCAATTGAATTAACAGCTTATAAAATTATGGCAAAGGGTTTTTTTTATTTTTGCTTATCTGTGCTAACTAGCACAAATATGAAGAATTGCTAACTGGGTATGGCAAGAACATAGTTGATTATTTTCCAATGACAGGATGTCCTCGAGATTCACAAACCTTAATGATTTTATCTCTAAATGGCTGCTATGTGAGTGTTTATTATTACTATTACCATCATTAGCATTATTTCAATCAGAATCGAGATTTCAACAAGAAATGCACGCATACACTGATGAGACATGTCAGCGTTTTTCTACGTTTTTCTGATTGATAATTAACAGCTCATTAATTTATTGGGCTTTGCATCATTTTTTTCAAACGGAAAACCCTCAATAAAACCCATCTGTTGTGTTCCATGATGTCCTTTTCTCTTTTTTTCAGACCCATTATTCACTTTTACTAATACTACCTAACTGTCTCTGGACGGAACGCGGCGTTCCGTGGCACTGGGCCCGTTCTGGTGAAGTTCCTGAGTGCTGTGTGGGCGTGCTGGCTCTCCCCGAGTGTTTAATTACCCGCTGCGCTGGAGAACGTGCTGATGGAGATTGTTTAGAGGAAGAGGAGGAGCCAAAAGGGAACTTCACTCCCGCTCAAGGTCATACACTACCACAATGGCACGGCTAATCCTCGCTCTTTTCAGCCACAATTTCAGCCAGTCGCTCAGAGGAAGAGGGTGTCGGGGCCGAGGCTCCTCTTCCTCACCCCCTCAGGCTGGATAATCTACCAATTAGCAGCAATTGTGGTCGAGGGTTTTAATATGCTGTTCTGTTTTAAAAAAAGACCATTTAATTTTTCCCCTCTCTGGCAGAACTGTGATTATCCCCCTCTCTTTAGTTTTTTCCCCTATTTTAAAATAAAAGAGCCCAGGGCTTAATTTGGCATTAAGGGACGTCGGATATGGATTGCCAGCCGAGAGATTGTGGAGCCGACATGCCGAGAAAGAGTGAGGGAGAAGGGCTGAAAGGAGAAAATCATTTTAAACAAGGGCTAGTGTGAAGGACTTGTTCGAACAGGCCTTGCCAATGTAGCATATTAGCAGATTGTGTTTCGAAAACATCGTCCTGACGTCCATCTGGATGACTCCGTAGGGCGCTGGTTCGTTCAGCTAGGATTAAACCAGATGGAATAAATGCAACTTATCCATGTAGAGTCTCTGAACACAAGACTTTTTGCACACCAGATAGATAAAAAAAAAAAAAGGAAGGCGCATTTATGGAAAATTCATACAAATTAGCCCTGATATATAGAAGGAATCTATGTGGATTAGATACTTCAGCTTTTCTTTCTGTACCAGGTGTAGAATAGCTTTAAAAATCGCTCCGACTTTTAGTTTTAGTTCCCGGTTGACTCAGGAATTCTTTCTTTTCGATCAGGATAAAGTGGATATATTAAAAAATTCCAAAAAGGTGAAAAGGGTGTCATTACTTTTTGGAATTTGATCTCTATGTAAAGATGTTTGGAAATGACCTGTTTATGGATGACATATTTTTATTTTATTTGTTTTTAGAAAAGATTAAAGATTTGTAAAAAAAAAAAAAAAAAAAAAGGAAATTATGTTGGGGTTTTTTTTTATAAATAAATTTATAAAAAATATAAATTTATGGTGTGTTTGAATTGCCTATAAGTGCTGGATGCCTATAACATATATATAAATATATATATAAATAATAAGAGGAAGAATAACAACATCAATAACAATAATAGTAATAATAATAATAATAATAATAATGATCTAACTTGGATCCCATTGAGATCTTTCAATGAATCCTTTAAAATTTTCCTTCATAAAAAGTAGGAAAAAAATTCCTTCATAAAGATGCATGAAGCAGGTGAAGAACCACTTAAAGTTCTAGAGGTTTTAGAACCGTTCCTTTTAAGAGTACAAATATTATCTGAAGCCACTAAGAAGCCAGGATCCTGATGCAGCTAGATCCTGTGCTACAGAGAAGTTGAAGATCTGCATGATACGGCATGACTTACAATAGCAAGCCGCTTCCAGACTTCCTGATAGAAATCTCGTCAATATCGTCCATATCTAAGCGCAGACCGTGCATTGTTTCCGTTTAGCGTCAGACCTTTAATCGTCTGCTCCGAAGCTATAATTCATTCACTTCACCTCTTTAAGCAGTAAAAACAGGTGGAGCCCCGAACCACCTTCTGCTCCTTCGGCTCCGTAGGGAAAGTCGTTCGTTTCTATAGAGTTACTGGTACTTTTTCTGCTGGTGCCTGCAACAGACAGCTCTTAGCTAACACCTCCACAATTACAGCCGTTAAAATGATAGTAATTAGTTGACTATGTGGGAATTTCCATAGGGGAAACCTCGCTGCCCGGGAATGCTACCTTATAATTTGCTTTGGACTATGTTTATAAAGCGCGTGCAGGTGAGAGTGTTCGCTGAGAAGAGTGTGTGAGGCTGAAACGCTATACTGTACTGTAGATAATAACCAGAATTTGGGTTGCTTCATCTGCAGTAAGAAGTTTTTATTACCAGCTGAAGAATCTAAACACAAAGTTAGTATTTATCCGATTGCTCGGACATACGTTTCACTCGTCTCGAAAGCACACCCTTATTTTCCTGCCGAAATGAGAAAATTAAATTAGAACTTCCTCTCCCAATGAAAAACCACGCTTACTGGCCTGAAATGCAAATTGAAATCCAAGCGCTTATGCACTCTTACATTCAATATTTTGTTGCCCTTTTTGCGCATTAATTACACTTCCGTAATACGCTGATGATGTGCTAACCAAGCCGAACGGAACAATGGCCCTCATTTCAATATCTTAATGGGAAAAGAAACCATCGTTGAGCGCAGCGGCGAGAGAACGGATCCCATTTGCTATAGTCCCTTTGAAGTCGACTGTCCAGACCGAGCAGGCCCGAGGCGGCCTTCAGAAAAGTTCCTCGGCTCGTCTTCGCAAACTGGAACTGCTGCTTTCACAGGAAGCTTCCAATTCTCTGGTTTTTAGGAGCCAAGTGCAATCTTGAGCATTTCAAAAAGCTAGTTTTTTTTTGTTTATCTACTCCAAATGCATCATATAATAATAATAAAATGCTACAAGGCTGAAAGATCAAGTGGGAAACTGATCGCTTTAACAAACCCTAAACTTTATCAGCAGAAATGACAGAATTGAAAGTATTAGATTAAGTAACCTTATAAAAACTCATTCCTGGGAACTAACCATGGCTTTGGATCAACATTGGATCATATCCACACCTGTGAGGCTGGAATCATCATGTAGTGCTGCTGGGTTTGTGTCAGGGAGCTAAAAGGTAGCCAAAGGTGAGGTTAGAGGTCACTATTGGTGCTTGCCTTTATAGTGCTAATTCAGAGTCAAGCTGTAGGGCCTGAAGGCCTTGACCACAGCTGGTTCACTCGGCGACTCCGTGTGTGTGTGTGTGTGTGTGTGTGTGTGTATGTGTGTATCCTGCTGAGGCAAAAACAATCCACTGGCTGTTCTCACTAAACTGCTGGGTGACCTTGCCCTTGGGCCATGTTGGCTAAGGCAGCTGTCCTTTACCCACAATTCTTTCCTGCAGGTGCACATAATAGGGGGGCAGTGGAGGGAAACTTTCACATGTTTGTTTACGTCCCAGTGAAAACAGCGTGAGGATCAGACCTGCCTCTGTTCCAATCTCCACAATCTGACCTAGGCTCTGAAAACAAGGCTCTGATCCCCTTTTCCAATGGCTAATTCCTGCTCACTAGGGTTCATCTCCAGGTCCTGATTCCAATAAAGCAGCATAAGATGGAGTGCACACTTCGGTGAAGGTTTATCCACCGGCTGGAATGTAAACTCGAGCGCTTTGAATTAACGTCTTTGCTAAAGCTGCGCTCGCATTCCTAATCGTGGGTCAGATTTTAATCTCATGATCTGTCACAAAAACTAATATCTGATACGTTTTGTTTAAAAAGTCACTATTAAAACTGAGACTCATTTATTTTAACCCCTTAAACTTCTGGGACCTGCGGAGTAGAATAGAATCACACTATTCATAGTTCCTTCAGAGTTCCTCATGGGTTCTTCCTCACGGGTTTGTCCTCACGGGTTCTTTTTCACAGGTTCTTCCTCACGAGTTCTTCCTCACAGGTTCTTCCTCACGGGTTCTTCATCACGAGTTCTTCATCACGGGTTCTTCCCCACAGGTTCCTCATCACGGGTTGTTCCTCACGGGTTCTTCCTCACAGGTTTTTCCTCAGAGGTTCTTCGTCATAGGTTCCTTCAACATTTAAAGGTTCTTAGCTTGCTAAAATGGCTTTACTGGAAAGGTTCTTTGGCAGAGATACACTGATGCCGGGTTCTTCATGGATGGTTAGAATCTTTGAGGGTTTTTGCAGTGGGACAAACCAAAGAAACCTTTGGGTTCCCAGCTTGGGAAAAGGAACCTTCAAGAAATGCTTGTGTTCTAGTAAAAGCATATTTTGTAATGAGCAAAGAACATTCAAGAAAGGTTTATTTGTTTCATTGTAAGGAATTCGGATTAAGACGCAAAACCATAAAAAGGTACGCTGGAATAACACAAAGAACCATTTGGATTTGTTTTGCTCAAACAAATCCAGTGAATCATGAGAGATCTGCCAAAGACAAGGGGGATATTCTTTTTCCCATCGCACTTCCACTAAGAGCCATTCTCTCCCTTTTTCCTCCACTTCCTTCATTTAGTTTGGATAAACACTACCAACCTGGAGTCCACCTGCTTTGGGGTGCTTGAGAAATAAACTTTTCCTGAAAAGTTCCCTGACCTTTGACACGGTGGCGGTGACGTCCTGTGTGGCCGGTCGCCATTTAACCCCCTAATTGTTACAAGGCAGCTTCTGGCACTCTAATACTTCGCTTCCGGAAATCGTTCTTATACAATCAAATAAGCACAGGATTCGGCGTGGTTTGGGGATTGGGAAAAGAATCGGGAACAAAATTATGTCCGAAAGTGACGGGAATCTTTATATACACCCTTAGATCAGACCTCAGAAAAAAATCTTCAGGTTGGATGAAAATGTGTACTCCAGCTAGAACCTAAGAACTATTCAAGGAACCCTTTAACAGCATACAGACATCAACATGGTGTCCAACAAGCTGCCGTAAGCTGACCGGTGTATCAGACTTGACTGAATCCGAACTAGACTCTTTTCCTACTCAAGGACCCAAACACTTCATTTTTACGTATGTAATTTTTACACTCGCCATTTATTACAAGCCTTCCACTGGAATCTTAAACGAGCTGGAAGGAAGTTGTAGATCAGTTGCTGGAGATGGTCCGTCTGTCCCGATGATTTGCGGATGCGTTATTAAGCCTACGGCGCTGCAGAGTTTCCCCCTGGAGGACTTTACACTTGTTTTTCTTTTTTTGCTGGCTTGTTTTCCTTTTCTCTTCTCCACACCGCCGTGACGAGGCCCTCTTGTAGAATTGGGTTTCCTGCTATATATTATTTCACCACCGAAAAAACGTTATTGTACAAATACAGAACGCAAATACATTTCAGTGATGGATTTGGCCAAATATAGACTAGCGGTGTTAATGGCTTTTTTCCGAATTGTGTGCTTCCTGGATCCTAGCGTTAAAAAAATCAGCACAGGATTTGACTAAGCGTGTGTATATGTTGGGAAAAATGCTTAGTCAAATCCTGTGCAGAATTTTTTTTTTTTTTTTTTTTTTAACACACAAAAAAAGTTAAAAAAATTTTTTTTTTTTTTTCTGATCAACCAATAAAACAACACCGAAATCTCTCTACCAATTAAAAAAATATTTCTTTTTTTTTTATTATTATTATTACTCCATTTATTACAATCTATTTCACTGCATATAATAATATCTGTGTCTATTTTAATATTTTATTAATACAAATCATTTAAATTTAAAATTCACTCTTGCTCCCATGATTAATGTAGACACTGTATTTGCTCTTATTATTATTTTTTTTTTTTTTTTTTAAATTTTATAAATAAAATAATGATCAGTGTCCTCCTTCTGTCTGGATGTTTTGCCTATGAGACCCAGGAAAAGCGACAGAACAAAAGTCTCACGTTTCAGATTAGTCACTGACGGATTTCTCAAAATATACGTCTTTCCCTCAGACTCGTGTCGTGTGGTGTGTATGCGTGTGTGTGTGTGTGTGTGTGTGTGTGTTTCTCCACCATATTAATAAAAGGGTTTTTGTGTGATTGTATTTTTACTGTATCTTATATATCTGAGTGCATTTTTGCCTCGTGCCCTTTTTCTCAGAGAGAGAGAGAGAGAGAAGGAAGAGAGAGAGAAGGAAGAGAGAGAGAAGCCACACTTAGCTTGACTAACCACAGTCCTCCAGATGAGAAGGGACTCCTGCAGGCCAGATTAAAGAGGAGGTAAAATTATATTTCTGTCCTTTCACTTTGTTTCTCACTCTCCTTTTTTCCTCGTCTTTCCAACCTGACACCCCCGGCCCTGTCCCCTCGCTCTCTCTCACACGCTCTCTCACACTCTTTCTCGCCATTCTCGACCTTAAACTCAGGTGTTATCTTTCAAGCAGGGGGTCTCAGAAGGCTTAGGGATTCGGTGATGCAATGAACGACGGCCAGACTCCGAGCACGAGTTTAAAGTGGAGGCGCATTCGGCTGGAGAGCAACTTCTAAAGAGCCTCCAAGGTCAGACCGTGTGGGAACGGAACGAGAAGGAAGCGGAGAGCGTATCAAAGGCCGCTTGCTTCTTTTTTTTCCCTCT
>JAUCMX010000002.1:2998537-3146037 GCA_033459395.1 Hemibagrus guttatus | reverse complement strand
AAAAATACAAATAAATAAATAAAAATTTGAATTTACAACATTTTTGGACAACATTTCCAAAATGTCCCAAAAACAGTGTAGAATTTTCTCGTTGAATTTTTCGTGTTTGAATAAATAACAGCTCTTTTCTAACATTTTAATAGTCTTTTCTTCTGTTCTGCTTTTTTTAAAAGACTTTTATATGAGCTTTTTACCCCACGATGCTTCGTTTCCTCGTCTAGATTCTTCAAAATTCTAAAACTAGTTTCTTTGGATCTAAGTGACTGATTTTAATTCTTTAAAACAGTTCAAAGTTGCTCTAGACGACATGTCCAACAGAAACCGAAACAGGATTAACTCGATTTCTTTACTCTGCACTGAGCTCTTGTTTTTCTTTGTGCTTAATAGCTAAGGACAGTAAACAGAGTCATTCTAAGTATAAGTGATCATAAATTTCTGGGACATGACTTGCCTTTAACTTCAAGAAATACTTCAAGAAAAACTTTACATAAAAAATATGTATTTATTATTTATTTATTTATTTATATATAAACATATTTATTTATTTATTTATTTATTTATTTATTTATTTATTTATTCACTGAAGCATACTTAAGGCATTAAAGGATTCTTTATAATCTTAAGGATTATTGCAGATTATTTCTTTACTCATTTTTAAAAATGTATTTTTTATAGGAGACTAAAATGTTTCGAAGCAAAAATAATTCTAAATATTTTTTGGGGGCAGTTTTACTTTCTTTCTTTAGATTAATTAGCAATAAACAAATTACACTGGTGAACATTTATACATTTATTTTATGTTAAGTGAAGGAGTCTCCAGTGTGAGTCAGGTCTAAGGCTGTAACTTGAAGATCTCTGACATCTTCAGGACTGTTTTTTTTTTTTGTTTGTTTGTTTATGCTGAAAATTGTTTTAAACGTATTGTCTTATTTGAAAATAGAAAAGAAGAAAAGCTAGTGAGAAAAAGAGTGTTTATAGCTGCTATAAGGTAAGCGATAAGTCACTTTGTGGAGGTAACTACAGTCCACTTGGCTCCTTTTTTGCTGCCTTACATCCTACATCACGCCTGTAGGGTTTTATTCCGAGATGAAGATATCTGTGATAAATTTGGAAATTCATGGATGTAAGGACTGTATAAAATAAAAGACGTGATGCGAGTCTACATGATGCAGCTTGTTATGCAGTAAGGGTTAAATGTTCATTAGTTAGTTTAGAGATTGGATTGAGGAAAAGTGTTCCCGCGCGACTCCTTCATCATAATTCGGATCATTAATCTCTCCTCATACAGAGATAATTCGCCGCAACACATCGCGACTGCCAAAGAGGTGATCAGGGGTGCCATTAATTCTGAGGCAAAGTCCTCATTAATGCATAATCATCGTCTTTACCCGGGCGAGGGGTTTCGCGACGTCTTTTGGAGAACACCTCTGGTCGAATCTGATTACAGGGTACTCGTGTGACACAGACGCCGGGCCGAGCGGTGATGCAATCCCCGAAGAGAAAGCCACCATTCATTAGACAGGTCTAATGTGATTGAAAGCACTTGTGCAAATAAACAGGCCGCTTCGAGTCGACGGGGAAGGATCCCACAGTCCGCAGGGCCGCACCAGACAGTGACTAATTCAGCTCGGCCCTTTTGTCGTATTAATCCCGTGCAGCGGCGTTCGGCCGCTCCTTATAAATTGCATCTAATAGGCTTCAAATCAGTGCCTAATTAAAACTGCATTAACTGTAATGAATCGGAAAAACGGAGAGCCCAATTTATTGAAAGCTGTGTTTAGACAAGAGGGCGCTTCGATAATACATGACGCAATCCCGGCTCTTCGGGATCATCTCCTCTTTCTAATGCAAACCTCCTGTGTGTGTGTGCGTGTGTGTGTGTGTGTGTGAGAGAGAGAGAGAGAGATGGAAAATCCAAGAGCCGCAAAGAGAATAAGTGCCATCCCCATTCGGGTCTTAATCATTACAAGCTTTGTTAGAGGTTAACTTAGCAACATTAAGACATCTTTAGCATCAGGAAAACACAGATGGAGCGCAAGCGTGCCAATCAGCATCACAGGTGCTCATAATTGTCCGCCTAATTGCTTCATTATTCCTCGCAGGTCCCCGGTCTCGCCTCAGCATCTGCGGTTCCATCACATCAGCGTTCGGAGGATCCCTCAGCAGCGTCCATGAGAAGCCTCTCCAGAGTTTTAACATGTATCTGCATGTTGCCCTTATTTCCCCCGAGGACCTCGCTTTCTTTTATTTATTCCTCTCGACTCGACTCGAATCGACTCGACTCTAAACCTCAGCACCACCACGAAATCCCCCCTCATCATTTTTCCCTTGGAAATTCCCATGGTGCAGGGAATGATCACGGCGCTTAGGCCAAATTTGTTGTCGGATATCTTATTAGGAAAATACAGAGTGCTGAGTAGAAGAGACGGGAAAATCCCACATCAATTATATCTGTTAAAAGCGCTGTGTGGTGTGGCGTGTGTGAATTAGGGCCAGATCATGGAAAAGACCCCGGATTTCCTCAGAGAGTTCCTAAAGAGACCGGAGGTGACAGGGAATCACACGTCTCAAGCGGGTTCAGCTCAGGAGACATGGGAGAAAGATTAAAAAACATTGTGATTTTTGGTCAGTGAAGCAGCTGACAGGTTATACAGTGTGTGTTTGAACTGACTTTGTCATGTGTGTGGTGAAGAAGTCACTACTGAGCCGAGATTTGAGTGAGCACATTAAAAAGGACAACTCGATTTCCATCACTTACCTTTAGCAAAGGAAATAAGCATCAGGTTAATATTTACAAATTAAAAGTAGACACGGGGTAAAAGAAAAGTGATGAAAGTTGGTGTGCTGGGCCAAGAAAATTAAAATAAATAAAAATATAACTAAAAACATAGCATTTGAGATAACATAGCATTTGCCATTGTTAGGTTAGGAATTGTCATGTACGAGAAAGTTACAAACCTCAGAGTGGGATAAAATCATTGTGTATGATAAAGTTACGAATCATTGTGTACGATGAAGTTATGAATCATTGTGTACAATGAAGTTATGAATCATTGTGTACGATGAAGTTATGAATCATTGTGTACGATAAAGTTACGAATCATTGTGTACGATGAAGTTACAAATCATTGTGTACGATGAAGTTACAAATCATTGTGTACGATAAAGTTACGAATCATTGTGTACGATGAAGTTACAAATCATTGTGTACAATGAAGTTACAAATCATTGTGTACGATGAAGTTTAGAATCATTGTGTACGATGAAGTTACAAATCATTGTGTACACTAAAGTTTAGAATCATTGTATACGATGAAGTTACGAATCATTGTGTACGATGAAGTTACAAATCATTGTGTACGATGAAGTTACAAATCATTGTGTACAATGAAGTTATGAATCATTGTGTACGATGAAGTTACGAATCATTGTGTACGATGAAGATATGAATCATTGTGTACGATGAAGTTACAAATCATTGTGTACGATGAAGTTACGAATCATTGTGTACGATGAAGTTACGAATCATTGTGTACGATGAAGTTACGAATCATTGTGTACGATGAAGTTACGAATCATTGTGTACGATGAAGTTACGAATCATTGTGTACGATGAAGTTACAAATCATTGTGTACGATGAAGTTACAAATCATTGTGTATGATGAAATTCCGAATCATTGTGTACGATAAAGTTACAAATCATTGTGTACGATGAAGTTATGAATCATTGTGTATGATGAAATTCCGAATCATTGTGTACGATAAAGTTACAAATCATTGTGTACGATGAAGTTATGAATCATTGTGTATGATGAAATTCCGAATCATTGTGTACGATAAAGTTTAGAATCATTGTGTACGATGAAGTTACTAATCATTGTGTACAATGAAGTTCCGAATCATTGAGTACGATGAAGTTCCGAATCATTGTGTACGATGAAGTTCCGAATCATTGTGTACGATAAAGTTTAGAATCATTGTGTACAATGAAGTTACAAACCATTGTGTACGATGAAGTTACAAATCATTGTGTACAATGAAGTTATGAATCATTGTGTATGATGAAATTCCGAATCATTGTGTACGATAAAGTTTAGAATCATTGTGTACGATGAAGTTACTAATCATTGTGTACAATAAAGTTTAGAATCATTGTGTACGATGAAGTTACGAATCATTGTGTACAATGAAGTTACGAATCATTGTGTACAATGAAGTTACAAATCATTGTGTACGATGAAGTTACAAATCATTGTGTACGATGAAGTTACGAATCATTGTGTACGATGAAGTTACAAATCATTGTGTACGATGAAGTTAAAATCATTGTGTACGATGAAGTTATGAATCATTGTGTATGATGAAATTCCGAATCATTGTGTACGATAAAGTTAGAATCATTGTGTACGATGAAGTTACTAATCATTGTGTACAATAAAGTTTAGAATCATTGTGTACGATGAAGTTAGAATCATTGTGTACGATGAAGTTACAAATCATTGTGTATGATGAAGTTTAAATCATTGTGTACGATGAAATTCCGAATCATTGTGTACGATAAAGTTAGAATCATTGTGTACGATGAAGTTACAAATCATTGTGTACACTAAAGTTTGAATCATTGTGTACGATGAAGTTACGAATCATTGTGTACGATGAAGTTACAAATCATTGTGTACGATGAAGTTACAATCATTGTGTACATGAAGTTACGAATCATTGTGTACGATGAAGTTACGAATCATTGTGTACATGAAGTTACGAATCATTGTGTACGATAAAGTTACAAATCATTGTGTACGATGAAGTTATGAATCATTGTGTATGATGAAATTCCGAATCATTGTGTACGATAAAGTTACAAATCATTGTGTACGATGAAGTTATGAATCATTGTGTATGATGAAATTCCGAATCATTGTGTACGATAAAGTTTAGAATCATTGTGTACGATGAAGTTACTAATCATTGTGTACAATGAAGTTCTGAATCATTGCGTACGATGAAGTTCCGAATCATTGTGTACGATAAAGTTTAGAATCATTGTGTACAATGAAGTTCAAACCATTGTGTACGATGAAGTTCAAATCATTGTGTACGATAAGTTATGAATCATTGTGTATGATGAAATTCAACATTGTGTACGATAAAGTTACAAATCATTGTGTACAATGAAGTTATGAATCGTGTATGATGAAATTCCGAATCATTGTGTACGATAAAGTTTAGAATCATTGTGTACGATAAAGTTACAAATCATTGTGTACAATAAAGTTTAGAATCATTGTGTACGATGAAGTTACGAATCATTGTGTACAATGAAGTTACGAATCATTGTGTATGATGAAGTTACAAATCATTGTGTACGATGAAGTTACAAATCATTGTGTACGATGAAGTTATGAATCATTGTATACGATGTAGTTACGAATCATTGTGTACAATGAAGTTACAAATCATTGTGTACGATGAAGTTATGAATCATTGTGTATGATGAAATTCCGAATCATTGTGTACGATAAAGTTTAGAATCATTGTGTACGATGAAGTTACAAATCATTGTGTACAATAAAGTTTAGAATCATTGTGTACGATGAAGTTACGAATCATTGTGTACGATGAAGTTACAAATCATTGTGTACGATGAAGTTCCGAATCATTGTGTACGATAAAGTTTAGAATCATTGTGTACAATGAAGTTACGAATCATTGCGTACGATGAAGTTCCGAATCATTGTGTACGATAAAGTTTAGAATCATTGTGTACGATGAAGTTACGAATCATTGCGTACGATAAAGTTACGAATCATTGTGTATGATAAAGTTTTGAATCATTGTGTATGTTAAAGTGTAGAGTCATCGTGTACAGTAAAATTTAGAATCATTGCGTACGATAAAGTTACAAATCATTGTGTACGATAAACCTACGAACCACTGTATACGACAAAGTTACAAATCATTGTTCAGAATCATTGTTTACGATAAAGCTATGATCCACTGTATACGACAGAGTTACGAATCATTTTTAATGCTTAAGATATGAACCATCGTGTACCATAAAGTTATAAACTGTTCTCTGTGATAAAGTTAGAAGGTTTATACACATCAGCACTCAAAGCCAGTCTGTAGATTTGGCTGTAGTCTGAATATAAACTACTACATCCACAAATCATAAACCTATTGACATTTGTGTTTTAATCAGTGTTTTTCACTCTGCTTCACCTCCTGAGATCTTTTTTTCTAACAATATCATGATGAGAAGCTCTCAGAGCCAGAAATCAGGTGAGGGGAATGGTGAACTGGCACGAGACGAGATCCCCGTGCTGCCCTAACCAACCTTCTGCCCACCCACAGAGTCAATGAGGCAGTCATGTATGCACGTTCATGCTCCTCAAGTCTGGGCTTGTGCTGCGCAGGACTGGACCAATTATCTCAAGCCGAGTGGGAATACACACACACACACACACACACACACACACACACACACACAGATGTACAGAGACTACACCCACGACCCATGAACCCCTGCTGAAAAACGCCTCCATGTATCAATCACATGCCTTTTGTTTGACTGCTCCATTAAAAGACCCTTGTTTGAGGTTTTTATCCTTCACACTGAGATGACAAACGCATTTCGGTTAACGAATGATCCCCTTATTGTGCAGAGCACAAGAGTGTATTTCTTTCAAGCTATAAATTTTTGACTATTTTTATTTATGGAACTATTTCAACAGTTCAGGCAATCCTTACATTTGCAACCAAGCTACACACACATAAGTCATATTAACTGTAAGGAAGGGGCGGGGTTTGTGTGTTTATAGCTCATTCAAACAAAATCAAACTAACTAGATGAAGTGTACGAATATTCACGACAAAATTCGAATAAGCAGCAAGAAGCTAAACTGAAGTTGCGTCCACTGCCTTAATTCTTTTATGTCTTTGTCTCATTCTACTCCACAGTGGAGGTTAATATGAAGCTCGTATGAAAGCAGACACTCAGGACTTTAAGAATTTGCAGTGTTTCATAAGTATTTCTGTTTTTCCCTAGCCTGCTAGGCGCAATATATTCATAGAAAAGTTCTAAAAAACAAAAACACTTCGTTTATTTCCAAAGAAAAGACCAACTGGTCCGCACATCAACTTGGCACTACGCCGGATGCCCTTCCTGACGCAACCCTCCCATTTTTCCGGGCTTGGGACCGGCACTACATCCAGTGGCTGGAGATTGGACTTCGGCTAGGAATTGACCTTCCGCATGGTAGGTGAGAAACCTACCACTGAGCCACCAATGCCCTTCGATCTTCAATGTAAATGATGGAATCAAACCCATTTCTGCTCTCTGAGATGCTCCATGTGCTTAAGTATCTAAAATATGAAGGTGTTGATCACATCAATCAGGACAATTCTGTGTAAGGTTATCCAACAGAGGGACAAACACACGTCTAAAACACACTGAAAGCCAACAGACTCACACTGATTTTATATCAGACTCACAGCCAGAAAATCATTCATTTCTTTACACTGATTGAAAACGTCCTGTTTAAACTGTCCTGTCCTTCATTCCTGCACTTACAACTGTTCCTTAAGTTTCTCATGAAGTTAATGAAATAAACAAATAAATAAACAAACTTGCTACGTTACTGAGAAACCACTACGACTTTCCCGTGGCTCAGAGACACCAAGTTAGAGTCCTGACTCTGGAGACTCCTTCCAGAAACATCTACTTCCAGAAAACTTACACTAGAGACATTATCATATTTGAGAACAAGCACATTAATATCATATAAAGCTAAAACTCCATCAACATGTCCTGACCAATCAGAATAGAGTCGTTGATGAAGGACATAACTGTTTATTTATGACTGTATTGTTCAGCTTCATAAAAAATAAATAAATAAATCTGAAAAGGCCACACTGAGGTCTGATTTCCTGTAGGAGGGCCGCTCCTGAGGGAAGCTTTCCTGTTGTTGAACATGTTTATCTGCTGATCAGTCAGGGTTAAAGCGTCCTGACGCTTGTTTTTATTTGTTCCCAGCAGTACTTGTTGGCTGCTCAAGCAGTTAAACTCATCCTTAATCAACTCTCCTGTGAGGTCTAAGCGCACAAATCTGTGATCCGATTTCGATGACACTGTCTCGTAAACAACGAGTGCCGCTTCCTTATACAGATCCAAATTAGCTACAGATGTGTGTGTGTTGGGGGGATCATCCTGCGGGAAGGAAAGAGTTAATTAAATTACCGTCTGTTTTGAAAAAGCTGTGGATGTTCGACTAGTCGCACCAGATGATGATGGGCATGTCTACACCTGTCCCCGCTTCCTTCTGGCGCACTGGAGCTAGCGAGTGTCACACACACTCAGGTGTGTATCCACAGCGGGGCCCTTTCACACACATTTACCGTGACGGGGGACGCGCGATCACAACACGCCAAGCGTCATTTAAAGCAGCGAACATGACTGCTGCTCCGCAAAGCTGCCAGAGGAAGTGGAAAAACAGTTGGTGTGGTTACTGTATATTTAAAAGGAAAAAAGAATTAAAAGAAGACCACCTGTGCTCAGGTAAAGCCGTGATGTAACGTCTTAAATCAAATAAATATACACAAAAAAGGGGAGGGGCTTACAGCACGTAACGGACAGATGCAACATTTTTCCACATCACGCATATTTTTGTCGTTACAGTTAAGTCACCATATTTATCTCTTGTGGGCGGGTACCGACTGATACTATTACTGCTTGTGGGCGTGGCCTGAGCTTACACGCTAGGCTTCGTCAACAGATTAGCAAAACATAGCTTATTGTTCTAGCTACATAGCTACTTTCTTCATACAGTGAGTTTAATAATAATAAAGGATTTTTAAGTGAAAACAGCGCCCTCTCTTTTTCTGAGGTAGAACTGCATGCAAGATTTCAAGTAAAGACGTGGAAAATGTCAACAAACTTCTTAGCATTAGTTCAGTCCTGCTTAGTCGAGGTGAGGCGTGGGTTTGGGGGTGGAGTCTCATCCAGTAGACCTTAATGTCGTCTCTCCTTATAATCTTTAGTGAGATATAGGGATCTGGACCGAGAGCAGGGGTTCATGGGTGATTTAAAAGTTCAGCATGGAAGCCATACTATAGTTTTTCTCCAATGATGTGCTTTCAAACACCTACTTGTTCTTTTTTTTTGTACTGCAAAGCAACGATGCCAACCCTATGCGGCCTTTGAGGACGACAACAACCTCCTAATTAATACACACACTAACATTCTACATATGCTGTATCTGCATCACACAACTGAATGCACATGACTGCAGAAAGGACATTGTTCATACTCACACTCTCCGGTGTTTATAATCATTTAAATAATCACACTCTCCGGCGTCACCCAAAATGAGGATGGGGTTCTCTCTTTTGAGTCTGGTTCCTCTCAAGGTTTCTTCCTCATACCATCTAAGGGAGTTCTGTAAAGCTGCTTTGAGACAATGTCTGTTGTTAAAAGCCCTATACAAGTAAAACTGCATTGACTTAAATTGAATACTGTCATGTCCATAGCCTAAGAAAAAACAAGTCCTCGGTCCTGGGTACGAAGGAAGTGAAGAGAGACGATTTGAAAAACTCTATTGACGGCAATTATTAATTTCAATTCATGTAACCCCACTTAGTCCCGCAGTTTAATTAATGAGCCTCGTTATCATGTGGGTTTAGACGTAATGGACAATTGCTGAGTGTTTACCGTGCAGGAGCCGAATCCCGCCTCACCTCCTTGTTTTTTTTTTTGTTTTTTTTTAATGTACTGCCAGCAAAGCGAGGGATTAACCGTGTTTGTCATTCTTCCTGCAGCTGTTTTCTAATGCAAAACATGGAGCTGAAGGAGGAAAAAGTATTGTGTGGTGATAAAATTGGAAGCGCTGGTTTGAAACAGCTACCATGGTCAGAGGAAGGGGCTAAGCTCAGCTTCACCTAATCCACGCTGTAATTCCTGATCTAATTAGTAAAGAGGGACGGTGAAAAGAGAGTGAAAGAGAGATTAGTTCTGTGAAAACACGGCTTGAGAAACTCCTGCAAACCGCGTGTGTGTGTGTGTGTGTGTGAGAGAGAGACTTATATATCTGTACCCAAGATGCTTCACTCAGCTGTTGTTCTATAGTTATGTGCAATTTATTTAGAATTCTGAAAATAAATTGCACTGTAACAGCAACTTTCATTTTAATCTTTGATAAAGGCATCACTTCGACTCGCACTGACGACGGACAGGTGTCAGATTTCTATATTTCATTTCTGTCTTTGCATTTTTCTACATTTCTGCACTTCCTCAACCCCAGATGAGCCACGGATTATTTTTTTTTAAGCAAGAAATAACCCGGGAAAAAAAACACAGAAATGTACGGAGGCTGATCGGTGGGGTGCACAAACTTTTGCACAGGCAACAACATGCTTAACTTAGTAAATAGTTGTTGTTTTTTTAAATAGTGGGTTTTTTTTGTTGTTTTTTTGCATTTTAACCTAAACCATGCTTAATTAAAATATTTTAATGATCTATTAAATTATGAAATAAAATACTATTTTCATAATAGTATTAAAAATGTAAAAAAAAAAAAAAAAATGTGCAAAGAAATAATTCGGCAATATTTAATGCCTTAAGTATGCCTCTAAAAAATAAATTAATTAATTCATTAAAAAAATTAAAAAATCACAAAGTATTTATCGATCTCCAAATTACAATAAATAAAATCAACAATATTTTAATGATAATTAAATTTGTATCTATTACCTAAAAATGTCATTCTCAGGATTAAATAAATACTAATGGTCTATAAGGCTCGGGGTCTGTACTAGTAAAGGTTAGTTAAAATCCCAGGACTAAAATTGTAACCATTATATCAATGGCTTTTAATCCAAAGACACCATTTTGAATAAATTTGCTAAAATATATTGAAATATCACATATTTGAATCCCGAGTGTTTTATTCCAGCGTTCTTGGTTTCCGTCCCTGACTGAATGGAGTATTGGAGTTCTATCAATCCTGGAATTAACATAATTCAAAAGCAGAGCTGTTAAAATAAAGAAGAGTCACAAAAACAGGATTAATGCAACAGCTTAAAACACTTTACCGGAGCATAATCATACGCTGACCCACTTAGCTCTGTGTAATGTTTACTCTGGCGTCAAATTCAGTCAGGAAGCAGGGCTCTACATGCAAAAACACCATCATCAGCGTTCACAGGTTCATTCTACTGAATGTGTGTGTTTGTGCTGCATTGTTGCAAACGAGAGCGATCGCTGTTCTCTAAAAGAACGTTTGACGATGGAATGAGTTGTTCTTAAAAACTATTTTTTCTTGGAAAACCGTCAGGACAAATTTCTCCAAATCCTATAAAGGTTGACGTGATGGATTGTAGAAACGGGTTCCTTTGCTCTTCAGTAGACGTTTAATAACATTTAGCTTGCGGCCGTGGCCCCAGAAGGCCCCCGGAGGGTGGGATGGACGCTACTTGAACATTCCAAACACTCGAGTGGAGGAGAGGAGGTGTGCTTACAAGAGTGCCACATGAAAGATTTCAATCCTACGCGTTTTGTAGAGTCTCACTTTCCTCAAATGTTTGAAGTGGAGAACGCTAATCCTGTCTTTGTCACCAAGGCCGATTCAGGCGCTCTTATCTTCGGATGTTTTCCGATGAACGCTTTCCGTTCGCAGCGGCTGTTCAGTTCAGAAAAGTCTGCTTGAAAACGTTTCTGAAACGAATATTTATATGGGAAAAACTCGTCATTTTTTGTTTGTTTGTTTATTTAACATCTATGGAAGGAGTCTCCAGTGTTAGTACTTTTTTTATCAGGAGGTTTTCCATCACAGGAAAGTCTTCAGTCTCTTTAGTTACTTTAAATGTAACAAAAAATGGATAAAACCTATGACACGTTCAATTTATTACATTTGCCGTGATGTAAATAATCTAGAAAACGATCAACCACTGTATGAGGATGTCAGGAGTAGCAGAGAAGTATGTCAGAGTGGTGCAGGACATGTATGAGAGGAGCAGGACAGTGGTGAGGTGTGCTGTAGGTCAGACAGAGGAGTTCAAAGTGGAGGTGGGACTGCATCAGGGATCGGCTCTGAGCCCCTTCCTGTTTGCTATGGTGATGGACCAGTTGTCAGAGGAGGTCAGACAGGAGTCTCCTTGCACAATGATGTTTGCAGATGACATTGTGATCTGTAATGAGAGCAGGGAGCAGGTGGAGGAAAACCTGGAGAGGTGGAGGTTTGCGCTGGAGAGAAGAGGAATGAAAGTCAGTCGTAGTAAGACTGACCACACTGAGGAAGAGACAGGAGTCAGAGCTAGAGGTAGCAGAGCTGAAGATGTTGAGGTTCTCTTTGGGAGTGACAAGATTGGACAGGATTAGGAACGAGTACATCAGAAGGACAGCTCATGTTGGACGTTTGGGGGACAAAATTAGGGAGTCCAGATTAAGATGGTTTGGACATGTTCAGAGGAGGGAGAGTGAGTATATTGGTAGGAGAATGTTGGACATGGAGCTGCCAGGCAGGAGGCAAAGAGGAAGGCCAAAGAGGAGGTATATGGATGGAATTAATGAGGATATGAAGCTAGTGGGTGCAAGTGTTGAGGATGCAGAAGATAGGGATAGGTGGAGAGAGATGATTCGCTGTGGAGACCCCTGAAGGGAAAAGCCGAAAGAAGAAGAAGAAGATTAGTTTTATTTGAATTATTTGTTACATACACGACCTTACACACTGCATGCTTTTGGACTGTCCGTGTCATAATAAGAGAAGAATAAAAAAAATAGAATAAATATAGTTACCAAAAAAATCGAAATAGACTTACTTGTATAAAAAGAGGGAAACATATAAAGAAAATATTGTTTTTTAAATATGAATATGACTCAACGGAAAAACAGCACGATTCATGTGAATAATCTGCAAATTTGTGCAATCTTTTATTTATTTATTTACTTGTTTTTTTGTTTGTTTATTTGTTTATTTTTTAATGTATTTCTGCCATGATATTAAGAAACTTCATGATGTCAAACAAGCAAATTTATCTAAAGTGGTTGAAAGAAATGAGGGCGGGGTTAAAAGTTTTAGCTTTTATTAATAATTTATTCATATCAGGTTCAATAAGACTGCTTTGGCAATTTTTCCATATAAACAAAAAATATGTATAACATTTCTTAAAAACTGATTAATTTCTTAAAATTTCTGGGACAATATGCTGAAGCGCTGCAGTTTGCACGACAGATAAATGAAACGTTAATCGAACCGAAGCCTGAAAAAAGAGTGTGTTAAGGTCGAGGCATGGCCCCGTGTGTGTGTGTGTGTGTGTTAATAACACATGCGAGGCACAGAGGCATTGTTCCTGCATGAGGATAACAGCAGATATTAACAGGACACACAGGAGTTCCTATCAGGAGAGCGAGAACCCGGGACGCCACGGGGCCAGCAGCCCATTTAGTCCACTTATCTAAAGTCTCTAATTACTGGCGTTTATTTGATAAACAGAAAAGGAAGAATGCGGAAGATGGTTCAGCAGGAGCTGAAGGGGATTAATCTGAACTTCTTAAACACACACAGAGAGAGAGAGAGAGAGAGAGAGAGAGAGAGAGAGAGAGAGAGAGAGAGAAACATCTTTACTGTAATCCCTGATGTGCTTCTTTAATCATCCAGTAATTAGGAGCAGTTTCATTTGGCACTTTTCAGAGATTGGCAGAAATAAAAAAGGGAAAGACTATCACGCTTTTACACAGATAGCATGTGTTAGTGCGCTTAAAAGTACTCAGGGAATTAACTCTTTTTAGCCCAGGCCTAAAAAAAAACTGGTCTTCTAGGATTAAAAGTTATCGTTTTATTCTGTTAGTTGTGTATGGTATTGTGCTTTCTCTTACATATCAGTGTTTTTTGTGGAGAGGTGTAGATTATTTGCCCATCAGGGGGCTCATACCTCTCCGTCACTTTCTAACCACAGAGTCACGATACTCTATATACAGAAACCCGACAGAACAGACATGAATATTCTGAAAAACGTAGAAAATCCGATGTGAAAGAAACTAAACTAGCTGGAATACTCTACATACAGAAACCCAACAGTGTCCTAAAGACTTTCTTAATAAACTCACGTCTATAAAGTAATTCGTTTATACTGACTGAGAATTTCTGTTAAAGGGTTAAAGGAAATGTTGTACGTTAAGGGCTGATTTATACGTACGTCGGTGTGGAGCTGTGTACGTAACATGAACATGTCCACTAGGGGAAAGTGTGTCATGAACCAAATCAGAGGCTACAAAATAATCCTGCATTTGACTTGATTTCCAATCTCCCTGCATTCGAGGTACAATGTAGGGAGCAAAACATGCATGCTCATATATTTTACGTCTATTTTCCTGCAAAATAGTGAACTGTAGGCTGACTGGCTGTAAAGTAAATGCTTCACTTGCTGAACTCACTGTTAAGCAGACCATCCTGAGTTCCCGAGCAGGAAGTACGAGTTGAGGGACGTTTTCTTTAGCCTTTCCTACTAACAGTACCGAGTTATGACCTCTAATTGAAAAAGAAAGTCTCCATTAAATAAATAAATACACTTCAAATTTGGATGTAGAGAGATTCGAGGTAATTTGTCTCACTTTTCCTGTATTTCCCCGCCCAGCATTCTTGATCCTGATTGGTCAGAAGGTGTTCAGGAAATTTCTAGAACAGCAGCTTGAAGTAGTTTGTGGCATTAAAGGAAACACTGGGGGGAAATAAGCAATATCACTGATTATTGTATTTTTTAACAGCACAATGCTAAGTGATGTATTCCTTATCCACAAGGATGTCAATAATACTAAAATAAAAAAAAAATAAAATAAAAAAAAAAACCAGACTTGAATACTCTCTATCACGCATTTTCAAATAAAATAATCCATGAAAAAAGTGCACTTGCTCTCATGATTTGAAGTCGTCTTTCATTCTTTCTCTCTCTCCCTCTCTCTCTCTCATTCTCCTCCTCCGTGCCCCTCCCTCGTTCCGCGGCTCTAAAATAAAGAGCCAGTTTCACAGGCAATCTCGGCCTTGTTTGTGTAAGGTAATTACTACTTGTCCTCCCGTCACGACGGTTCTGATGATGCATGGAAATAACCGTTGCCCTACTTCAATCAGAGCCGAGAAAAGAAAAGAGAAGAAAGAGAAAGCGAGAGAGAAAGAAAAAAGAGAGAGTTGGGGGTTTGGAAATAAGGGATGAAAGAGGGAGAGAAAGAGAAGGAGAGAGAATCAGTCTCTGATTAATTAGCTGGAGTTTGGTAATCAGTTTAATAAGGCTGAAGTTGCCGGTGAGAGGTCCCCTTTGGCCTGGGCCTCGCTAAGCTCAGCACGTCCTCCGTCGAGTAAACACACAGCACCCGATTTACATAAACAGTTGCTTTTTTTTTTCTTCTTCATCTTCTTCTTTCTGTCTCTCGGTATGTATGTGTTTGAGTGTCTCTACTTCACCGAGCCAGCCTTAAAGCCTCACGCCAACGCTCAAGTCGCTCGCAACGAGGGGGCAAAGCAAATTCATGAATTTTTCAGGGGATTTATAGACTAATTAAATCCGGGAATTGCTGGCGCTGCTTCCTGCATGCACAACAGCATGACGTCAGACTGCTAGCATACGGCTAGCTTTCAGTGCGTTAGCATTCAGGAGAAGAGCTCGCTTCGTGAGTTTGGCTTTTACTTGGTTAGTTTTAACCTTAGCTCTTAATATTTATTCCAAAAAGTCACGTATAGCTCTAGAGATCTAGCTGACAATTCAGTATTTCTGATTTGTGAGTAAATTTGGAGGTGTTTACTATCATGCAATACGTTTACATACACTTAGCTCTCAGTTTACTAGCTACTTGATAACTGAGAAACCCATATTTCTGCAATTTGATGCCCAAAAAAAAATGAGGAAGACGCTTATATTTATGTTGGAATTGATCTGCAAATCTGAAAGAAGATACAAAAATAATCCAAAACAAAGACATGACTGCTAATATATTTACACCCACAACCGATAACTCAAAAAGAAAAAAAACAGAAATGAATATTACTAAAAAAAAAAATCCCAAAGCTGTTTGGAAGTGAAAGAGGTTGCTTTTGGCCCTGAAGAAAATGTTATGGATCCAGACAGATGTATTAGAACAAGCGTGTTAATATAAATTTGTGATATTTGACTGCAATTTATTGCAAAAATAACGTGGAGGATGATTATAATTAATAAGCGATGGGGTAAGTGAATAAACTGATCATGCCGATGAACCGCAACGGATATTTTTTATTTGTTTTAAAATGTAGAACTTGAGTCACAAATGTTGCACATTTTTTATGCTTAAATGAATAAATAAATATTTTGAAAATAAAATAAATATTAAATAAATATTTTCTAATGAATAAATAGTTTCTAAAATGAATAAATATATATATTTTTTTAATAAATAAATATCAAATACATATTTTCTAATAAATAAATAAATTGAATAACTCTAGTACTGATAGAAATGGCTCAGACCTGACAACCCAATACTATTTCACACTATTTCTGAATTTAGCCCCGAGTGCGAGAGACACAAAGAAAGTTCCGAACAAATCTTCCACAAACTTCAGACTCTGAGGCTTCGATAAGCGACGGCGTATCCGGCACGGCTCATGACGGTGCGTTGTTACAACACAGGGAAATAATTTAAGCTGTGTTAAGTGGCCTTTTGTAATTCAAATGATAAATTATGCTTGGCAGAGGGTTTAGAACGGCTTTGACAAAAGCGATGCCATTGTTTGTGCCGGGACGAGGTTTTAGGCAGCCCCGAATTGAGGGAATTACTTCAGAGAGTTCCTGAAAGTTCCTCAGGGTTTTGGAGACAAATTGGTTCGGCGCTCACTGAGCACGCTCCAGAAGTCAGCTCTGTCCTCCATGTAAACGCTTCGGCACACAACTAATGCTCGAGATGTAGAGCCTCATGCAGAAAGCCTCGCCTCGGCCACTGCTCCACTTTTCCCTTTGACGATGAGGTCACGTCAGGTTCATCACGCAATGTGGCTAACGTTAGCTGATTTCTAATCAAGCTAATTCCTGGCCATGCTAGGAGACGTCTTGTGTTCTTTGTTTAAGTAGTCAATATCGTCTCTTGTTCATTTCCGGCGCTCTTTCTTTACAGTATGACTAAGAAAACAAATCGAGCTGATGTTTATTACGTCACCTGAAATCCTTCAGTGATGCAAATCCCGCTGCAGGCTGTTTGGAGAGCTTGGTGTTCGACCTGGGCACGGCCTCGATGGGGTCACGACCCCGGAGCTCTGGGTGAATCATCTGCCTCGGGTGTGTTTATACAGCGTCTCGGCCATTCGTTGTGATCAGGACGCCATGCTTACGCTCCACTTTAAAGGAAAGTAACCGCTGGCCTTTCATCGCACGCCACTTTGTCTTGATTAAATTAAATCCGAGCTCTGGAGAGTAATTACCCATGATACCATGCTCACTCGTCATTAAGACGTTGTGTCCTGATCTACTTATTCAAGAGCTTCACGTGATTGAATATCGCTTCCTCAGATCTTTTTCTCTCTCTGTCGCAGGTCAAGCTGGAAGATTCAGACTCTCTAAAAGTGAACTGGTCTAATTTTAAATGCTAATAACAAATTATTTGCTGGGTCTCTCGAAGGATTTGACTTTTCTAAGGCTTCCCACACTGAACTGTGTCCATCATGCTGAGGAATGAAAGCAGACAAATTTTATCAATAAAGTTTTTGTCTTTTGAAACTGAAGATAAAGCTCATTTGAAAAGTTTTGGATAAACGTTTAAAATCTAAACTTCTTTGGTATCCATCAAATTCAGGATTAATGATTAAGGTGATTAATTAAAGAGACAACAGCACACTACCAGATGATGATGATGAAGGTACAGAGAGAGAGAGAGAGAGAGAGAGAGAGAGAGAGAGAGAGAGAGAGCGAGCTGTCTACAACTTCATCACCTAATCACCTCATCCTCATCCAACCATTCAGTGAGCCCCGGTGCCTTGTTGTGTGGGGGCGGAGTCATCCTGTAAGAGACCACGCCCATCAGAATTGACATATTTCAAACACAGTCACTAAACTGATTTGTTTCCACAGCATTAACTATAAACAGATCAAAACCAAACGTCGTTGTTCTTTAACGATCCGACACAGCTGTACGTTTTTAAGTCATTCAAACGGCAGCCCGCTGTTTTCCTCGACACGTTCATGACACTGAAAGGCTCGAAACAGAAACGGCGCAAGCAACACGTCTATATATAAAGCTCTGGCCTTCTGCAGCCTTTTTCACACATTTTCATCAATAAGTTCTTCCATATGGATTCGTTTTCGCCACTTCCAAACCGTGGAACGGCACCAACACAAATATTTAAACTGCATTTTCCTGAGAGGAGAGGGTAATTTGCGGGTGTAATGAATGTGCTTTATTTCATCCAAGAATCTTTTTGTCTTGATGCAATTATTTAACGAGCAGCTGGCGTCAGAATAAATGACGTTCCTGTTCTGCACAACTTGACAATCAAGTCCAGTCTAGTGACCTGCTAAGCTTTCAAATCCAATGCTTCCAGTCATTCATTTTGCAGAAGAATCGCTTGCTTCTCTGACTAATACCTTCTTTACCCGGTCACTGACTTTTGGTGGACGGCCTCCTGTGGTCAGGATTGAGGCGTATTCTTTCCAGTTTTTAATATGGACGGAACGACACGCCGCCTTTAAATAATTCCTTAATTTCCCAGAACTTTCCAGATTTGTTTCGATAGCTAGCGTAGTTGTCAATCCTTTCAGGAACAGGTGCATTTATATTGCAACACTATAATTGACTCGCAGTTGACCCTAACGACCTGAATTCGGACTAATTCACATGGGGGAGGGGGGGGGGGGGGGTGAATACTTATGTAATACTGTTTTTCCTCCTTTGCCCTAACATTACAGTGTAGATTCATAAGGCTCAAGTGGTTAAGCTCTGGGTTGTTGATTAGAGGATCGGGGTTCAAGCCCCAGCACTACCAAGCTCCACTGTTGGGCAATTGAGCACCCTCCCCCTCGCTCCAGGGACACTGTATCATAGCTGACCCTGCACTCTGACCCCAATTTCCTCGGCTGATATATGCGAAGAAAACAATTCCACTGTGTTGTAATGTATGTGTGGCGATAATAAAGCCTTTGTGCATTCAGTTCTTCTTCTTCAAACATAAAGCAAACTCATTCTATTTCTGGTTGTTCTATCATTTAGCAGACATCCATATCCAGAGTGACTTACATTTTTATCTCATTTGATACAACTGAGCAATTGAGGGTTAAGGGCCTTGCTCAGAGGTCCAGCAGTGGCAGCTTGGTGGACCTGGGATTCAAACTCACAACCTTTCGATCTTCCAATCAGTGGTCCAATGCCTTAACAAAGCTACCACTACCACGATACAGAAATGGACATGCTCAAGGGGGCAAATACTTACGAAAGGCACTGTCAGAATTAATTAATGAACGGAAACTTGAGCATATGTGTGATATTCAAACCCAGGAATGGAATCAAAGGATTTCTAGACAATTCATGACTTGTTTCAGACGTTCGCTTTACAAAGACGTTTGCATAGCAAGTGACTTAAAAGCGTTCACAAGCCTGCTTTAGGGTCCAATTCTGTCTGGTTCTGTCGCAATCAAGGGATTTGAACTCCCAGTACAGAAATCTGAACTGCTGATAAGGCTCACGAGCTCTGCTTTAATTGTAATTTCACATGTCGAAATTTTTATCGGTTTGTTTTAATTATAATCATGTAGGATTTTTTTTTTTTATTGCTCCTAACAATACCCTGTTTTTTTTCCTTCTAAATGCTTCAACATGTGTACCGGGAGTTCAAAAAGCTACACAGGAACCCTCATTAATGCCACACGGCTGGAAGCGCGCTCTCATTTCAACAAACGATATGGAGACATCTGAACGCTTCGAGGACGGCCGCGCTCTCCGGAGCGTTCCGGCGAGGCGAAATGATTAATGTGAGTTTTTTGTAGATATTCATTCCTTCCATATACAGTAGCTCTGAAATCTCCAGCTCTCATGCACCAGTGAAGCGGAAATTACTGTAAATGACGACCAGGTTGGTTTAAAAAAAAAAAGAAAGAAAAAGAAGCGGGAGTTTTAACACACCGCTAAAACACACGGAAAAGTGTGTAATCCGTGTAATTTAGGTTTCCACTCGAAACGACACCGAAACGGACAGAACGTAATCTTTTGCTAATCAGCCTAAACGTCATGGAAATCTGAGAGAGAAGTTTACAATCAGTGTAGACCGAGCGCTTTGTCTCGAGTGTGTTGAGAAACGGAGCATGTGCGGTTAATGAGTGTTACTGTAAAAACACACCAGTTGCATTAAATAAAAATGTTAAAAAAAAATCAGTGCCAGAAATGTAAGTTATCTCCTCAGAGCAGGAAGATTTTCCATTTCTGCGTTGTGACTTTTGCTTGTTATCTTTCCAGGCTAAACGAGATGGCGGTCGTCATTACGGCGCTATTTCCTGTCAGCACCGGGTGACGTCTTTGTTATCAGCCTGATAGCTTTAGCAGAAATGGCAGCTTGACTAAAGTGTTAGAAATGACAACAGGTTCTAGAATTCTCCATTGGACTTGACAAGGGAAACCTTAAATACACAAGGAAACACAATACGCAACGAAGGGCCTTTTCCGTAAATCACAAGGGTTCCGAGTAGCATTTTGGGATCTAAAGAACCCTTGAGGAACCAGACGTCACTTTCCGAGTTGCTGTTATACACCAAGACTTAAGTGAGAAAAATAAACAGTGATTTGTGTGTTGTGGCAACACTCCAGACGCGTCACGTATGTCTAAGACAGCCCTACCAAGTTACCCTCTTATTAACGAACGCTAACGAAGCTTAATTAATCCGTTTACACTGGCGCGCTGACAGCTTTTCCAAAGTGCTGGCACGGATCCATATTAGTCGCAATCAAAACAGAGCATCAGCGCCGCTTCCTCATATGATCTCCATCCCGAGACACATTAAAGGAGCGAACAGGACGAGTCATCCCACCAGGACGGCAATAATGTTCTTACAAGACGATCTGTATGACAAGAAAAGCTGCTTTTTTTTTTTTTGTTCCTCTCACATTCTCTCTCACGCGTTTCTTTCGCGAGCTGTCTCCAGACCTGACAGAACGGTGCGTGTGGCTTCGGGCTGAACCGAACGCTTTTTTTTTTTTTTTTTTTTCCACAGTTGTCAGACGGATCTCGCAGTTGAAAAATTGCCGTGCGAAACGCTATTCGAGACACAGACGTATCCAAAGGAGAATAAATGGATTAGCTTTGGCCTTGTTTCACCTTTCTTCTTGTTGAACAGCAAAATACAAGACATACTTTTTGCATCAAACGCTGAATGGAGCAGTTAGTGCTCTCCTCCTAGCATGTTCAGCTGCAGGTCACAAAACACAGCTGTGGATTCATGTGTCATGGAGAAGTGGAAATCTACCTTGGGGGTAGGGATAAGGATTTGCATATGGTCATTTTGAAGGAAGTAATAGTGAGGAATAAAGCACCTGGGGGTGCTCTTATAAGAAAATAATCATAGTGTCATGAGCTCCAACATACATACACTGATCAGGCATAATATTATGAGCAGTGAGAGGTGAAGTGAATAACACTGATTATGTCCTGTTAGTGGGTGGGATATATTAGGCAGCAAGTGAACATTTTGTCCTCAAAGTTGATGTGTTAGAAGCAGGAAAAATGGGCAAGAGTAAGGATTTGAGCGAGTTTAACGAAGAGCCAAATTGTGATGGCTAGACCACTGGATCAGAGCATCTCCAAAACTGCAGCTCTTGTGGGGTGTTCCCGGTCTGTAGTGGTCAGTATTTATTAAAAGTATCCTTTAAGTCTCGTGATTGGTGTATATTCAAACCCACTGGTTTCCTAATTTTTTATTTATCAAAGATTTGATGTGTTTTTTTTATCCATTTATAGCTACGCTAAGCACTGTGGAAACACCTCCCTGTTCTCGCTTTATGCCATTCCATGAACTTTTATATGACCTCATAATAATAATAATAATAATAATAATAAAAACATACTAAGAGCAGTACCTGTGAAAAACTCTGACCCTGGAGACTCCTACTTAAAAAAAATGCTACACACAATATACATCAACGCACAATTCCAGAGGCCCGAGTTACCACCTTTCATGCCTCTCCAGCGACCATCCCTCCTCCTTTTTCCAGTTTAATCTTGGGTATCCATTGCATCATGGGTAAAGACCAGCTCTGTGAACGCAATCTGTACTTCCACACACACACACACACACCTTGCACACTCTCCAGCTACGTTTATTCCCGTTCAATCCTCCTTACAGCCAACAAATTTCATTTTGCCCAGGCAAATCCTATTGCACATTATCCACTACATTGCATTAGGGCCCTAATCTCCTCTTTTCTTTCCTCTTCCTCTGCTCCATACCGCCATGAAAGAACAGAGAGCTGCTGATTAACCCACTTATTCGGGGTAACTATACACGACACACAGATTTAATTACTGCAGGAGGAAAACAGCAGAACAGAAACTCGAAATGAACATTTACACCACAATGCTAATGCTGAAGCATCCAGTCGTTTATTTAACTAACCGTGTACACGTTTTCACCGCCGTTGGAAATAGCCATGGAAAAGCAAACAAGGTTTAAAAAAATAAAATAAATCTCGGGTATTTCTCCGGAAAGGTCACATGAAGCCCATGTTGCTTTTGGTTTCCCATCGTTTCTTGGCTTCGAAGCTGGAACGAAAACGAGAAACATTTTAAGAGATATACTATATTATTTTTACGATTTCACCATAGTTTAAAAAACACACTAGATATATTACAATTCTATCGAAACATGGTGTCAGATTTGATAATGAACTTAATTGTTACATTAAAAACAAATAAACAAACAAAAAAAGGTGTAAGAGCTAAATAAGGACATAGGTGTGGCCTAATATTCTAATAAGAACACTTGAATGCTATTCCTCAAGCATCACTATTGAAATATTTGGGCACGCCCATGCCCTTATTTAGCTCTTCCACATTTTTTTTTACATAATGAATAAAATCGAGATCTGGGATTGGTCAGTTTGGTCAAAGTGAAAATATCCTTGCGATTTGTTGACGCTAACGAAACAAAGATTAGCCCCACCCACTGTAAACATGACAGACATAAACGGACGGGAAGTGACCGACCCCCATGCGATCTGTTTCCTCTTTCTCCGTGCTGCGATTGAATCCTCCTCTTCCCGTCTGGCTCGGTCGAAGTCGCGGCAGTCTGAGGCTTGGGCGATTTTCACAGCCAGCTGTTGAACGAGACGGAAGACAAAACTCTTTAGCGCCTCTCCTGTTTCACCTCAAACCATACCATATGTGTAAACATGATATCCCTCGCGAAAGCTTTCCTTCCTTTAATAATCGCTTAAAAATCAGAAGAAATGAGACAGAGAAAAGGAAAAAAGTATGAGTTTTTTGGAAACAAAAGACCTGTTCGGGCTTCTGAAATGGGCTTATTATTGAACCCTGAGGAACCTCGATAAACATGTCGAATAAATCACAAAACCTTTTTTCCCTTTCTTTCTTTTTTTTTTTTTCTTAGAGAGGGTGGAGAGCGAGTGTGACAGGAGGGAGGTAATTCCTTCTAATACTGCTGAACACAATCAGAGAACGGAAAGAAGAAGAAAAAAATGAATTTCTAGTGCTGAAAAACCTGGAGAGAGGACAGGAGAGAGAGAGAGAGAGAGAGAGAGAGAGAGAGAGAGAGAGAGAAATAGAGAAATGTTTTAATTATAATTAAGTGGGATAAACTTTATTAGAAAGCCTGAAAGTAAAATATCTCCTAATGCATGCCGGGATTAGGAAGGTCAGAGCGAGCAGGCAGGAGAAATTAAACTCTAAAGGCTTTTTATCGCCACATTTCAGGAACCAAGGGTGTAAAATGTTCTAATTTGGGATACATTAAAAGCCATAAAGGTCTTTCAAAAAGATTAATGCTACTTTGCTCGGATTTAAGATAAGGCCTTTAGCGGGCTGAGAGAGAGCGCCGCTCTAGCTGGGCCCTTGAGCCATTCATCTATACAGTCGCTTGGAAGATTTGTTTAAAAAAAAAAAAAAAAAAAAAAAAAGCACCCGCAGAACCTGAAGCTAACGCACTATGACAGTTTTTTAATTCCTTGCCATCTTTTTTTTCCTCCTCGAGGTTTTTAAGAGGCATAAATCATGTTTTCTAGTGGTGCTAAGCCATAACGGGACGTGTACGAGAGATCCGACAGGAGATAACTTACAACGGGGTGAGTGCGATCGGGGCGCTATTAAATTGTCTAGCTTTCAGATCGGTGGAGAGAAATAAAGCTGTAGGGTAGGAGATAGAAATGGGACAAGTGTTCTTAAAAAAAAAAAAAAAAAAAAATGAAAAAAGGGAAAGAAAACCACCACCACCAGTTCCTCCGGACCTGTCCTATTTCACACACTCAGCCACATTGATGACTACGTTTAAGGCACTAGGATTACCAAGAAGACAATCCTGATCAAACACACACACATACACACACACACACACACACACACACACACACACACACACAAAAAGACCCTCAAATGTCTGATTAATCAAGCCTCGCAAACAGCTTATTTCTTTTTAGCCCACATGCACGTAGGAAAATGAGATTGGGCGAGCGGCGCATTGTGCAGATTTGTTCATTCTTATCGGGACAAAGCCGGCGGCGGCTTATTTCATGGATCGCTGGAGCAGGTGTCGCATCCTCTCGCAGACGAAATTAGTAAAAAAAAAAAAAAAAAAAAAGAAGGGTAAAAAAAAAAAATAAAAAAAAAAGTCGCCCCAAATTAGCCTCTCGTATTTTGCAGTAATGTGACATTATTTTGATCCACTTTTGAGGATTTCCCGCCGAGTACCACCAAATCCTTTCACACGAAAGAGGACGCCGGGTTGCCAGATATGTAAATAATTAAATAAATAAGAAAGAAGGAGGAAAAAGGAATAATGTACATGACACAAACGGTGGTACGCTTTGTTCTATCGTGGGTCTGTGTGTGAATAGCGTCGAGGGAACACTTCCCGTCTCGTTCCTTTCTTCTCTCCGTCTTTAAGGCATTGTGCCGCGTGCGTGGTAAAACCCGCCGTTTTCCGTCGCCGGCGGCTTTATTCACTGCCGGGTTTATTTAGAGGGATTAGTGACGTGACCTTTGAAAGGCCCGAGAATAGCGAGTCCCTGCGGTTCTGCCAGCCAGCTGCAGTCTGACACACGCCACTAGGTGGATTTATAGAAGGAAGAAGCTTCCAGTGAACAGAAAATAAATAAATAAATCATGATCATGTGACTTATGAGCTTCACAAACAAACAAACAGACAAAGTCAGAAATAGTGAATGTTCAGTGTAGTACACAAGGAGACTAATAATATTTTTTTCTGTTTATAATACAATTCTATACTCTTCGGATTCATTTGTTATCAAGACCCAAACAAACAAACAAACAAACAAACAAACAAGTTCCCCCGAATTTATTTAGCTCCATATGTTCAGGCAGCTCAAACAAAGCCCCCAAAACACTGCAATACTCTCCTTAGGGCACCATTCTAATGCAAATTTATATAAAGAAAAAAACAATCCTGACTGTTTAGAAATGCTGCCAAACCCACACACACACGCTCATAAAGCAAGTGTTGAATGCTGCATAAATCTTCTAAAAAGGATGTTTTTAGAGGCAAAATGCTCCTAAACCCCCATTCATAAATTTCCTCCCCTCTGTAAAGCACCTTCCAATTAAAGCGTGTGAGAGGTGGATTAGCGAGACTACCGTGGCTAGTCCCGGGGCGGGCTGAGCCGCTCAGCTGCGCTTGACGTGTGGCCGATTAATGACCGGACTAATTCCCTTATCACGCCACCTTAATGCAGAAATAATATGACTTTAGTCGAGTCTGGAAAACAAGAGCGTGTTGGCAGAGCCGAACTGGCAGAAGATCGGATCAGATCGGATCGGATCGGACGGCTCGCTCGGCATTTTCAAGACCTGGACGTCGGTGAGACACCTCCATAATCTGTTGGAGGATAAAACACGCTGCTTATATATGTAAGAACAGTATATCAAACGCCTGAATGCTGTAAGACTGATCATGTGGTCAGGTGCGATTGTAATAACAGTGTAATAACAATAACAGGACGTCCGGTAGTGTTTTCTTCCCCTAATATTGCCGCAATTTGCAGATGATGTCATTTTTATTCACTAACAGAGCAGAGTTTTTATTCATTAATAGCTATTCATCCATTTGTACATCCATCAATCCATTCATTTATCTATCTATCCATCCATCAATCCATGCACCCATTTATTTATCCATCCATCTATTTATTCATCTATCCATCCACTTATTTATACTTCCATCAATACAAACATTTATCTATCTATCCATCCATTTATCGATCCATCCATCCATTTATCCATCTATCCATCCATACATCCATTTATCCATCCATTCATTCATCAATCCATTCATTCATTTATACATCCATTTATCTATCTGTCCATCCATCCATTTATTCATCCATCCACCCATTTATACATACATCAATCAATCCACCCATTTATTTATTGATCCATCTATTTATTCATCTATCCATCCACTTATTTATACTTCCATCAATACAAACATTTATCTATCCATCCATCCACTTATTGATCCATACATCCATTTATCCATCCATTCATTCATCAATCCATTCATTCATTTATACATCCATTTATCTATCTGTCCATCCATCCATTTATTCATCCATCATCCATCCATCCATTTATCCATCCACCCATTTATTTCTCCATCCATCTATTTATTCATCTATCCATCCACTTATCGATGCATCCATACATTTATCCATCCATCCATCAACCCATTCATTCATTCCATCCATTTATCTATCTGTCCGTCCATCCATCCATTTATTCATCCATCCACCCATTTCTACCTACATCAATCCACCCATTTATCCATCCATTCCTTCATTTATACATCCATCAATCCATCCATTTATCTATCTGTCTTTCCATCCATCCATCTATCCATCCATCCATCTTTAATAGCTACATTCAATGCTCTGATAAGGTAAAAACGTAACTATAAATGGATAAAAAACATGTTGTTATAGACATGTAATAACAGGTGCACACAGTCCTTCCATTATCAGCCTTCCAGATTTTCTTTTGTGCAAAGAAAAAACGTCGATGAGAAACCCGAGCTTAAGAAAGCAAACTTACAGCTTTATCTCTTTTTTTTTTTAGTTTTATTTTTATCTAAATCACCACCTTCTGACTAATCAGCTAGCAGAATTGGACGGCGTTTCTGTGAGACAACGTCCAACGTGATGTCTTTTTTTATTATATCTGAAAAAAAAGAATCTGCTATGTAAAATACATGCTGCTTTTGTAAACAGAGAAGCAAAAATCACAGGAAAAAGACGAAACCTCGTGGTTATGAAGGTTCATTTTTCCAGCACCGAGCTCGTCTCCTCCGGCGATGATCAAATGGCTAAAAAAGTCTCATCTTTCTTCCCAACTCATCAAATGAATTTTTATTATATCTGGGGACGACTGGCGTTCCATTTCAGCCCATTAATTTTGGAAAGCAGGTTTAAAAAACCCCGGCCTTAAGCTTTTATCAAATTGCTACGGAATCTCATTTGGATTATTGTATCTTATTAATTACCCCATAGACAAAGCATACTTTTCAGTCTAGATTTTTTTTTCGGTGCTGTTTAATTAATTAGCATGTTTTCTCTTTTAATTAAAGCTTTTTTTTTTTAATTAAAGCCCACAGCAAAACACATATATAATTTGTTTGTAATTAGGCCTTAATTGGTGGTAGTGGAAGCTTAGCACCCTCGGTTTCTTTCTTTCTTTCTTTCTTTTTCCCTTCTTTCCTGACGTGCCATTTTATTGCCAGTCACTCATTAATTAAACTGTTTTTTCTAATTAGCTTATAAAACTGTTGATGGCACATTATTGTAAGTGTGAGTTCAAAGCTCGCTAATAAGCCTCGCCTAGTCAGAAGAGGGAAGATAATGGGACGCGTATGCAGCCGAGGAACTTTCCGACTTTTTTTTTTCTTCTCGCCGGTTCCCTGAAGATGACAGTCTTGTGTATCTGGAATCAGATTATTGAGGCTGAAATACAGACAAGAGCGTTATAACGAGGGCTTTTTTCTTTTCTTTTTTTTTTTCCTCCCAGCAGATCCCCCTCTGAGAGACTGACTCATTTCTTGTAATGCTGTTTGTCAAGTTGGTGTTGAGATGATACCAATCCTTCATCCTCTTCTCCTCCTCCTCTAGGGCTCCTCTAAGTTGCGGATCTTTCTTACGCGGATCGGGTTTTCAAAAAATATCGGAACGCGCTTGTAGTGTTTTATCTTTCCAACGTGCATTTCAAAAATATTGGCACGCACTTCTCGCCTTTCCCCGAAAATCCGTCTCTGATCCAGGTCAGCGGCTGCTGTGTGACGATGGAGATGAGGAGCAACTGAAGTCGCTATCCGGTCTTCTGAACACACTAAAAAAAAAAAAAAAACTGAGAAAACAGCTACATCACATCACATGAATCTGTCGTTGATTATTTTCCTACAACAGCACATCGCACACATCATGCTTTATCCCTTCCCTACACCATAACCTGGTGGCTTTCTCAAATCAGAAGGTGTGGATTGATATCGTTTCCATGGCAACGGCTCATTCACAGGGACCTCATGGTGTAAGTTACAACATGTCGCTGATGTTTATGTAACATGTAAGGAAGAAGTCTCCAGTGCTTAGTGTTTTTTCTAGTGTTTTCCAGGTTTCTGGTTTCTCGGTAACATGACCAAAAAATGAAAAGAAAAAAAAGAAAAAAAGTTTCAGGAGTTTCAATAGGGAACAAAAAAATTAATTAATTAATTAAAAAAACAAAAAAGCTATTTTTTCCCCAACTACTGTTTAAAGCTGCTTTGAAGGTACAAAACATGAAATGTAGCTTTAAATGATTACAAAAAAATTATTCCTCATTAAATTAATAAACAATTGGAGTTGGCAAATTGCTGTAAGTGGCTTAAGGTGATTATTGAAAGCATGTGGTCACCTGATGTCCTGTTGCTGTGTCCTATTCCTTATTTCTCACGTCGTCTCACTTAACTGATTTGTCGACTCCGCCCTACTGCTCGAGTAGAACCGGAATGGGAAAATTTTCCAGCTTTAATTCCAGGTCTGTTACACTGTGAGTAAATCTACCGTTTGCTAAGTGACTCTGTGGATCGTCTTACATTTTCGTTCAGATCCTTAAGAGAGTGCTCAGGGTTAAGCGGCAGGAAGTGCGTCACCATGAGAACCGGGATCAGTAAAGGAACACGTGAACAGAAGCGTGTCTTCTTTCTGCTTCTTTTTTTTTTCCGTACTGAAGCTGCATCGCATGAAGTCTCTTGACACTGGGTGAGCTAGTTATATTTAGCAGCCACTTAATGTTATGCTAATTAGCTAAATTAATTGCTCTTTATGAAACTTAAAGCTGTGTCACAGAATGTGCAATAATGAAAGAATGGAGACACGTGTGTTCCTTAATTGGAACGAGCGCGGCGTTTAATCTAGCGAGGAACACAGCCGAGCGTTCTCGCGGCGCCGCGCCTCGGGGGGATTCTCACGGCAGGAAAAACATCAACAACTTGCTGTGAAACTTCAGGAAAAATATTCCCCTTACCTCTTATTAACAAAAGAACAGTCATTTTTATCCATTTATAATTATATCTAATGGTTTGGAAGCACATGTCATTCACCCACGACATTAATTAATGTCTATAAACGGCTAAAAGAAAAGTACCACATGTCGTAATACAGTATAATATAAGTACTTAAAGTTACAGAACTTCAATCCTCACCTTCCGACCAATCAGAATCCAGGGTTCGTGCAGGACTGGGGTGTAACTGCTTCCTGTTCGTGTGTGGCGGATTTTAGCCTTCGAAAACAAACCAGGCTCGAAGAGTTAAAGCTTTTCCTCGAACCGTCTCAAAGAAACCTGCGTTCCGTCTTTTCATACTCGGACGAAGATGAAAGAAGCGTGAGAAATTCGGAAAAAAGGCTCCACGCAGAAGGATGAAAGACAGAGAATGTCATTAATTGACTAAAGAGGCTACACAAGAGTTGGGAAATTTCAATCATCTCTTCAAAGTGGAGGAAGATATACAGGCTTGTTTGAGGATGAACAGGTTGAAATTGGACCGGGAATAATCCGTATATAAATAAATAATCCGACAATAAAACACCGGGAGAGACTACAGCTATCTCTGTGTTTCACTCGCGGCTAAGCACCTTATTGTCATGGTATAGAAATGTAAGACGGAGAGCGTGATACCTCCGATACGTACCTTATTAAGACCTTGAAATGGAGGCTCGCCACAGTCGGGATTAGTGATTTATTTCGTGTCACTGAGGTGTTCGGAGGACCGTTTAGGCCCGATGACAAAGTGTACAGAGAGCTGTTGGCTTGCCGGATTCGAAATTAAGGCGTAAAAAACAGCGCTAACTCGCTAACACCGGCCCAGAGGACCAGACGACACATCCATCCATTTATTTCCGGCTTGTGGCTGGGCGTGCCGCTGGACTGAACCATCGTAAACACTAAAGAGTAGAAGAATCCACAAAGGTTCAGATTATACCATTAGCCACAATGGATACACAAGGTTCTTCAAGGGTTCTTTAAGGCGGTGGTGGTGGAAACCATGACTCAGAGATTTAATGCTGTAGGATTCATTACTGATCCTTTAAAGAATCGAGGAACATTTAATGGTTCAGAATGTTCAAATACAAACTCGATTAAAGCCAACTATCCATCCATCCATCCATCCATCCATCCATCCATCCACTCACTTATCCATCCATCCACTCACTCACTTATACATCCATTCATTGATCCATCCATCCATCCATTCACTTATCCATCCATCCATCCATCCATCCTCCATTTATACTTCCATCCACCCATTTATACATCCATCAATCCATCCATTCATTTATCTATCCATCCATCCATCCATCCACTCACTCATACATACATCCATTGATCCATCCATCCATTCACTTATCCATCCATCCATCCATCCATCCATCCTCCATTTATACTTCCATCCACCCATTTATACATCCATCAATCCATCCATTCATTGATCTATCCATCCATCCATCCATCCATCCATCCACTCACTTATACATCCATCCATTGATCCATCAATCCATCCATTCATTTATCCATCCATCCATCCATCCATCCATCCACTCACTTATCCATCCATCCCCTCACTCACTTATACATCCATCCATTGATCCATCAATCCATCCATTCATCCATTCATTTATCCATCCATCCATCCATCCATCCATCCACTCACTTATCCATCCATCCACTCACTCACTTATACATCCATCCATTGATCCATCAATCCATCCATTCATTTATCTATCCATCCATCCATCCATCCACCCATTTATACATCCATCAATCAATCTATCATCCATTTATACATCCATCCATCCACCCATTTATACATCCATCTATACATCTATCTATCCATCCATCCATCCATCCATCTATCCATCCTTCCATCCACCCATTTATACATCCATCCATCCATATATATATATCTAAATACACAGAAAGGTGGGACTCGAACCCCAACCCCGAAGGTATGGGTCAACAGTGTAAACCACTGAGCCACTCATTTACAATAAATTCTGAGCAAACCTGGAAATGTTTTAGGAAATTTCTGGGAAAAAAAATTCCTGGGATTCTTTCATCAACCCACACTGAGCAGGATCGACTCATAAAAAAAACCCCACAATATTGTTCTGAAATCATTCATGTTAGAAACACTGATCTGCTGTGTAAGAGTGAAGTCTTCAAAAACATGTCGACTTTTATCACGTTGTTCGCGACACCAAGACGACTCGACGGACACCTCAGTAAAATTTTGTAGAATGCACTGTTTTTACTTTTCAGAACAAATGAATTTCTTGAGAATCTGTTCAACTTCTGTAAATAAAACTCTTCTAAAATTCACCAGAAAACTGTACTTTTGGTTTGAAGATGAATAATTAAGCTAGATTACTTAAAATATTGAACTGATGCTCATGTAAAAGAAACTGTAGAATTCTTGACTTTTCTTGAAATCTAAAATTCTTGAATTTTTTAGAAAAAAAATTTTTCTTACAGAATTTTACAGAACGATAGAATGACTCGTCGGCTTTTCTTTACGCCCACTTTACACCTAGAAAGCAAAAGACGATATTTAAAAGTCGATATGTTGAAATTGAAACTGATGATTACTCGTCGTAGCCCTCGATTGTTAATCCGATCGCATTTTAGCCTAGAATATTTCAGCTAGTGTGACTAACGTGTGAAATTCCTGCATCTCGCTCGAGCTAGCAGTAACCCAGATGTGCGTGGTGCATGCCAGGCTTCGGTCAGGACCAGGACTGTGAAAGCCCAGACCTCCTGTGCTGTAAGAAGCTTTCGGAAAACGGCGGAGGAAAAGTCACCGGCTTTTGGGTGTTAGCATGTTAGCATCATCTTAGCATGTTCGCTAAGAGAAGATGAGGCGAGTTAGATGAAGACCACAAAACCGAACGGTCATGAGCAGACACATGGAAAAAATTTCCATGTATCATGTCACATTTCAGCCTGATAAAGTTTGATGAGGAAATTAGTCTGCGGTTAAAAGGTTGCCAGTTCTTATCCCGGGATTGCCCGAGAGCCACGGTTGACTCCTTGAACAAAACCCTCAGCCCACATCTCCTCAGCTGTATGATTGGACTCTGTGCTGCCTGAAGCGTGATCCAAATGAAGAAATCGAAATATAAAGTGGATACACGTCTGAGTTTCACTGACTGATTCCAGTGTTTAATCTACGTGACGCTTTCTGTCTAAACTCTAATAGAATATTCCAGAAGAACAGATAAGATCCTCCGGAGATAAGATTCCATTGGGGATTAGATTATCCTCACTAACCTGAGAGGGAAATCGGCCGCACCGTGAACGTGTTGTCTGCTTTCTGGAGTTATTTAATGCTTGTTCGCACCCTACACGGCTGTTAGGGGCATGTTTATCACGTCGCTTTGAACAAAAATAAACCGTGGTGGGAATTTATGCCGGAATCATGCGCGGCATATAGCGGCATTTTCACACTCTTACTGGAGGAAACACAAGCTGTAATTGATTACGGGTTAACTTGCTATTCAAGGTTAACGAGATTAACGCTGTTCCGCACAATTAAGCTGGTTAAATTATTCGTTTACAGGAGCTGGGGTTGTGGCAGGAAAATGAAAAGCAGGGAAACAGGAAGCTGAAGAAACGTCTTGGCCCTAATATCAGCCGGAATCTCAGCCTTGACCCTGGGAATACGGCAGGTGTCATTTTTGAGACGCTTCCGAATAAAAAAGTTCCGAGACACAAAACTACTTCTCGCTACGAGTGCAGAGTCCAGGAGCGAAGAACATCTTTTTACCCGCAATTACACGTACGCGAGTGTTACATTTTCTGCCAAATTAGCTCCGAAGCGCTTGATCCCGCTCACCTTCTCTAAGAGGTGCCGTTTTCTGAACTGCAGGCGGTGTGTTCAGTTCCGAGCACACTTCAAAGGTGCAAACTCGCGCCTCAAATATGAAAAAAAAAAATTTAAGAGAGCATTGTTACTGCTGTTAAAAAGACAAGCTGAAAGTGCTGTAGACTTCAAAAAAAAAAAAAAAAAAAAAACGGTGAAGGATGGCTTTCTATTAACTCCAATAGAAAAAGGGCTTCGGGACGTCCGGCCCATGTACAAAAGACAGTGTGTGTGTGTGTGTGTGTGTGTGTGTGTGTGGGTGAAAGAGAGAGAGAGAGAGAGAGAGGAGAGAGAGAGAGAGAGAGAGAGAGAGAGAGAGACAGAGGATGTTTCTTTAGTGTCTTTGCGGGCAAAATGGCTGCCGACCCATTAGCTCGATTCGTCGCGCTCAGAGCGATGTCTTATCGGCGTGACGTACCTCACGAGTAGCCAGCCGGTCGCTCAGCTCCTCCGCCTTCCCATAATCCCCTTCGGCAATGGCTCGCTCCATGCTCTTTTCCAGGCCTGACTGGAGATGAGAAAGGGACGGAGGGGGCGAAGGAAAATTAAGTTATTTTCAAATAGAAATAGAAAAGCAGAAAGAGCGAAAAGGGGGAAAAAATATATCAAAGACTAACTTAAAAAGCGCCTCGGGCTCTTTTTTTTTTTTTTTTTTTTTTTTTAATAGGACTTCCATTACAACAAAATATAGAGATTTTTCGTCTCACAAATGAAAATTGTTACTCGATTAAAAGCCCGAACGCTTCAGAAACGCTGCAGATTATCAGCGGCATACACTGGTCTTTAATTACGCATTCCCATTTCACATCAAACGCAGAAGTATGTTTGATGGAAAGGGAAAAAAAAGGGGGGTAAATAAAAACTAAACATCTGCATTAAACCTTTTTAAAAGAGAGAGCTTATAATTTCAGACTCTGATTTAAATTCTGTTTAAAAAAAAAACAACAACCCTATAGCACACTTTATAATGATTTAACGATATTTACATTTCGACAGAATTTTATCTCGGATGTCACAAACTGAAACGGAACCAAACTGAGAAAAATAATTATAATAAGAATAATTATAGCATTAATGAATAATATATAATTGATAATGATTGATAATAATATAAATATTAATTATATATTGTTAATAATAATATAATTGATAATTATAATAAATAAATAAATAAATAACAATAGGTCCAGTTGTACCTTTGGCGATGGTCGGCTACAGGGAGGAGGCTGAAATCTTTCATTGGTGCCGAAATACTGGGTCAGTTCTTCCCATTTCTTCAGTCGAACCTCCTCATCATCCCTGAGCAAAGACACCAGAATGAAAAAATAGTGTTTTTGAATCATCTGGGATCTTTACTGATCAGCAAAACAGCTTTAATCAATTAGACTGGTGTTAAGGGTTATACATTAACACTACAGTTTATTCTATTAAGTTAAGTATGTTTATATGTCTTTATATCCAATCTCACGAGCTAGCATCAGTGCACAGGTATTTCATCTGGAAGTTAGGGAAAAGTCTTTAAAAAGGACGGTGACAGTGAACCTGCCCGAGATCTCACACCTGCATCAGGAGGTGCAGAGCAAGCAGTTCACACACATATCACGTCAGCATGACGCTTCTGCTCGCTACTGTAGCTGCATCCTTGTGTCGCGGCTCTTCGTTAGCACCCGGCTGGTGTGTTTTTAAGACGTGTCGGGAAGCCGCTAGATCGTGCTCTAGATCGTGTTTACCAGCTGGAAGATCGTCAAGATCGTCATCCAGACCAAACACGGTTTCGACATTAGATAGCATGTAAAACATGAATGAGGCAGAAATGAGAAATGAGCATTTACTCAACCTTTTCTCTTCTGTAGCTGAACCCGGCTGCTTTTGAGTTTCACCTGTTCACAGGAAGGAAAAATAAAACACTTCCATCACGGTGCATATTCTGTCCGTCGACATTATTTACGTATGTCTACAGGTTTAATGTCTGAAGCTAGAACCGGATTCTAGTAAAGATGTGAATAAAACCTTTAAAAAATTGAACAGTACCATTTCTGTGCCGTTTCTTCCCTCGTTTTCTTACTGGGACTTTATCCATCTTCTGAGTCTCTCTTTCCTTCTGGAGGCCTTTAAATTTCTTCAATGAAACAAATGTTTTGGGACACACAATCATACAGATTTGGACTAGTCAATACTTACGGACATAGAAATCTTCTTTATGACATAAATCACCAAAACAAATGGTATTATTCGATGGAGGAGAGCCAATACTTTAACAATTATTGAAAAAAGACATGAAAATGACATGCAAATGCAGCTACTTTGCATATTGAACGTGATTGGCTCTCAGATTTTATGACGTAATGACATTTTTAGCGCCTAAGCATCATGTTTTAAGACTGAGTTTACACATGATGCCTCAAGTTGTTTGGGCATTTTTAAAAATAAATATTGTGTTGTAGATATATGTGTAGTGTGAGTTATATGGAGCTCAGTACACACTTGCCACAGATCTTGAGACACTCCTGGCAAACAGCTGTCAGGAGGAGATGATGATGATGAAGTGTCATTCTGCACATTCTGATCGCTATCAGCAGGATATTTCTGGGTTTCAGTGTCAGTTCGTGTGTTTTGCTTGTCCTCCTGAAGAGGACTTTCCTCCTCTTCCTCATCAGGACTCAGATCAGCCTCACTGAGTCCCTTCGGTAGGAGACCGCTGTACATGCCACGCTCTGTCTAGCTCCAAGTTTATAGTTGTTTCGATTATTTCACTGCACTTAAATTTATTTTCTAATTTATAAATATATCCGGTTTCATTAAACACGACTTACATTCGGCATTTTGGTGGTATTGTGCTATAAAGTTGTTATTTATTATAGCTAGGATCCCGCTTTAGAAATAGCCATTGTTATTGTTCCCACTTCCGCGTTTGACGAAAGAGGCTGGCGTTGATTGGCTGGATGGACCAGCTTCCAGCAGCAACAACAAAGCTGATTGGTCAGATACGGTCTCCTTCGCGACAAGCGCCTTCTCAACCACGGAAGCTCAAATCGCTTCTTATTGAGCATGTAGTGTATTAGGCAAGGGGCGAAGTAGCCATAATTTCGTGCGCTACGTAGTGCACATTTATAGGCAGTAAGCAGACATTTGGGACTTATCCAATATTTATTAAAATGAATGACATACTGATCTTCAACTACTTCAGCCTTTTTCTTACTTCTGTGCAACAGTAGAGCGAATTAAATTATATAATAAACATAAATCTGAAGAGTAAACAGCAAACCACTTAAAAAAAATAATAAAAATGTTTAAATTAAACAGTCATAAATTACCAGTAGATATTTTTTTTCCAAATAAATATTCTACATATTATGTATATTAATGTTAAAATAATAATAATAATAATAATAATAATAATAATAATAATAATAATAATAATAATAAAATGTAATAAAAAATCCTGCATTTCTAAAATAGACAATTAAATTATTTAAAACCTTTTGAAATGTAATTAAACACATCACAGACCTAGAAACCTAATAATAATGTACCACTATACATTTATTATCAATAATATATATATATATATATATATATATATATATATATATATATATATATATATATATATATATATATATTAGTTGTTGTTGTTTTTTTTAATTCAATCGATTTAAAGCTGTCTCTTGTCTCGTTGAAAGTACGTGTCGATCTTTTGTCTTCCTCCATAATGAAAAGAGATGCCGAAGTAAAACTCATCCGTCCCTGTGTGTGTTGACTGCTCGGGTTTATTCCCCCAGCTGAGCGTCGCTCATTATCATTCCCATGATTAGCATGTTAATCTTGTATGGCCTGTGGCGCTGCAAGCTGAAAACAGCTGCTTAAATTGCTTATTTATATCAAATGACATCAGTGTTGTGTTTTTTTTTTCTCCCCTCGCTAAATGGGTTGTGGGCTTTGTGCCTAATTGCAAAACCTATTGACTTAAATGATTTGTTTACCCTGCGCTGATACAGGAATAAAATGCCCGGGTGTATTGTTTGGTAGTAATGTGGACAGTTTATAGACAATATAAGTCATGCCTCAGCTGTACTTAATACTTAATTAATAATACAACCTAATATTACAGTTGTTGTTTTTTTCACACATACTGTATATCCTCCTCCATAGCAAATGGCTTTAAAAATGTTTTTAAAAAAAATAATACACAGGCAAAGTAATGAGCATGTTATTTAATTAATAAAGCTTTCAATTTGTGTATAAAATTTTCAATTGTTTTTGAAAGGTAAACAGCACCGAGACCAGACGAGCGTCTATTTTGCTCCAGAGCTGGTTGGTTGCCCATGGGCACTGTGGATTTGACACCAGAGTGCTGATGAATCTCATCTATTTAATGTGTTTATGCGCGCTAAGCCTACAAAGCTTATTGCTGCTCAATGGAGTGGTGCAAATGTACCTAACCTCCCTCTCTCTCTCTCTCTCTCTCTCTCTCTCTCCCTCTCTCTCTCTCTCTTGTCGTTCATGGTGTTGGTTAGAATCCATGCAGGAAACCAGCAAGCAGACTTTCTTTCTAAAACACACATGAAATCCTTAATAAAATAAATAAGAATGTCAGATTATTGATATATAGTTAGCAAAAGCACTCCAGTTTGGTCTGCTTTCTCCTAATAGAAGCTTTATTGACTCCACATCATGTCTTTAAAGTTCCGAACCCCTCGACACCTCTGCCCTGATAATTGTTTCATTCTGACAGGTGAGTCTGGAAAATAAATAACGCAAAATGAGCCTCGAGGTTAACGCGGACCATTAAAATGTACGAGAGGCCTCGCCTCTCTTTTCCAAATGATCCAACATTGGGAGCATATCCACAAGTCAGTGCTGTCATGCAGGAGGAAGATCTCAGCTCGGAACGGTTACTCGTTTTACTGACCTAATGATCCGACAAGCTTGCTGCATGTCTGATCTATTCAAACCGTCGATCCAAATGTCATCAGTGTTTTCTTATCATCTCTCTCTCTCTCTAAAAACCCCTACAATATCACTCCCTATCATACTATCATACCACCCGCTGCCTGACACACATAGCTGCTCTGAACATCGTTCCTATTTTCACTAGACACTCTTTATAAACACACACTCATTTGCCTGAAGCCTTAATTAAGTTCAGCAGCTAGTTACATTTCATTAACTGCCATTTATCTTAGAGGAAAATGGGACACAGCTGATAGTTACAGCTTCACATAGCTGGCAGTCTAGCTTGTAAATAGTAGTTTAGTCTATGATTATTTGCCTTTATTTTTTATCCAGACCCACATGGTTATCATAGTGGTGAAAGAGTATACTGTTTAGATTTTTTATAGAATAAAATTTTTTTTTTTAAATAAATAAATAAATAATAAAGGAATTAGTATGTAATTAGGAATTAAAGTATCAGGGTAAAAAAAAAAATCCAAAGGAAAATGTACACACATTTTTTATGAGCTTACAGTTTATAAATAAAATTTAGTTGTTCATCAAGTTTGTTTAACAGTGTCATTTATACACTTATATTATCTTTTTTACGTAGCTGAACAGCCATCACTGGGTTTGTTGAGAATATAAACTGGAAGCCGTAGACTTAGCAACAATGGCAGGAAAAATTTACCTCTAGACACTAAACATAAATATTAATGTTGTGATCTTTATTAATATAACCTGAGAGATTTATTAAAGACATCAAGGCTTTTTTTTTTATACCCAGGCCTCAAGGCTTTTCATGTAGAATGTTTAGAAAAAGAAAAAAAAAAATCACCGCCCTAAATCAGTGTGAACGCCGGCCGCAATGTGACACTCTGTCAGAGTAAATATGGTCTAATAAATGAATTAGCTCCATAAATAATGCCTGTAATGACATTTTAACGGACAATAAGTCTGAGCGTTGTCAGGAAAAAAAAAGCGCGCTGATGTATGAGTTTCATGCCTCAGCAGTTCCTCAAAATGAATCGGCTCGGGAAGATAGCAGAGGCCATCGCGACGAGCCCATTTCCCTGGAATTATCGACTTGTTGTCAATTTGCACAGCGGAATTACACATGCAAATTGCGCCGCCTGCACAAACACCACTTTGCCGATGATAAAAACAAATTAACAGAGGCTATAGAACGAGGATTTATTTCACTCACGCGCCCGGGTCAAGCAAGACACGCGTTTGACGATTGTGTGTACCCAATTTTGGTGTAATTATATCTGCAAATTATTCTTTGTAATCTTATTATTTCTTGCCCCAACCTTCTTCTTATGCTCATAATTAGCATCATGCGCTTCCCGCTTTAAAAACAATCCAACCGACTGCTTCTGGCCCGCTAATCTGATTTGTGTTGTTCTCCTTTCTCTTTTCTCCGACGCCTTAGTGTGCGGCTCAAAGGGCCAAAGGTCAAGGGTTTTTAAAAAGATGCGGTCCGACCGAGTCGAACCACAATGGCCTCGTAATAGGGTTCATGGTATTCGGAAGCCAAACGAGGAGTCCGTCGCCCTCCGAGTCGGCCATTAGATATCTCATTTACTTTGTACACACTTGGCTAATCTGCTCTAATGAATTCTACCACCCCGAGCCAGATCCAGATGACTTAAAAAAATTATTACCCTTCCCTTGGATGTGCCGTTTTTTTCCTCTCATTTCGAGGCTCCACTCCGCCGTCTGTCACACTGAGATACTCATAATTAGGGGTTTAAGATGATTAGTTTATCGCGCCGCACTTACCGCCTCTTATCCGCCAAGGCCCCAAAAACTTAATAAGCGGCTCTGAGTTTTAAACTCGGAAATGACCAAGAAATGGCAGGAAATAATGAAGTGGAGCCCGAGCCAAAGAAAAGGGCCACCACGAGACAACAGTAATTCAACTGTGAAATAGAAACGCAGCAGCTGGTAATCAATAAGGAAAATAATTTACTATAAAAGGCAGACGAGAAGGATGATGTAGCATGCACAATGTCATCTCTGAACCTTAAATGTTCGTCATCCGGTCGTCCAGATCGTCGCCACACGTGTAATTAAATTGTGGAGTGGGGAGTGGTATCGGTTTGCGTAAAGCAGCTATAGGGTTGGGATTTAGAACAGATCTGAACACTGTGAGTGAAGCTATTTTTGATAATGGGTATGTTTTACATACCCTAACCTATAAACATTATATATATATATATATATATATATATATATATATATATATATATATATATATATATATATATATATATAATGATTCTGATTGGTTAGAAGGTGTTCCTTAAATTCTACTCCACCCCCTTTCTAATACAATATCATTTCTATAGTAACATGGTCACATTAACTAAGCCTAATAATACACATTAATTCTGTAAGAAGATGTTTATTTAATGCCGGTGTAAAGAGTTTGGAATTGTTAGTTGGCTTTATAAAAAATAAAAATAAAAAAAAAAGCTAATGAGGGAACGACTGTTCATAGCTGATGTAGCATAAGTGATAACAGGAGCTAAGTTGCTTCTACAGTATTTAAATGGAAATATAGCATGCAGTGTTGTTTAGTCCATTAATAAAAATAAATATGATGAAGTTGCTGAGGTAGAAAAGGAGTTCAACAATTCAGGATGTGCTGCTATTGGAAAATAATCATCTTCAAGGTGATAAGAGTAAATCCGCTTGACACTGAGTGTCTAAACACTGATTATTTTCCTATAACAGCATGCCACAAAGTGGTTTATTCTTTACACACTGTTTAGAGTATTAATGCGCATGAGTCGCAGTGCAGTGATGCAATAATTCAGCCTGTTAAACTTTAGATCTTCATGTCCTCGTGAGATCGGAGAACTTCTCCAGCAGTCTGGAAGTGTCATCAGTGTAATCACAGCTGGATGAATATCGTAATTAATAATACCTTTAAATTGACACATTTATCCTCTTTTAGGCGCAGGACTCCAGCATGCTCCGTCCCCAATTATCTGTTTTTGCTCCTTTATTTTAATCTCGTTAGTTTCGCCTTTCGGACCGTCTTCCCGGCGGCTCGAGGATGAGTGTGAAATTCAGCTCGGCCCGACCGGCGCTCATCCCCGATCGGACGAAAGCGGGGTTTTTAATTGGTGATAGCTAATGGAGATGAAACACACCTCGCACTTCCAGCTCCACTTACAGACTTGATTAGAAACCAGGTGACAGCAGGTAGCCATTCTATTAGTCCCTGTAACTTTCACACTATACAACCCCCCCCCCCCCCCCTCCTCCTCCAGATTGGAAGAAATTTTTAAATATTAATAGCACGGCCCCGCCCTTAATGAAAATATGAACAGCAGGAGATAGGTATCATTAAAGATGAAAGAGGATCGCAAATTGAATTGGCCTCCGAGACTTTACTTAATACACGGCGTGTGGAAGTCCACACCAACTTTAAAAGGACTTTTTAGAAAAGTCTTCCTCACCTTAAATTTCTCATTTTCACAGAGGGAAACGCTGTTAATTTGTGCGCGCGGCCCCTGTAATCATTCCATTACCTTCTCCGACATAAAGTGATGCCTCTGAATAATGGGAAGTATTACCTGATGAATTCATTTAGGAGATAAGATCGGGGGTAAGGGGCTTAAATGCCATCTTAAATTACATGCAGGCATCAGGAAACTTTCAGCTCGTCTCATTTGCATTAGCAAAGCGACGGGTTCTCCTTCTGTTTGAAAGTCACACACCCTCTCTCAGAAGGTTGGATGAAGACGTTAAAAAAAAAAAGAAAAAAAATCGTGAAGGCGTTTTAGACCCAGAGGAATTTTGCTGTCTTTGCTCATTGTTTTTTTTCTTCTTCTTCTTGTTTTAGCGACAAAATTTCCAGCTTAAGCGACACTCCAAGAGCGATGTGGCTGTGAGAAGGAAATTACTACAACTTGGAGCTTAAGTAAAAAAAAAAAAAAAAGAAAAGAAAAGAAAAGGAATAAAAAAGCCTAATTGACGTCTACGATACACAATACATGCTCTACTTTCAAGAGCATTTCACATTTTTTTGTCCCACCCTTCACTAAATCTTCTCCGTAGATGCCTTCCTTAAAAGCTGTGTGAAAGAAGACAATGCCATTTATTTATTTTTCTATTCTGTGGCATTTAGACGAGAAGAAAACTCTTGAACCGTTTGGTATATCTTTACGTTATAAGTAGCAGCACTTTAGTTTTCATTAAACGTCTAAAGGAACCGTGAAGGAGCCTTCATTACGTTGTCTAAGGTGAATAAAAATGAAAGATTTTTTTTTATTATTCGACTTTTTTTATTCGGAGTAACTTTTGAAAAGAGTCAAACGAACAAGCTCCAATAATGGACCGTCATTCATTAAAATGTTTTAATTTGATTCAATGGCCAGTCCAGTAATTAGTGTCAGGAAACAGAAATGAATTGGCTAATGCGCTGCTTTGCACACACTGCTTCTGTGATGAATGTCGAGCACCCAAATGCTGCTCGTTACACAAAGCCAGACGTAATTTACATTTACATTCATTCACCGAGCAAAAGCATTTGTCCAAAGTGACAAGCGAAGGAGGATTCAAGCCCAAAGCAACAAGAAGATGAGTTCTGCAAGTTTAGCAAATAATCAGGAACAAGTGCTAGCAATTTCCCATTGCTCTATATTAGATTTGTAGTTAGCTTTGTTGTTAGATTGAGTCGTAAATGTTGAAGAACACACTCAGGGTTGTGCGGTTACAGGAAGATAATCGACGACGGCACAATTTGTAAGACAGACTGTCCCGAAAGCCTCGTATTCCTTAGCGAGTTTTTTTTTTTAGCAATTAAAGAACAACATCCTACTTTGGATCTGTTTCTAATTCCATCTAAAATTGTGGAACGTTCTCAAGGCGAGTTACTTCCTGTTATCACTTACGTTATAGCAGCTATAAACAGCCAGCGTTATACCAGGATCTATTTTTTTCTTTCTTTTTCTCGAACAGAAACATGACAGCGCTAACACTGGAGACTCCTTACATCATTACGTAATATAAATCCCCTCATAGATAACGTATCAACAGCGATACACTTTTTTGTCCGTTTATGAAGAGCGCCTACTATACAGGTCTCTTAGGTTGAGCTGCAGCTAGAAAAAGACATCAATGTATTAGGAGAATGATTCTATTTATCTGATAGAAAATGAATCACCTTTTGACCAATCAGAATGGAGAATTCAACACCCCTGTGCTATAAGGATCTTTAATGCTTTTGGGGTGTGACAATTACTGTGGATTTGACCTGTTTGAAATCATATTGTTTGCTGTTTCTTATGAATAAAAATGGAGATTCGTCCAAGCCGAACTTCATTTTCCGCGGCGTAAAAAATTTAAAGCCATTTTCACGGCCTTAACTCCCATTAGTGAAATACTCTTATGAAACTTATGAAAGATTCATCAGCTAATTGAACTTGTCTGCTTTAAAACACCAAGGTAAGCCCACCATCATGGTTCAGGAGTGGAGAGAAAAAAAGCAGGAGCCTCCCAAATTGTGGAAAATCTCCTGCCTAGAGTGAGAGAGAGAGAGAGAGAGAGAGAGAGAGAGAGAGAGAGAGAGAGAGAGAGAGTGAGAGAGAGAAGCCTTCCTCATTACACTCCTGTCATTTACTCTTCATCCCTTGTCCTCTTTAGCGGCATTAAGATGGGATGTAAATTTGACAGTTAGCGCTGTTAGAAAATGGCTAGTTCAAGAAGGGCAGGAATTAGAGATGGGCATTAGGCGCCGATAAGCTCCTTCCCTCCGCCGCGCCAGCTGCTTAACATTCATAGGAAAGTCATCATCAAACAACGTTATCGCCGCTCTGTTGACGGCCGAGGAACATCATCACTATGATAATTTTTTTTTTTGCCATAGCTGTGAGCCAAAGAAGCTCTCTTTTATTTCAGCGGTGTGTTAATGAGATAGGGCAATGCAAACTTGCTGCTGAGTCGCTCTGCCTCCAACGCTTCTCTCTCTCTCTCTCTCTCTCTATTTCCTTCCCCCTCTCTTTCATGCTGCACAGATAGTAGTTTATATTCAGGTAGTTTATATTCAGAAAACGTGTGTGTTTAGTGTTTAGAGCACCGTTATATCAGGACTCTCAGTCATCTTGTCAGATTACACTTCACTTGCCATAAAGTGTGTTTACACACTAGAGAGCGATGCTGATGTTGAGTGATACACCTTCGCTGCATTTTTTGGCATTTCTAAATGATATTTTTTTCCTGTGGAGTCCTGAGTTATTTTTCCTATGGCGCGCCGGGTATCATGAAGTTTCACATTGTTCATTCTGTCCAGACTCTGCTGCTATATTATCTTCATTTCTTTGCCACTTCTCAACCTTCTCCATCAAACATCTTAGATCTGTCTTAGTTATGATCTAACCTTTCTTAGTTATGATTTGTCCCAGGTCGACTCACGCTAATACGCCTTGCTGCACCTCTTGGTGCTTGGCCCCCCTAGTCGCTGCTGGCAGCTAGATTCCAACTCTATTTAGCCTATGTTAAATTTTCATCACCTTTCTTCAAAACACGCAAAGTTTTCCTCTTTAAGTCACGTCAGCTTCTGTTTTTACTAAATGTCAAGCCACAGATTTGCTTCGGAACTTCTTCATCAGTAGCAAAACGCCATATGCGAGTTAGACATCTTGCCTTGTTCTAAATATACTGTATGTATTTTCCTCCTTTTTATGATATATTAAGCTCTTTCCTAAACGCGTCCTGAGCTAACACGGGTTTACGTCAGCACTAATCACGATCACTTAGGAAAATTTAACACCACTTTGAGTGTGTATTAGTTCTTATATCCAGACAGATAGCAAGCCATTGTGGTGAACACACGCAGCTTGCGAATCAGATGTAGGATTTATTCCTTAGCTTTTGTTTGCCTGGTGGTTTGGGAGAGATTTAGCCGCTTCAGATCTCCCTGACAAGATACCACGCATGTAGAATCGAGAAATCCGAAGGCTTTTAATGAGTTTCTAAACTTTGGAACTAGCTCACTTAGCTTTTCTTTTTTACGGCTTCCGTCGCCGAGCAGGAAGGAAGCGGATGAAATGTTATGTCAGTGGAAATTCAGACGTCAGAGTAAAAGTCGGGCATTTTGACAAGCGTGACAAGTGTAATGCTGAGATTTGACGACTGTGACGTGGGATTTAAGTGACAGGAAAAAACAACGTCGATGACTTAAGACGAAGGATCAAATTCAAGAGAAACGAGTTTAAGCTGCGACTATTTTATCCAGCACACACTAATGGTGTCTTTAACCCTAAATTTATGGGGTGCTACAATTGCTGTTACTCTATTGACACACACCATCTATCTATCTATCTATCTATCTATCTATCTATCTTTCTATCTAGCACTGATGTTGGATGAGAAGACCTAGCTTGCAGTCTCCACTCGAATTCATCCCAAAGGTGTTCTGTGGGGTTGAGGTCAGGACTCTGTGCAGGACAGTCAAGTTCCTCCACACCAAACTCACTCATCCATGTCTTTATGGAGCTTGCTTTGTGCACTGGTGTGCAGTCATGTTGGAACAAGAAGGGATCATCCCCAAACTGTTCCCACACTGTGTGTGTGGGACGAACCGAGTGTGTCGTGATTTAACAATTTGTTTTGAGTTTCTGTATAAAATACCCTGAAATGTTCACAAAGCAAACACTTAGAGCAGCACTTCTTACAGCAGCACTTCCTCTCCTGGGTGACTGAGTCAGTGATTGGCTGCTTAAAGCGCTTGTTTGTTTGTTTTTTCGCCGCCTCCCATGAGCATCTTATTTTTACTCATCTTTCTTTTTCTTGCGAAAATGATTTTAAGACCCTGAGCCTGAGAATAAGAGGCCTACAGCGCTGCGTATTGGACTCCAAAGCCACTTAAGGATTTGAACATGAAAGACGCATCACTCAGCTCCTGAAATGAAGTTTATTTTTCCACCGTTTCCTGATTAACTGAAAGCGGCACCTCTAAGCCAAAAAGAGAAAATTGGATTGGTGTTTTCCTTTTGTTCAGTGCGAACATTAAGAACAAAGCGTGCTGACAATGTGGGACAGGTGAGCGGAGAACTCTGGGTGTTTATGCTCGGTGGATAAAAGTGTTGTATAAAGTGAATTAAAGAAGGGGAAGTGTGCTGGATATGCGATCTGAACCGAAGGGAAGTGAAAAAAAATGTTGTTCATCTGTCAGACAGGCTGCTCGCATTAAGATCTTTCCTTAATTAATCTACATTTACTGTGTTTGCCACGTTCCTAAGCAACGGTAATTGGAGTCTCGATGCATGTTAAATAACATTAAATTGCAATTATCAAGTTCATTTTAAAGTTTCTCGGCTGCTGATTGGCTGAACCGGATCTCGGCTGAACCGGATCTCCGCTGGAACGATGACGCACGAGAGCGAGAGCTTTAATATAATCTAAACTGTCAGAGCTGCTGTTATGGAAGACACCTCCTGTCCAGTCACAATGAAGAATTCAAACTGTTCGAGGAGTGAAATATCTTCAATATATTCGTCTCATCCTTGTGGTGTTTTTTTTCTTTTCCAGAACTTTTCCTCTCTCCTCAGTGCTGATGTGTGTGAGGGCAGCTCTTTTTTCTCCAAGACAACGGAGTTGCTGTATTAACAACGTGGGGGCTTCGATTGGTCTCTGAGAACCCTCGTTAAGTTTCTTTAATAACCCCCGTGTAAACTTAAACCCCTCTCTCATTAAGGGCGAGTCGGGAGTAATGCTCTCCTGATTGCTCGGTGGCACAGCGAGAGGGAAAAACCAACAGGGGTCACTCTTCTACATTCCACCGAGCCATTACAGGGTGAAGCGTTTCCACCTGGGCCTGATGGAGCCTGTGTGTGTGTGTGTGTGTGTGTGAAGGAGTGTGTGTATGTGCACAGTAACTTATCGCAGGCCAAAAACAGAGCTCTCATTGTTGCAGAAGGTGGTGAGCACCAAATCAGGCTTCAACCAGTGCAAGGAGTCGCGTATCTACAGACCGACTCGAGCCACTGACCTTCAGGGATGAGAGTGGAAATTCCCCATATATATTTTTTTTCTTCTTTCTCTCTCTCGTTTTTTTTCTCCCCTTTTCCTCGCACACTTCACACGAGCTGCCGAAGCATTACTTTGAGCCCATTACTTTCCTAATCACATTGTAAAAAATCCTCACCGCCTTTCATGCATCCCAGCCTTCTTCTTTTTGCTCTCGCTCGCTCCCCTCTGTGTCGGTGTTCGCATTCTCCGACTGTGAATGGATTACGCCGAAATAGCTGTTACTCAAATTTGAGGTCAGCTCCCAAATCCATTTGTGAATGTGTGTGTGTGTGTGTGTGTGTGTGTGTGTGTGTGTGTGTGTGTGTGTGAGAGAGAGAGAGAGAAAAAAAAGAGATAGAGAACGACATACAAATAGCATTGCTCTATTCCAGCTGTAGTGACCTGTTTTCCGGCAGTCCCTCTTTATTTTGAAGTTCCTCACTGATAGAAGCCACAAAAAATTAAAAAAAAAAAAAAAAAAAAAAAAAAAAAAACAACTTTAAAAAGATGTCAGATGACCCAAAAATGCACTAATATTTATTTATTTATTTATTTATTTATTTATTTATTTATTTATTTGTAATGATGACTTCATTAGTCAATTTATCATCGAAATTAATACAGCACTAATGGACACCGAAGCCTCACTTTAACTTCATCTTATAGAAGTACTGCTAGTCTCTTTGTTCTACAAAGATGAAGTGTGTGTGTGTGTGTGTGTGTGTGTGTGTGTGTGAGCGTGTGTGCTGTAACTCGGTCACGGCCAGCAGTAAAGCCTCCCTCAGCTTGCTCGCCGTCATGGAAACGAGTTATAATCTGGAAAATGAGGCAAGCGGAGAGGCAAGCTGACCTGGTGTGTATCGGTAGGTTATCCCGTCTCGCAAATATTAAAGTAAGAATGGCTGCTCAGGCCAGGAGGCAGCGCACAATAGCTACGTTTGTAGAAGCAGAAACCGGATCCTCGGGAAGGGAAAGCGTAAAGTGACTTGGCAAACGCACACAACAACTGGATGTCATTGAGAGGAGAGGACCTCCGAACGTGTGTGTGTGTGTACACTGCATCTTTGCTGTGTAAATTAAAGCTATATTAAGTGTTCGAGGCCTGTGTTTGAGAAGGTTGAGTCACTTCATTCTATGAATTTACGCATTTGTGATACCTGAAAAAGTCGTTTTCCTGATCCGCAGTAATCATCGTGCTTTGCTCGGGTTGTGATCCAAATGTACCGAATTTCCAATGAATTTAAATATACGACAAAAAGCAAATGGTTTACAATTAAACAGTTGGTACAGAAAAAGAAAAAAAAAAACACTTGATGTTAATATATGATGATCACGTCATTTTATCCTAATACATGAGCCTTCTAAATTCTCGAATCTGATTGGTCAGAAGCTCTGAGAGTGCAAAAACAAAGCACAGGTTTATATGAAAGTGCTTGGTGTAATATTTTAGCATTTCTATAGCAACAGCTTATGCAGGGACTTAGATAGATAGATAGATAGATAGATAGATAGATAGATAGATAGATAGATAGATAGATAGATAGATAGATAGACGTTATTGATGTGATCCATATCTGTTAATGCAGATGCACCGATATTTCATTAATACTGAGCAATAATTTATCTAATGCTGACACACTCCTCTGTTGTGGTCAGTAACTTCCACTCCCCTGCTGTTGATTCATTTCCTAGAACAGCCTGCACTTGAGCGTTGCTGTTTTTTTCCCACACCTCCGTTTGGATCCTCTCGTATAAATGAAGTGAGGATTCTCTGAAAATGTAAGCGCATGTTGTGTATTTTCTCAGATACAGGGTTTTTTTTTTTAAATACATAACACAATTTTACAGCCATTTAACCCTGGCTAGGCGTAAGCTTAATTAGTGAAGCGACAGTAAGTGCGTGTTAATTTCATTAATTTCAAGCTTTGTTAAGACTACTTTACAGTGCACCTTGTCACTGTTTCATTTATTAAATCCCAATTAGTAAACGCTTCCCCTTAATGACGCTCATACTCGTTTTATTATTATTATTATTATCATTATTATTATTATTATTAAGAAACAAATCCTGTTGTTCAACTAAATATGAAATGTGTAAAATGTGAAAAGTACTGGCGTTAAAAAGAAGAAGAAGAAGAAAAAAACAAGTGCATTGAAGCCAGCCAAGTGCATTACACACATATTAAAGTCATTTTCGCTTTGCCTGCCAGAATTGGCCTCGGCAGGAAAAAAAAAAAAAGAAAATCAATTTGAACTTCTCATTGTAGTTTCAGGTATATAGGCTCCTTTCACAGCTTAACTTTGAAGTAAAAAAAGTGTAGGTGGCGTTGTGTGGATCGGGGCATGTTTCTCTATCTTCGTAGGGACCAGATGTCAAAATGCGGGTTAGAATATTTGGTTGTTTTGTCCACTGAGTGTACTGAAGGTGAGGGAAAGGTTAGATTGAGGCGCAGGCTATGCATTTATGTTCGGTATTAATAACTATGTCAATGGAAGGTCCTCATAAGGATAGGAAGACAAGTGTGTGTGTGTTTGCGGTGGTGGTGGTAGTGGTGGTGGTGGTGGTGGTGGTGGGGGTAGAAGAGTGACATCTCATCATCAGCAACTTCAAAAAGCACGTTGCCACTTAGCACTCAGCAAGCTAATGTCCCCGAGCCATTGGGAATGTAAATTATTCAAACTCATTTAGCGCCGGCAAATTGGCCTAAGTTCAATCAAGAAAAAGCAGGCGCGAGAAGCGCGGCCTAATTGTGCTTGTTTGTCAAATGAAAAATTTCATTTGGCTGCGGAATGGAAGCAGCCAGCGGAAATTCTTTTTTTAAGGTGAGCTCCTAGCTGTATTATCACCTAAACGCAGTAAAATCCATAATCACGCGGTGATAATGAAAATGGAGCCGACGTTAACATTCAGGCTTTCGTGGCCCCTGGGGCGGCCGACGATAAAAAATTAAGTACCGTGCTCCTCGTGCCTGGCACAGTGACACCCGGGCTGCTCTCGAACCGGCGAACGCTTTTTTTTGCATTTAAAATAAACTTTATCAAAGCACCATTGCAATGTGGAAAATGTCAACGCGGGATGCTCTGAAGGCAAATTGGATTTCCATTAATTGTAAAATTATTGCTTTTGACTGATGTATTGCTATGCTTGTTAAGAGCTGCCAGTGGAACGAGGCCCTGTCTCCGATTTTTTTTCCCCCCGCTTCTCTGGAAAAAAAAGAAAAGAAAAAAAAAAGAAGACCGGACAGCCGAGTTGAAGTGAAATCACCTGGTCAAGTTTGACCATCTCGAATTTTCTTGTCTTTTCAACATTTGTTCTTTCATCAATCTAAATTTTTTTCAATAGATCACCAAATGATTATGTGTTCAACTTTTGGACATAAAAGGATCATTAAAAAAGTTGACACTGCCGAGAGAAATACAGCATTTAAAACACACGAGTCGGCTAATAACGCGGCGTCCGTCTGGCATGCTAGCTCACCGGCTGTTTTTATTTTTAAAAAAGCCATTTTCTGGACCACACATCACGTGATACAGCAGCATTTGTGATATGAGAATCAGAAATAGTTAGCATTGTTGCTAAGTTTTTTTTGCTATAGATCAAAAACAAACAACAAAACATCATTCCAAAGAGTAAAATAAAAAAGTCTTTTAAATCCTTGTACCAAACAAACCAGAAACAAGAAATTTCCTCCTGAGATTTCATCAAGGTCTAGACATGCATTTATGTCTGTACAAATAAAATAACTGAGCCCTGACATGAAAATCCAGGTCTTCGAAATGCTTTTTAGCTCATTTTTGAGGATGCTAGCTACGATCTCAACACTGATACAAAAGCAGACTCCATTATTTTCATTCACACCTTCTGATAGCATGACCACACCACAGTGTCTCTCCCTGTTACTGATTCATCTCTGAGCTGTAATCCTCTAGCTTTCTAAACGCCACTCCATCGACAGGCACCACACAGGAAGCTCATGATACTCCAAAAGCTTGGTTTTTTTTTCCCTCATCACAGAAACAAAGATAGAATACTCAAGAGAGCTTGTTCTTGACCTCTAATCCTCAGGCCTTCACCTCACTATTATCTGGCTTTATTTATCCATTGTAACTCTTAACAATGAAACTTCATTTAAAAAGGAAAAAAATTCAACATCGTATTGAATCGTGTTAGCACATCGCCAGCACCGATCTTTGATGTTTTAAGCCGCTTCTTTGCTAACACATGCTGTGTTTTGGACACATAAGAGGTTTAATGGAGTTTTATTTAGACAAATTAAATCTAATATCTTTGCTAATGACATGAAGGACTGACATTTTTTTTAAATGAACATTTTAGAGTAATTGATTGACTTTTAATCTGTAAAATCTGTAAAAAATAAATAAATAAATAAATAAATAAATAAATAAATAAATAAATAAATAAAATAATAATAATACTTAAAAAAAAAGAAAGAAAAAGAGAAATCTGGGCCTCGTCTTTATCACGCTGTCGATCAAAAATTATTGAAATGTGAAATCAATTTTCTTCTTCTGGTGATCTTCAAAATATTTTGTTATGTAAAATGTGCAAAAAAAAAAGAAGATATTTTATGTAAAAAAAAATTCTATTTTATTCATTTTCTATAGTGCATTTTTGGTTTCTTTTCTGTTATTTATTCAAATCAGCACTTATTATTATTATTATTATTATTATTATTATTATTATGCATCTTAAAACCTACAACAAAAGGATCCATAATACTGATTTTTTTTTTTTAAATAAAATTGCCTTTAATTCCAATACAACAAGCTGAATCTTTTCTTTGTAACTGTAATTTGACATTTTTGTTTGCACTTAAAATACTGCCTACACAGTCATCAGTCACTTATAATAAAACAAACCGCACAAGGGATTCTTCTTCCTCGAGCGTGGCTGCGGTATCTATCAATTAAATGACCAAACACATCAAAGTTGGGATCGTGGGTTATTAATATTGAGGCTGTTTGGAAATAATTTAAGCTGTATTGTCCTATCACTCATCTGGATTCATCTAGATATTGAGATTAATAGGATTTTATAATGGCTTTTTAAAGAGAACTTATTTCTCTGTAAGTCTGGCCTGGCTTTGCTGCTCCTGATAAGCTCCTGCTATATTTAAAACCTGACATGCATTGATGAGGACCATCTGGATATTTGTAGTCGAGTTCTGCCCTTTAGTGGTTGCTGTACAGAATTACAAGTGGACGAGAGGTGGAAAAAGGAGGACAAGGAGCGCAGGATGGGGTTCTCTCGCTGCTGTTCAGTCTTCATTTCAGCCATTTGTGAAGCTGAATGAAAGAAAAACACTTTGACTGACCACTCTGTGTGTAGGTTGTACACAAATTCTTGAATCTGGCCACAGGACATAATGGATATAGTGCATGGTTTATATTAATGAGCTCTTTCAAATGCATTATCGTATAAGTAACAGCTTATACAGGAAGCTGTATGACAGATGATCCTAAACAAATTTTGAAAACTGTGGAATTATATATATATATATATATATATAATTTAAAATTAAATAAATAAATAAATGTTATTATTTTTATTGTTGTTATTATTATTATTGTTATTATTATTATTATTATTATTATTATTATTATTATTTTGGCTTTTTAAATTCTAAGCAGAAAAAAGATGGCTGCTGAAGGAGCGTTTATAGCTGCTATAACGTCATTTATTTTTGTTTCAAAAGTTCAAGGATGTTTAACGCAACCAGGTAAAAAGTTACACACTTGGTTCCTTAATAAATAAAAATTGTTCTTGTCGGCAAGTTGCTGTGGTATATAGATAGGTGTAAAAGACTTCAGAGCATGCTGTTCTACCTTCTAACAGTAACTCTTCTTCGTATCACTTTATTCTGTCATTTATTATTCTCTAAAACACTCAAGTGTTTTATTTCTTACTTATACCTTTGACGTACATATATAGCATGTAAATTATTTCCATGTTCTATTAGTAGAATGTATGTAAAATGGTGATAAATGATTGAAAGTGGATGATATAGCTTTTTTTCCATCCTGTATAACACTTTACCGGCTTAAAAGAAAAGCTCAGTCTTATTTTCTTTTTCCCAGTCCTGATTGCAAGCTATTGTATAACTAATACGTTAGGTTAATGCGAGGAGCACGAGGTCAGTCTACAAGCCGAATCTGACTGTTCGCTCTGTTCTCCACTCATGCTCACTCCCCTCTCTGTAAAAATACCTGCAATATGTCCAAGCGATCAGTGCCGTCTTTGTGTAAGCAGCCTCCGATCAGGCAGGCACGCGACCCCGGCCCTTGACCCGCTCTAATTAAATACTGGATTAAGCAGGAGGAAGCAGGCCGCCTATATTTCAGGCAAACGACCGTCCGCTCAAAGCCCTTTAAAATGAGCTAAGCGATGCGTTTAACTTTAGGAAGCTTACCTCCTCCACGTTGGGTGTCATGTTAGTCGTGATACAAAGACGCTATTTGTTCGGGCTCTTAAGCGTCCGTACGGCACCGAGGATTCCGCTCAGGACCGGAGAACATGAAAAAAAAAACAGAAAGAGTTATATTATGGTGCTGGTAGCGTTTCAAAGGATCTGCTCAATCTTACTGCTGCCTGTATGCTAGAATGAGGTAATTACTTATTGGACATCAGTATAATCACATTACTGTTCATTATCATGGTAAATGAGAGCATGATTAAGCTAAAAAAAAAAAAAAGTGATAGCAGACTTACAGTGAAGGTTATACACTTAGCTTAATTCTCACTCCGCCTAAACCTCTTTGCTTCAAAGATAAGAAAGTAAAAAAGCGCGTAGTCTGTGTCGTCGACAAACACTACGTCGTGCCACAACTCTGGCATTTTCAGTGTGTGTATAGCATAAAATTATAATTAAACCCCTTAAAATAAAGATAAGGCATTGTCTCAGTGGGACTTGAGATTGAGCTGAAGTGATAATGAGTGGCACCTGACCTCAGGAAATATCCCCTTTCTAGCATTATGGAATAATTGCATTTTATTTGCACAAACAAGACCGCCTGGAGACATTCACAGCACATTTGTAAACAGTGGGTAAGAATCAGAGCGTGTAATTCATTACGGAAAAACATTATCTCCCAAATTAGGGCTGGGACAGAATGCTGGTATATGACGATATGGGATTTTGAAACAGTTCTATCATTAATGTTATGCTATAGCAGTCATTATTAAAGACAAAAACTGTTTTATTATCAGAAGTGTAGCATTGCTTCAAGTCCCTGAGTCTGTGATGGTATGAAAAAGTCACAGTACAATCAGCTGTACAGCTCGGTATATTGTTGTTTTCATGGTACAAGCATCAAGGACAACCAAAAATATAAATGTATAATCATACGTCTCAATTAATCCCAGACATGTGTTGTGTTAAAAGTAAATCCAGCTAGTCATACAGTCTGAACACCAAGCAAGACTATTTAGCTAATACTAAAGAACCTTCCAGCTAGCTAATAGAACAAATCAACACCTAGCTATCTTATAAAAAAAAAAAATACTGAGCTAATGCTAAAACGTATCCTTTTGAACCGCAATCCCACACTATGCTAGTTCGATATGTTTCTAATGATAGCTAGCTAAGAAAGCGGTTTAGATCATTTTCAAGGGCATCCTGAAAGAAGCTAGAGGAAATCTATGCACAAAGCTAGCTAGTTAGCCATGTTTGGGAAATTTACTAACAATAACTACAAACTAAAGCTAATAATACCGAAAATCTCCACACAAAGCCTTGAGAAATGATCGAAAATTAGCTTTGTGTGGAGATTTGATCTAGTGCTTGCTGTTGTTTCATGTTTTTATTGAAACATTAGCAAATTAGCTATGCTTGATGATAAATGTGCATGGCTTTGCTAAAGTTCTTGGAAGGCAAGAAGTTCTTGGAAGGCTCATTTGTGGCAAGATAGCTAGCTAACTAAATAACATATATATATATATATAGCTAATGTTAAAATAGTGCTAAAAGAAGAAATCCCGCAGACAAAGCTAGTTAGCTGTGAATAAAAACATAAATACGATACGGTAAGGTTTACATTTCTGCGCAATCTGTTTGGAACGTTTAAGGGAAGAAACAACGTGGCAACTTTCCATTCGGTTCGACACGATTACCTCAAACCCCACGCAGTCCACATAGACAAAAATAAGGGCATAATCTCGACACTCGGCTCTTATCACGTCCGTGCGATGAAAGCGAAATCATCTTTAAACAGTGGCTTAAGATTATAACTTCTGATCAATTCGATAAGTAACAGGTTTGATCAATGAAGCATGCATTCGTTGTATTGCCTATTTAGATCTCGCCGATTAGCCGAACCGGATGTTTAAATGCCACTTAAATTATAACAGCAAATCTTTTTTTTTTCTGAATTATTAATCTGTCAGACTCGTACATGTTTATAACGGAGCGCATAAAGTGGGAACAGAGATAAAAGATCGCAATACATTGAGGTATTTGATAAGAAAAGAGTACGTGAAGTATTTTATCCCTTCTTCATATCATGTGACGATATTATTCTTTCTTTCTTTATTTATTTATTTATTTTAGAAAACCCCTAAAGCCTTTGGTATCAACCTGACATTAGACTCCCGTAAGTACCCCATTTCTTCAGTTTACCAAGCACTTGAGGACTCTTGTATCTGCCAGTGCTTATACACACACACACACACACACACACCTCTTGCCATTCCCCTCCACTGGGGCTCCTTATCATCACAAGACAGTCTCAATGCTAATTTTCCGTTTACCAGGCAGTGCAGCGCCTGTCCAAATAGCGATAGGAATCTCCCTGTGCTGTTTGCACGTCATTTCACGTGTGCCATCTTTTCCGAGCCTAAAGTCCATTTAAGTTTTTAATAACATTTTATGACGGTCCACATCCGGGTAAACACAATCTGATTACCGAGAGGAATTGAAAAATGCAGCGCTGACAGCAATTGGTTTGATGTTTTTTTTTTCTTTGAGGACAGAACAGGAGAATGGTTTTGTTACGTTACACATTTTTTAGGACTTTCTGTCTTTCTCTCTCTCTCTCTCTCTCTCTCTCTCTCTCTCTCTCTCTCTCTCTCTCTGTGTGTGTGTGTGTTTCTGTGTGTCTCTCTCTTCCCCTCTGTGTCTCTCTCTCTCTCTCTCTCTCTCTCTCTCTCTCTCTCTCTCTCTCTCTGTGTGTGTGTGTGTTTCTGTGTGTCTCTCTCTTCCTCTCTGTGTCTCTCTGTTTCTCCTCTCTCTCTCTCTCTCTCTCTCTCTCTCTCTCTCTCTCTCTCTCTGTGTGTGTGTGTGTGTGTGTGTGTGTGTGTGTGTGTGTGTTTCTGTGTGTCTCTCTCTTCCTCTCTGTGTCTCTCTGTTTCTCCTCTCTCTCTCTCTCCCTCTCTCTCTCTCTCTGTGTGTGTGTGTGTGTGTGTGTGTGTTTCTGTGTGTCTCTCTCTTCCTCTCTGTTTGTGTCTCTCTGTTTCTCCTCTCTCTCTTCCTCTGTTTGTGTCTCTCTGTTTCTCCTCTCTCTCTCTCTCTGTTTGTGTCTCTCTGTTTCTCCTCTCTCTCTCTTTCTCTCTCCCTCTCCCTCTCCATGTCTGTTTCTCCCCTCTCTCTCTCTCTTTCTCTGTCTTTATCTTTCTCTCTCTCTCTCTGTGTGTCTCTGTTTCTCCTCTCTCTCTCTTTCTCTCTCCCTCTCCATGTCTGTTTCTCCCCTCTCTCTTTCTCTGTCTTTATCTCCCTCTCTCTCTCTCTCTCTCTCTCTCTCTCTCTCTGTGTGTTTCTGTGTGTCTCTCTCTTCCTCTCTGTTTGTGTGTCTCTCTGTTTCTCCTCTCTCTCTCTCTCTCTCTCTCTCTCTCTCTCTCTCTCTCTCTCTCTCTCTCTCTCTCTATTTGTGTCTCTCTGTTTCTCCTCTCTCTCTCTCTCTCTCTCTCTCTTTATCTTTCTCTCTTTCCCTCTCTCTCTCCCCCTCTCTCCCCCTCTCTCTCTCTCTCTCTCTCTCTCTCTCTCTTTATCTTTCTCTCTCTCTCTGTCTGTTTCTCCCCTTTCTCTCTCTCTTTCTCTCTCTTTATCTTTCTCTGTGTGTGTGTCTCTCTCTCTCTCTCTCTCTCTCTCTCTCTCTTTATCTTTCTCTCTCTCCCTCTCTCTCTCCCCCTCTCTCCCCCTCTCTCTCCCTCTCTCTCTCTCTCTCTCTCTCTCTCTCTTTATCTTTCTCTCTCTCTCTGTCTGTTTCTCCCCTTTCTCTCTCTCTTTCTCTCTCTTTATCTTTCTCTGTGTGTCTCTCTCTCTCTCTCTCTCTCTCTCTCTCTCTCTCTCCATGTCTGTTTCTCCCCTCTCTCTCTCTTTCTCTCTTTTTATCTTTCTCTCTCTCTCTCTCTCTCTTTATCTTTCTCTCTCTCTCTGTCTGTTTCTCCCCTTTCTCTCTCTTTCTCTTTCTCTCTCTCTGTCTCTCTCCATGTCTGTTTCTCCCCTCTCTCTCTTTCTCTCTCTCTCTCTCTCTCTCTCTCTCTCTCAGTGTGTGTTAGGTGAGTGGTCATGTTTTTATATCTCAATAGGGACCAATAACAATGAAAGTTTTGATTTGTTTCGTTCGTGAAATTGTTTCGCTCATCTTAACAGTATATTTCTAATAAAAAGCAGTATAATAAACTTTTATTTTCATTTTTCAAGACCAATCTCTGGTTTCATTCCAGACAATGCCACATAAAATACCCAACATGTATCCACGCTGGTTCCTCGTACGGTCTCAGGGATTTTTTTCCTTCTGTCTGACCACCACTGCTTTGCTCATTAGGGATAAATTTCAATGTTTAAAATGTATCCCGAATTTGTAAAGCTGCTTTGCAACCATACTGTTGTTAAAAATGGTGCAAATGAAACTGTACATTATCTAGAATTTGTGTGATGAGGAGAAAAGAGTGAGAGAGCTTACTTTTCTTCTTCACAGGATCTTCAAGAAATTTTGGATCATGTGACATTTGGAATATTCCAAATATTTCTCAGGGGTGAGTGTGTTAAAGCAACAGGGTTGAGAGGATTTATGACTGAACGTTTTGTGTAGGTTTTATTAGTGTTTAAGTTAGTTATCTGAATCACGTAGGTTATTAAGGGACACTTGAGACACAAATGTCTCCCTGTTCATGCAATCAACCGAATCGCATTTTGCCGCTCTTACTTTTCACTTTCAATGATCATTTTCAGCTCTGCCTGCGACATGAGGAACTTTTTTTTTTTCCAGACATTCCAGTCCGGTAATTTGTAGACAACATATCTGAGAAAGTTCCAGTTTTCACCGTTCTTGTCTGATTTGTGCAGACAATATGGATTTTGGTTACAGCGCTAAGAACTGAAAAGTACGAGCGGATCATTTGTGTTCTGCACAAAAGAACATCGCTTCCCCAAATTATTTCAGCGTCCGTTCCAGGCGTCTAAAGTTCAGCGTCTCAAGCAATTCGTTGATCGTTTTAGATTTCCCCGCCAATAAACGCCTCTTTGTGTTCGACCGAGCTGCTCTGGACGAATGCTGGCCCACTGCTGCCTAAATGGGCTGATTCTGTTTCCCCTTACTCACTGTAAATTTCAATAATTTGTTTGCCTGGCTTCACTCCCTGTCACTTTTTATCATATTATCAGTGACCACTAAATTTCTCCCTCGCCTGCTCCGGTAGCAGTGCTGACCCCGCTCCCTATTACAGTTCTGTAATGAAGTGCAATGGACTGGTAATTGGTTCACATTATACCAGATCAGGTAACATTAGCCTTATTTCCTTATCGCAATGAGTCCTGCTGCTGCCTTCTCAATGAGAAACTCAACACAGCCTTTCCCTCGCTTTAATGCACGGGGTGTCATCCAAATAACATTTCAGCTCATCCAGGCAATCCCCCCCATTCCAGTTTTCTATTTCAAGATTGTGCTCGGCGTTTAGCTAAGCGATTTCTGCTTGTCTGCTGGTTCCTTCTGCTTGAAAACTCCCGAAAAGGCGGCAGCCATTAGGCATGGAGATATAAGCGGATAGCATTCCCCGTCCAGAGGGAAGTACAGTATGCAAGATGGTAACCTAAGTGAATGGGTGAAATGCGAGCAGGCCGTACAGTGGCCTCCTGCCCCTTTTTTTTTCATTCGAGTGGCCCAGACGGCTGCTGCCTTTTGTTCAAGTACTGCGAGCAACAGGAGCCAGAGCACAGTCATGATTATTTCAGCTCAAATGAGCTCCCTGGCCATGCACATAGCCAATATATTAGCCATGACCGTTGTTTTGTTTGCCACTCGTTTACTGTTTCATGCATCTAGGCCGACACTGCCGAGCAAAAGAAGATTGGTCCTGCCAAATGTGGTTACAAACGTGATAACACTGTAACCTTAGGACTGAGGTTTGTTTCCTAAAAGATTCCTGAATATTAGAGAGATTAGTGATCTCTTTAAAGCGTCTTGAAGCTAGTCACTTGAGTAGCCTTTTACCGTTATTATGTATTGAGCTCAATAATCATCCACCTGATTATTGAGTACATCTACCTTCCTTTGGACGAGGGGCATTGGTGGCTCAGTGGTAGGTTTCTTGCCTATCATGCGGAAGGCCCGGGTTCGATTCCCAGCCAATGCCTCAACCCCAACCACTGGATGCAGTGCCGGTCCCAAGCCCGGAAAAATGGGAGGGTTGCGTCAGGAAGGGCATCCGGTGTAAAACGTTTGCCAAGTTGTTGTGCGGACCAGTTGGTCCGCTGTGGCGACCCCGAACAGGGAGCAGCCGAAAGCAACTTCTTCTACCTTCCTTTGGACCACGCATTCTCAACTATAAAGCTGTATTATAAATAATATTTGTATTTCTCCAGTTTTATGCATAACGTGGAAATACAGTTGGATTAAACTATTCATGAGAGGAAAGCGACTGATAAACCCATCCATCAGTCATGTTATAGACATGCCCCCAGTGGACCTTCAGTCCCCCCATAAGTATAGCAGATTTTAGCGCTTAAACCATGATCGCCAGCACGAGGCATCATTACAGGAAATAATCTGAAATCTGGAAGATTCTTATGAAACTGAATGACACAAGTTGTGTGATTATTCCAGTTGTAACTGTTCGGAAGTCAATATGTTACATAACATGTCAGAATCCTGAATATTTGCAGCTAACTTATCTAACCGTAATTGGAAAAAACAGTGCTTGTGAAATATTTCGGCTAATAACAGATGATCCACAGCCCTGCAGACCATACAGGTTCTTCTCATTAAAGCTTCATATATGTATATGTATATATATATACGGACATTAAGATAGCACTAATTAAAGATTTAATAGTCTTTTTAAGCATGTGAAAGCAAATTTCTTCAAGGAAACCCAGGATGACGCCACCCCCCTTTTCTCTCTTTACTCTAACAGCCATGTTCTGGGATGCCTCCAAAGGTTCATTCCTCATTTAGCCCTGGCCTGTACTATTACACTCTATCTTTGCATATTTAATGGAGTGGTAGTCTTTTAGCCTGGCACAGACAGGTGTCATGCCTAATGCGATGCTCAGGTAGATGTTAATGCTTAATGTCGCGAATGACACTCGTCACTTTGACATTTAATGCTTAGATATTTCTTAACTAAAACATAGACTCGAGGTTCGGTCTAGAACTGAATTTAATCTGGACCCTGAACATTGATAGCAGACTATAGAGCGCGCTACTGAATAAAAAAAAGAAATTCTGGAGTGATATTTGAGCAATACTCTTTTTTTATTAAAGTTAGTTCGCTGGTAGTCCCACGGAAAGGTAAAGACACGGTCATGCACCTGATGCCTGATTGTGGACTTGAGAGGAATTAAGTGGCTTCTTCCACAGGAAATTATCCTTAAGGACAGTTTATGGATCAGTGGGCTTTCCTAAATTCCCTGGAAATCCAGAAATGTCATCGGGCTTGTACTGATTATAGACAGCCGTGCTTTATTGTTTGTCAGGGAGCAAGACAAGGACAAAGGACACTACAAGTTCAGGAGAGGACCACGTGGGACATTTATTCTAGGGATCGTAAAAGACACATGGTGGTGCACATGTTAAATATGGAACCCTGAGTAATATATGAATATGATTTTTTATTTTAATAATGATTCAGAATGCACTTATATGACTAAATTAACTGTCAGCAAAATGAGAGAATAGTTCTGGAGAGGTCATATAAGAAAATAACAGCCACCCAATGAGATTTATACTCCTTTTATTAGTATTATTTATTTATTAGTATGATTTATTTATTTATTTATTTAATAAAACTCAGCCTCTTGTGAAACTACCTGCACTCTGCTGCCATCTTGTGAAGTGACATCAGATTACCGAAGAGAGCACAGACATCCTGACCATCAGTGGGTGGAACCTGTGCTGGACAGCTACTTCAGTACTACAGCTACTTTGCAATTAAATGCAATAAATCAATAACTTCTTCAGTTTAGAACAGCAGATTGAATTCATGACACTGACCCCAGCAACACTGCCACTTCAAAATATATTTAAAAAAAAATTTTTTTAATCAATTCACAAATATATTTGGTTCCAGAGCACATTTATTTGAGACTTTTTATTTCTTTATTTCTTTATATGTTTATTTATTTATTTATTTAGGCTTATAACCGATTTCTGGAAGGAATACTCAAAGGAATACTTCAAATTAATTATTCCACATTTGAACCCTACTATTTTCTTTTTTTTTTCTTTTTTTTTTTTTGGTCAATACCATTCTAACAGAATTTATACACCTGCCGTAGCTGTTTTCCTGTTGATCCAGTCCACAAAGTTTGTGACTCGAGTATATACCCCGGGCTTGTTCTTCACTCCACAGTTGTCACCCCAGCTAACGATGCCGTAGATATAGTGTACCTGATTTTCCACGCAGACCAAAGGCCCTCCGGAGTCACCCTATGAGAGTGTAGAATAGTGTAGGCAAAGAGACAAGGGTTGTTTTGGGGGGGTTTTTAATTGCCAGTTTAAATGGACCATGTGGTCCACAAAAAAATCTATAATAAATAAATAAATAAACAAACAAACAAGTAAATAAATAAACAAATAAATAAATAAACAAATAAATAAATAAATAAATAAAACCTGTTTTTTTTTTTGTTTTTTTATTACAAATTTTTAAACTGTAAATACAGTAGAAGAAGATCAAACTAAGCAAACAAATAAATACATGAAAAAATTCATTAATAAATAAATTGTACTGATCAACCTTTTTTCTCCATATTGCTTCGGAGAAAATACATGTTTATATGTATTTATTCTTCAGTTCAGGTGATTTATTTTTATTTTATTTTTTATTTTTTGTATATTTTTTTAGATAATGAAGACTGTCATTTTAACGCCCTGTTCCTTTCTTCTTGTTGTGTGCAGAGAGACATTAGAGCCAATCGGATTTCTCACCTGACACGAGTCCACTCCTCCCTCCAGGTAACCCGCACAGAACATATTGTTATCTATGACTTTCCCGTACACTTTAGTGCTGGAGCAAACGTCCTGGGAAATCAGCAATACGTCAGCATCCAGTAACTGAATGGAGCTATATTGTGCTGAAAACAAAAGAGAGAGAATGTCTATTTAATCAGTCTGTCGTTGTATCACTTCTGAAATGTTTTTATCCTCCTATTGTACTCCTTCTCACGAAGAGTCAGGAAGATTCTTACATTCAGTGGCTCCCCATCCAGAGATGCTGCACTCGGTTCCATCAGGAAAATTGACAATGGGCAAGCAGGCCACCTTTACAAACTGGCTCTCGTCTGCGCACTTGCCATTTTTAGCTTTGAGCCTGAGCAGTGCTGGAGATAATAAATTAAGATACAAAGGTAACATGATCATAAAAAAGAGATCCTAGAATATCAGATTTCTTTTTTTTTTTTTTAAAGCAGAACAATATGACAGTAATTAGCGTACATTAATACCACAGGCAATAACCAATAAGTAAACAGTAATCACCAATGTCGTTGTGGACCGACTCGGGTGTCTCTATGTATTGCTCATGGATAATGGTCTCTACAACCTCCAGAGTTTGCTGTGATGGCTCAGGCTTTGCCAAATTAATACTTCCCAGAACCACTTGGAAATCTTTTTTGTTATCACTGTGAAAACACACATTATGAAATCTTAATAGAGCAGCTTCTCTCGAAAACATTTTCTGTTACTGTTCTGGCGCTGTATCAGTGCAGTATAGCACGTAAAGATGGTGGAATTTTCCTTCATTCATCTATGCAATAAAGAACATTTACTTGTTTGTTGTATTTTGTTTCACCTGGTATCTGCCTTTCTGCTCGGAATATCGGTTGACTGTAAATCTCTATTTATTTTTACTCAAATGTGAATAAACAACAATTTCTCAAGGAATCAATACTTAGGAAATTATTAATGCGACCCCGAGTTAAATACCCTTTGGTCCTCCATCTATCCCTGTCTACACCCACATGTTTAGATTCTTGAGGGCACTGAGGTTATATACACATAAGCAGAGTGACTCCACTACCGGGAGGCCAATGTGCAGCTACAGTACACTGTTTGTTTAGCTTTGTTTGCGTTTGTGTCATTACAAATAGAACCCGACTTCCTTCGATCACTAAACATGTCTTGGTGCATGGTCAGTATAGCACACAGTAGAGAGTACTCACATACAATGTCCTGCAGTCAGCACCCAGCATGGTTTAATAAGAGTGCCTCCACATACATGTCTGAAGGGCAGGGTTGAATCTTTGGATCTGACCTGAACTGAAGCCTGCCATGGCTGGCCACCAGGAAGTGCCTTAATACCCCCATAAATACGACTGATTGGCCTTTTCGGTTGGGGTTTGCCACATGTTGTAAACTGTCTCACCGGTGGCAGGTTGGTGGGTTTTGCTGTCACTCCTTGTGTAAGGGTGTCTGGGGTATGGGTTTCTGGTATGCTACTTCCTATACTTTCATCAGCCTCAGTAACTGGAGAAGGTCCTCCACTAGCGTCGTCTATTGGGATAAGGCTTCCAGTGGCATCATTTTCTGGTGTGGAGCCTCCTGCAGTGTCACTTCCTGGTTCGGGGCCTCCTGGAGTGTCACTTCCTGGTTCGGGGCCTCCTGGAGTGTCACTTCCTGGTTCGGGGCCTCCTGCAGTGTCAATTCCTGGTTCGGGGCCTCCTGCAGTGTCACTTCCTGGTTCGGGGCCTCCTGCAGCATCACTTCCTGGTTCGGGGCCTCCTGCAGCATCACTTCCTGGTTCGGGGACTCCTGCAGCATCACTTCCTGGTTCGGGGCCTCCTGCAGCATCACTTCCTGGTTTGTGGCCTCCTGCAGTGTCACTTCCTGGTTCGGGGCCTCCTGCAGCATCACTTCCTGGTTTGTGGCCTCCTGCAGCATCACTTCCTGGTTCGGGGACTCCTGCAGCATCACTTCCTGGTTTGTGGCCTCCTGCAGCATCACTTCCTGGTTTGTGGCCTCCTGCAACATCACTTCCTGGTGTGGGTCTTCCAGGAATGTGACTTTCTGAAGAATCCGGTTTTATGGGCTTTATGTTTGGGGGAATGGCAGCAGGATGTGCTGTAGTTGGCTTCGGTGTTGGAGGGGCAATGATAATGGCATCTAAAATAACGTCAATTGTGAAAAAGCAAGAAAAACAAGGTTTTTCATCGTGAATTGTCTTGTAGAACACAAATTTTGATTATAGATTTTATGGGGTGACCCTCTGGTGGAAACCATCAGCAACAGTTTCCTTTGGACAGCAATTCTAAATAAACTATCCCATAATGAACAAGCCACAGATAACTGGTTCTTATCAGGTCAAGACTTTAAAGGTCAAAGAGATCCTTAATCCTTAAGATTTTTGTTGTTGCCAAATTGGAACCACTTAGCTAAACTGATTGGACCTCTTGGCTAAGTGGTTAAACATCTTCAGATCTTCATTTCATGTTGCTAGACAAGTGTCTGTACTATTAGACAATCTAATAGCATGATAATGTGTGAAGAAGAAACATAATTACCAGTGGGACATTTCCTCACATCGCAATGATCCCATTTTATCTTCGTTCCTGATCGTGTGAAGCACCATGGCTTTGAATCTCCATCTGGATTTCTGTGATTTAAGGGAAACATGTAAGCTTCGAAGACTGAAGGCTGTTGATTTGCCTCTCATGATTAAAGACTAAAGAGCCATGAAGACATGTATAGCTTAATACCTGCAGTAGTTGTGAGGACCCAGACCCTGAGGGTCATTAGCTGTTGTGAAGGGGCTTGTTCCTTTACCCAGGAGCAGGTAAGAATTCCAGGGAAGACAATCATCTCCGTCCTCTGTCTCTGATACCGTCCCTCTGTAGGACTCACCGTTTCCTTCATAACAATCATTTGGACCTTAAAAAAAAAACCCAAAAAAAACATTTGACTGGTTGATGAAGCGTTAACCGTGTCTGTTTCTCAAGGTTTATTTCTGGAAACTGAAGCAAAGTTTCTACGAAAAAAATAAATAAATACATACTTACCAACCTGACAGAATCTTCCAGAAAAATCTTCTAAGCAAATACAGTCAAAGTTTTGACCGTCTTTCTGACAGGTTCCTCCATTCAGACATGGGTTTCTCTCGCACGGGGCAACTGGTGTAAAAGGGCACAATTGTGAAATTGAGTTAAATGTGTGTGTGGAGTTTGCACCAGTTTCCTCCCCTGGTCCAAAGACATGCACTGTAGGTTGATTGGCATCTCTAAATTGTCCGAGGTGAGTGAGAGTGTGTGTGTGCCCTGCGATGGGTTGGCACTCCGTCCAGGGTGTATCCTGCCTTGATGCCCATTGACGCCTGAGCTCATGTGACCCGAGAATAGATCGGATAAGCGGTAGACAATGAATGAATGAATAACAAGCTTAATTTTGTACCTACTTAAAGCATCATTAGGTTTTAGATACAGCCTACAGAAAACTTTTTATTTCTCCAGATTTCAGATGTAAGAGCCTTTACGACATATTGATAAGGTTTGAAATGTAATGCTGGCCTGTGCTAGGATAAATCTTACTTCTTTTGCAGCCGGGGGGTACGAATGGTGCTTTACACTTGCACTCAAAGAAAGGAGGACTTGACGTAAGTACGCAATGACCGTATCCACACGTATGTTTCATGCAGACTCTTTTACCTGTAAACAAAAATAATATTCCCTTCAAGAAAAATATGTCAAATCAATGAAATTATTATTATTTGAAAGAAAATTTAGTTTGGAGGTCATGTGACTTGATCTCTTACTTTTCTCACATCTCCTGCCTTTGAAAGGTTTGGGGCACTTGCACTTGTATTTGCCTTTCTTTTCCTCACACACTCCATTGTTGAGGCATGGATTTGGCTTGCAGCTCCCTAAATTGTCCAGAGACAGATGAAGTGATACAGCATGAGAAGAAAAAGTTTTCAGAATTGACTTACAGACTTACAGAATTGACTGATCAGCATTAACTGGTTTATACCTCTGACATCTTGAAGCAGAAGCAGCCATTCGCCCCTGTCATCGTCATCTTCATCATCACTGCTGTCATCATCGTACTCGGCCAGCAGGTCTTTTAAAAATAAATGAGATGGATTTTAAGGGTCAGTGCTGAGTGTGTGTGAAGGAAGAACGATAAAAGAATAATAAGAAGAAGAATAAAGAATAATGTGAATGTATGTGCAGTTTTATTTATTTATTTGACACCTTTTATTTGACATTGTACACGTCATTGTGTGCTTTTTCTACACAACTATTTTTCTAGCTGTATTATTTTTACATCTTAAATATTCTCGCTGAACTTGTTCACGTGTGATTTTTACATGATTCATTTTTTTCCCCCTTTTATTTGTTGTTTTTCTTTACATAATTCTTTTATTTCAACATGTGCTTGTTTACATATGATTCTTTTTTTCACATATTCGTGATGTTTACTTGAAATCCCATGCGAGTTCATGGTATAACATGTTGAAATGCAGCTTTACAGAACAATCAATCAATCAAAAACTTTTCCTCATTAAGGTATGTAGTCTTAAAGAAAAAAAAAAAAAAAAAGAAATGTCTCCTACCCTCTACTCTTCCCCGTCGCTTTCCGTGTTTATTGCCATGTCTCTCTCCTGGTTTCTCCTTGTGATCCTTTTTTCCATGCTTTGGATGGTTGTCATGTTTGGACAACTGATTTGACATGAAAATTCATTACGTGATCACGAGTATAAAGTGAGCACAAAGAGATAAAACATGTAGGTGGGTTGAACCTCACCTGTGCAGGTATGATGAAGGTACAGAGGAAGACAAGAAGCAGCAGGAGCAGCTTGAGCTTCATGGTGGCTGCTAGTCAGAAAACCACAGAACTATACTCTCTAGTCCACTAGCTGAACCAGAGGAAGGTCAGGGTCCTCTGTGTGTTTGTATGTGGGCCTTGCTGACGGAGCAGGACATTGTTTGTTCTGAGCCACACTTTGCCCCCTGAATTTACCTAAAATAAGGCTGCAAATTTCAAGCGAACACTGGGATAAAATACATCAAAGTAGGATATCATTGTGCATAAATGTATGCAAAACTATTAGGATTTATCTGTAGTATGCAATAAGCATTTGTTTCATTCAAATGGTGTAGAGTGAATCCGAAAGAGCAGCAAATTACTATCAGATTACGAATAAGGCTTAACCTTTTTTTTTTAGTTTGTCATATAGCTCATTGGACTTGTATTATAAGGGGCTCTATTTCCATCAGTTTATACTGTAAATGTGACACTATTTTCTATACTACAGCTCTGGTCTTGGCCTCGGGCATCAACACCATATTGGAGAACAGCTGGCAACATCTGGCAAGCTGTGAGGCATTGCACACATACTTCAAAGGTGTCTTCTCAGGCCTTCTGCTTTCTAATGCATTTACAGCTGTTTTTTCTTTTCTTATCCACCAGACATAAATTTTGTGAAGAATAATTATGAACTGATTAAACATAGTCAAAAAAGAAAAAAATAAATCTGTTGCATTGGCCGGGAATCGAACCCGGGCCTCCCGCGTGGCAGGCGAGAATTCTACCACTGAACCACCAATGCTTCATTCCCTAAAACTCCTGTGTCCTTCCGCTGTGAAAAATAGTCCCCCGACAAGCAGCCACGTCAGTCTTCTTGTCGTTAGCTATAATTATAAAATATTAGCAAATGAATTGTTCTTTCCGGATTTCGGTGCTACATATAATCTTTAAACAGCATCAGACTAGGGTGGACCAACCAGTTATTAGGCTTAGGGGGCAAACACTTTTTCACACAGGGCCATGTAGTTTTGGATTTTGTTTTCCCTTAATAATAAAAACCTTATTTTTTATTAAGGGAGAGGGAGAGAGGCAGAGGCCTGGTGAATTTCTTTACAAGAAAGACAATTCAGTCAGTGCAGTCTAGTTCTGAGAGAGTAGTCACAAATGAGGATACAAATGTAATTGGCTTGTCTTCGTGCTACACACTTTTTTAAAAGCACCCTTTCCCCCTTTCTCTTCTTGGTGAAAGGGAAATGAGCTGAACAACCAGCATGCATATATCAGCTGAGCCAATATCAGTGAGATCATTTCAATCACTAATTCAATTATTTCATTCACAAATGACAATCAGGATGTTTATTTCATTCAAGAACTCCCAGTATCAGTTCACTCAGAATCAGAAGGTCTACCACTCTCCTTCAGACTCAAAGTAAGGAGCATATTGTTTAACCTGTGTTAACCTAAATTAGTAACAAGTAGTCAAGTGTTACACATTCAAGTACATCAAATAAGTGTACACACCACACAGCTGTCAAATTTCCAAAACAATATTCAACATCAAGCAGTACCAGATAACAGCTTTATTACAGCTTTATTACACCTTAATAAACCCACTTCCTTGGCTTTCCAAAAAAAGATAAATCTGTTGCATTGGCCGGGAATCGAACCCGGGCCTCCCGCGTGGCAGGCGAGAATTCTACCACTGAACCACCAATGCTTCATTCCCTAAAACTCCTGTATCCTTCCGCTGTGAAAAATAGTCCCCCGACAAGCAGCCACGTCAGTCTTCTTTTCATTAGCTATAATTATAAAATATTAGCAAATGAATTGTTCTTTCCGGATTTCGGTGCTACATATAATCTTTAAACAGCATCAGACTACAGCAAACGTGATAGCAAGATAACATTTGAATATTTGATAGGTAAAAATCTACCTTTAATAAAGAGTGCAAATATTTTTAACCCACCACACTACTGTCATTTTTTTCAAAAACAATAATTCAAGTAGGATGTATAGATTTCTTGATTTTCACCAAAACATCGTGTTGTTTCTTTGTGACCTCTTTGGCTTTCCATAATCAAAGCTCCGCCTGCACGCTTGATCGTCTGAAAGCGAGACCTAAAGTGTCTTTAATATGTCGAGACATATTTGCTAGGTTTGTGTTATGATTTAGATTATCTTATATTCATCCAATATAAGACAAATTCTATTAATTAATGATTTTTTTTTTTCATTTTTCATAATCGCTTAATCGCATAATACTTCACATTAATCAACATAAAAACAGGTATATGATCAGTGGTTACTGTATCATATAAAATACTCATACCCTTCAAAGAAGCATGTGCATCAGCTCTACTGATACGATGAGCTAACCAAGATGTAGCATTCCAAGCCTCACTAACACAAGTATAACTATCTACAGGCAAAAACACTTCACTTGACAATACAAGATTAGCATCATGACAAAATTGAGCAATATGTTTAGAAAATAATGAATTTCTGTCTGAAATGTCTGTGTTCATATCCCCAATGACATATACATTAGAAATAGTATTACTATCAATAAAAGAATTGATAAAAGATAATCTGTTTAAATACTCATCTTCATTATGATGACATTCATAAGGTGTATAAACATTTAGGATAATAAGTTCCTTGTCCTGATAAGTGATCTGAATTGCAATACACCAGCTGACACCTAGTCTGACTTGTATCTTGCTGTAACACAAGAATTTCCCTCATGGAATCAATTAAGTCTATCTATCTATCTATCTATCTATCTATCTATCTATCTATCTATCTATCTATCTATCTATCTATCTATCTATCTATCTATCTATCTATCTATCTATCTATCTATCTATCTATCTATCTATCTATCTATCTATCTATCTATCTATCTATCTATCTATCTATCTATCTATCTTTTTTTTTCTTTATTTTGTGACCTGTTTCTATTTGACACTGGAACTTAACCCTGACAAACATTCAAATATTTTGGGAATAAACTTTTAATTAAATGTACATGCATTCTCCCCGTGCCTCAGGGGTTTCCTCCGGGTACTCCGGTTTCCTCCCCCAGTCCAAAGACATGCGTGGTAGGTTGATTGGCATCTCTAAATTGTCCGTAGTGTGTGATTGCGTGAGTGAATGAGAGTGTGTGTGTGCCCTGCGATGGGTTGGCACTCCGTCCAGGGTGTATCCTGCCTACAGTCAGTACCAGACACTAGCTTTATTACAGCTTTATTACACATTAATAAATGAAGTCTAAAAGTTCATACAACTTGCATTCGTGCTATTGAAAGCTAAAAATAATGCATATATCTTACATCTGTAATCTAATCAATTATGATGTATAGATTTGTTCATTTTCAACAAACCTGCATGTTGTTTCAATGCGATCCCATTTGGCTTTCAGCTCCGCCTTGAGCACTGGTGGTGGTAATGTCGCGTCATCCCAGTCAATCGAATCTTTTGATTCCGTTTACCAAAACAGATTTGGTGATTGATTTGTTCTGTGACTCTTTCAGTATATTAGATCATTTCGCCAGTAGGTGGCGAAATATCTTTTAAAGGTGTTACAGGGCATTGGTGGCTCAGTGGTAGTTTTCTCACCTACCATGCAGAAGGAACGGATTTGATTCCCAGCCACTGGATGCAGTGCCAGTCCCAAGCCTGGAAAAATGGGATGGTTGCATCTGGTGTAAAACCTGTGCCAAGTTGTAAATCATTGTTTTATTCACACAGAGTATTCATTTAAATATTAAAACTTTAGTATTGTGATTAAATTAAAATCGGAAAACAGAAGGTCTGTTAAACTTATTTACAAGAAAGATATTTCAGTCAGTTCAAGCTACTTTTGAGAGAGTGGTCACATACGAGAATAAAATAAATAAATAACTGGCTTGTCTTTATGCTACACACTTTTTTTAAAAAGCACTCTTTCCCCCTTCATTCATTGCATTCAAGAACTCCCAGTATCAGTTCACTCAGAATCAGAAGGTCTACCACTCTCCTTCAGACTCAAAGTAAGGAGCATATTGTTTAACCTGTGTTATTCTCCTTCACAGTCCTGACTCTAATGCAGTCTTTAAAAACCAGGAGGAAGCTGCCAGAACCAGTCAGATGAATGAGACAAAATGAATGAGACAGATATGTTGAATAGATTTGTTTGTTTAAAGCTGTTATGACACTGAAGTGCTAAATGAACAATAGCAAATTGTTTATCCTCATCTGGTATTTTAGTGATTTGGCCTTCAAAAAAAAAAGATAAATCTGTTGCATTGGCCGGGAATCGAACCCGGGCCTCCCGCGTGGCAGGCGAGAATTCTACCACTGAACCACCAATGCTTCATTCCCTAAAACCTCCTGTGTCCTTCCGCTGTGAAAAATAGTCCCCCAACAAGCATCCACGCCGTCTTCTTTTCATTAGCTATAATAAAATATTAGCAAATGAATTGTTCTTTTCGGATTTCGGTGCTACATATAATCTTTAAACAGCATCAGACTACAGCAAACGTGATAGCAAGATAACATTTGAATATTTGATAGGTAAAAATCTACCTTTAATAAAGAGTGCAAATATTTTTAACCCACCACACTACTGTAATTTTTTTTTCCTAAACAATAATTCCAGTAGGATGTATAGATTTCTTAATTTTCACCAAAACATCGTGTTGTATCCTTGTGACCCATTTGGCTTTCCATAGTCAAAGTTCCGCCTGCACGCTTGATCGTCTGAAAGCGAGACCTAAAGTGTCTTATGGCGAGACTGCAGTGAGACAATAAACACTCTGACAAACTGCTGTCTGTTTGTCAAATATTTAAAAATATTGATATTGTTTCGAGACGGGATTCATAAAAATCTAAAAAATAAATAAATAAATAAATAAATAAAATTACATTTAAAAAATTAAAAAGACATTGATTTTCTGCAGTATTTTAAAGACACTCAAACTCCACGCAAGTGAAAGGTCAATTAACTGAAATGTTCTAATTAGCAAAAGACCTCTTAACTGAAAGGTCAGTAATGTGTGGAGTGTGGCATGAACAGGTCATGGAGGGATCCTCCATGATTCTGGAAACCTTAATTCAAAAAGTTTAGGGTGGTCTGAGCTTGTGCTGTTGTGATGTGAAATTCACTCAGAATAAGATAAAGTCTGTAAATATTAAAAGAGAGAAAGAAAGAAAGAAAGAAAGAAAGAAAGAAAGAAAGAAAGAAAGAAAGAGAGAAATCGGTCTGCCAGTTTGATTGAATAAGTTGCATTCCTTGTGAAAAATGGAACATGTGAAAATTAGTGTCCATTTCCCCAGTAGCCTACAGTTTTCTGAAATAGATTTGTTGACTGATTTGTATTGTGCTCCTTTCCGTAAATTAGATGATTTCACCAGTAGCCCAGATTTTATATATATATATATATATATATATATAGAGAGAGAGAGAGAGAGAGAGAGAGAGAGAGAGAGAGAGAGAGAGAGAGGTGTGAAAAAGTGTGGATTTCTTATTTTTTTGCATGTTTGTCACACTTTAATGTTTCAGATAATCAAACACATTTAAATATTAGTCAAAGATAACACAAGTAAACACATCATGCAGTTTTTAAATGAAGGTTTTTATTATTAAGGGAAAACAAAATCCAAAACTACATGGCCCTGTGTGAAAGTGTTTGCCCCCCCTGTTAAAACATAACTTAACTGTGGTTTATCACACCTGAGTTCAATTTCTCTAGCCACACCCAGGCCTGATTACTGCCACACCTGTTCACAATCAACAACTCACTTAAATAGGACCTGCCTGACAAAGTGAAGTAGACGACCAAAATTACCCCAAGAGTGCAGCGACAACTCATCCAGGAGGTCACAAAAGACCCCACAACAACATCCAAAGAACTGCAGGCCTCACTTGCCTCAGTTAAGGTGAGTGTTCATGACTCCACCATAAGAAAGAGACTGGGCAAAAATGGTTTGCATGGCAGAGTTCCAAGACGAAAACCGCTGCTGAGCAAAAAGAACATAAAGGCTCGTCTCAGTTTTGCCAGAAAACATCTTGATGATCCCCAAGACTCTTGGGAAAAATACTCTGTGGACTGACGAGACACAAATTGAACTTTTTGGAAGGTCTGTGTCCCATTACTGGCGTAAAAGTAACACCGCATTTCAGAAAAAGAACATCATACCAACAGTAAAATATGGTGGTGGTAGTGTGATGGTCTGGGACTGTTTTGCTGCTTCAGGACCTGGAAGACTTGCTGTGATAAATGGAACCATGAATTCTACTGTCTACCAAAAAATCCTGAAGGAGAATGTCCAGCCATCTGTTTGTGACCTCAAGCTGAAGCGAACTTGGGTTCTGCAGCAGGACAATGATCCAAAACACACCAGCAAGTCCACCTCTGAATGGCTGAAGAAAAACAAAATGAAGACTTTGGAGTGGCCTAGTCAAAGTCCTGACCTCAATCCCATTGAGATGCTGTGGCATGACCTTAAAAAGGTGGTTCATGCTCGAAAACTCTCCAATGTGGCTGAATTACAACAATTCTGATGAGTGGGCCAAAATTCCTCCACAGCGCTGTAACAGACTCAATGCAAGTTATGGAAAACGCTTGATTGCAGTTGTTGCTGCTAAGGGTGGACCAACTAGTTATTAGGCTTAGGGGGCAAACACTTTTTCACACAGGGCCATGTAGTTTTGGATTTTGTTTTCCCTTAATAATAAAAACCTTATTTTTTATTAAGGGAGAGGGAGAGAGGCAGAGGCCTGGTGAATTTCTTTACAAGAAAGACAATTCAGTCAGTGCAGTCTAGTTCTGAGAGAGTAGTCACAAATGAGGATACAAATGTAATTGGCTTGTCTTCGTGCTACACACTTTTTTAAAAGCACCCTTTCCCCCTTTCTCTTCTTGGTGAAAGGGAAATGAGCTGAACAACCAGCATGCATATATCAGCTGAGCCAATATCAGTGAGATCATTTCAATCACTAATTCAATTATTTCATTCACAAATGACAATCAGGATGTTTATTTCATTCAAGAACTCCCAGTATCAGTTCACTCAGAATCAGAAGGTCTACCACTCTCCTTCAGACTCAAAGTAAGGAGCATATTGTTTAACCTGTGTTAACCTAAATTAGTAACAAGTAGTCAAGTGTTACACATTCAAGTACATCAAATAAGTGTACACACCACACAGCTGTCAAATTTCCAAAACAATATTCAACATCAAGCAGTACCAGATAACAGCTTTATTACAGCTTTATTACACCTTAATAAACCCACTTCCTTGGCTTTCCAAAAAAAGATAAATCTGTTGCATTGGCCGGGAATCGAACCCGGGCCTCCCGCGTGGCAGGCGAGAATTCTACCACTGAACCACCAATGCTTCATTCCCTAAAACTCCTGTATCCTTCCGCTGTGAAAAATAGTCCCCCGACAAGCAGCCACGTCAGTCTTCTTTTCATTAGCTATAATTATAAAATATTAGCAAATGAATTGTTCTTTCCGGATTTCGGTGCTACATATAATCTTTAAACAGCATCAGACTACAGCAAACGTGATAGCAAGATAACATTTGAATATTTGATAGGTAAAAATCTACCTTTAATAAAGAGTGCAAATATTTTTAACCCACCACACTACTGTCATTTTTTTCAAAAACAATAATTCAAGTAGGATGTATAGATTTCTTGATTTTCACCAAAACATCGTGTTGTTTCTTTGTGACCTCTTTGGCTTTCCATAATCAAAGCTCCGCCTGCACGCTTGATCGTCTGAAAGCGAGACCTAAAGTGTCTTTAATATGTCGAGACATATTTGCTAGGTTTGTGTTATGATTTAGATTATCTTATATTCATCCAATATAAGACAAATTCTATTAATTAATGATTTTTTTTTTTTTTATTTTTCATAATCGCTTAATCGCATAATACTTCACATTAATCAACATAAAAACAGGTATATGATCAGTGGTTACTGTATCATATAAAATACTCATACCCTTCAAAGAAGCATGTGCATCAGCTCTACTGATACGATGAGCTAACCAAGATGTAGCATTCCAAGCCTCACTAACACAAGTATAACTATCTACAGGCAAAAACACTTCACTTGACAATACAAGATTAGCATCATGACAAAATTGAGCAATATGTTTAGAAAATAATGAATTTCTGTCTGAAATGTCTGTGTTCATATCCCCAATGACATATACATTAGAAATAGTATTACTATCAATAAAAGAATTGATAAAAGATAATCTGTTTAAATACTCATCTTCATTATGATGACATTCATAAGGTTTATAAACATTTAGGATAATAAGTTCCTTGTCCTGATAAGTGATCTGAATTGCAATACACCAGCTGACACCTAGTCTGACTTGTATCTTGCTGTAACACAAGAATTTCCCTCATGGAATCAATTAAGTCTATCTATCTATCTATCTATCTATCTATCTATCTATCTATCTATCTATCTATCTATCTATCTTTTTTTTTCTTTATTTTGTGACCTGTTTCTATTTGACACTGGAACTTAACCGTGACAAACACTCAAATATTTTGGGAATAAACCTTTAATTAAATGTACATGCATTCTCCCCGTGCCTCAGGGGTTTCCTCCGGGTACTCCGGTTTCCTCCCCCAGTCCAAAGACATGCGTGGTAGGTTGATTGGCATCTCTAAATTGTCTGTAGTGTGTGATTGCGTGAGTGAATGAGAGTGTGTGTGTGCCCTGCGATGGGTTGGCACTCCGTCCAGGGTGTATCCTGCCTACAGTCAGTACCAGACACTAGCTTTATTACAGCTTTATTACACATTAATAAATGAAGTCTAAAAGTTCATACAACTTGCATTCGTGCTATTGAAAGCTAAAAATAATGCATATATCTTACATCTGTAATCTAATCAATTATGATGTATAGATTTGTTCATTTTCAACAAACCTGCATGTTGTTTCAATGCGATCCCATTTGGCTTTCAGCTCCGCCTTGAGCACTGGTGGTGGTAATGTCGCGTCATCCCAGTCAATCGAATCTTTTGATTCCGTTTACCAAAACAGATTTGGTGATTGATTTGTTCTGTGACTCTTTCAGTATATTAGATCATTTCGCCAGTAGGTGGCGAAATATCTTTTAAAGGTGTTACAGGGCATTGGTGGCTCAGTGGTAGTTTTCTCACCTACCATGCAGAAGGAACGGATTTGATTCCCAGCCACTGGATGCAGTGCCAGTCCCAAGCCTGGAAAAATGGGATGGTTGCATCTGGTGTAAAACCTGTGCCAAGTTGTAAATCATTGTTTTATTCATACAGAGTATTCATTTAAATATTAAAACTTTAGTATTGTGATTAAATTAAAATCGGAAAACAGAAGGTCTGTTAAACTTATTTACAAGAAAGATATTTCAGTCAGTTCAAGCTACTTTTGAGAGAGTGGTCACATACGAGAAAAAAATAAATAAATAACTGGCTTGTCTTTATGCTACACACTTTTTTTAAAAAGCACTCTTTCCCCCTTCATTCATTGCATTCAAGAACTCCCAGTATCAGTTCACTCAGAATCAGAAGGTCTACCACTCTCCTTCAGACTCAAAGTAAGGAGCATATTGTTTAACCTGTGTTATTCTCCTTCACAGTCCTGACTCTAATGCAGTCTTTAAAAACCAGGAGGAAGCTGCCAGAACCAGTCAGATGAATGAGACAAAATGAATGAGACAGATATGTTGAATAGATTTGTTTGTTTAAAGCTGTTATGACACTGAAGTGCTAAATGAACAATAGCAAATTGTTTATCCTCATCTGGTATTTTAGTGATTTGGCCTTCAAAAAAAAAAGATAAATCTGTTGCATTGGCCGGGAATCGAACCCGGGCCTCCCGCGTGGCAGGCGAGAATTCTACCACTGAACCACCAATGCTTCATTCCCTAAAACTCCTGTGTCCTTCCGCTGTGAAAAATAGTCCCCCAACAAGCATCCACGCCAGTCTTCTTCTCATTAGCTATAATAAAATATTAGCAAATGAATTGTTCTTTTCGGATTTCGGTGCTACATATAATCTTTAAACAGCATCAGACTACAGCAAACGTGATAGCAAGATAACATTTGAATATTTGATAGGTAAAAATCTATCTTTAATAAAGAGTGCAAATATTTTTAACCCACCACACTATTGTCATTTTCCAAACAATAATTCCAGTAGGATGTATAGATTTCTTAATTTTCACCAAAACATCGTGTTGTATCCTTGTGACCCATTTGGCTTTCCATAGTCAAAGTTCCGCCTGCACGCTTGATCGTCTGAAAGCGAGACCTACAGTGTCTTATGGCGAGACTGCAGTGAGACAATAAACACTCTGACAAACTGCTGTCTATTTGTCAAATATTTAAAAATATTGATATTGTTTCGAGACGGGATTCATAAAAATCTAAAAAATAAATAAATAAATAAATAAATAAATAAATAAAATTAAATTAAAAAAATTAAAAAGACATTGATTTTCTGCAGTATTTTAAAGATACTCAAACTCCACGCAAGTGAAAGGTCAATGAACTGAAATGTTCTAATTAGCAAAAGACCTCTTAACTGAAAGGTCAGTAATGTGTGGAGTGTGGCATGAACAGGTCATGGAGGGATCCTCCATGATTCTGGAAACCTTAATTCAAAAAGTTTAGGGTGGTCTGAGCTTGTGCTGTTGTGATGTGAAATTCACTCAGAATAAGATAAAGTCTGTAAATATTTAAAAAAAAAAAAAGAGAGTAAGAAAGAAAGAAAGAAAGAGAGAGAGAGAGAGAAATCGGTCTACCAGTTTGATTGAATAAGTTGCATTCCTTGTGAAAAATGGAACATGTGAAAATTAGTGTCCATTTCCCCAGTAGCCTACAGTTTTCCGAAGTAGATTCGTTGACTGATTTGTTTTGTGCTCCTTTCCGTAAATTAGATAATTTCACCAGTAGCCCAGATTTTATATATATATATATATATATATATATATATATATATATATATATACGAGAGAGAGAGAGAGAGAGAGAGAGAGAGAGAGAGAGGTGTGAAAAAGGGTGGATTTCTTATTTTTTTGCATGTTTGTCACACTTTAATGTTTCAGATAATCAAACACATTTAAATATTAGTCAAAGATAACACAAGTAAACACATCATGCAGTTTTTAAATGAAGGTTTTTATTATTAAGGGAAAACAAAATCCAAAACTACATGGCCCTGTGTGAAAGTGTTTGCCCCCGCTGTTAAAACATAACTGTGGTTTATCACACCTGAGTTCAATTTCTCTAGCCACACCCAGGCCTGATTACTGCCACACCTGTTCACAATCAACAACTCACTTAAAAAGGACCTGCCTGACAAAGTGAAGTAGACCAAAAGATCCATCATGCCGAGATCCAAAGAAATTCAAAAACAAATGAGAAAGAAAGTAATTGAGATCTATCAGTCTGGAAAAGGTTATAAAGCCATTTCTAAAGCTTTGGGACTGCCGCGAACCACAGTGAGAGCCATTATCTGCAAATGGTGAAAACATGGAGAGTACTCCCACGGGTGAGAGAGTGGTGATAGGAGCGGATTTTAATGGACATGTTGGTGAGGGGAACACAGGTGATGAGGAGGTGATGGGCAAGTTTGGAGTTAAGGAAAGGAACCTTGAAGGACAGATGGTAGTGGACTTTGCTAAGAGGATGGACATGGGTGTGGTTAACACTTATTATCAGAAGAGGGAGGAGCATAGAGTGACTTACAAGAGTGGAGGTAGGAGAACACAGGTAGACTACATCCTATGTAGAAGAGGCAATCTGAAAGAGATTAGTGACTGTAAAGTGGTAGTGGGAGAGAGTGTAGCTAGACAGCATAGGATGGTGGTGTGTAGGATGACTTTGATGGTCTGTAAGACGAAGAGGTCAAAGATAGAGATGGAAGCTGAAAAAGGAGGAATATTGTGAGGAATTTAGAGAGAAGTTGAGGCAGGCTCTGGGTGGTCAGGTAGTGCTGCCAGATGACTGGGAAACTACAGCAGAAGTGATCAGGGAGACAGGGAGAAAGGTGCTGGGTGTGTCATCTGGAAGGAGGAAAGAAGATAAGGAGACTTGGTGGTGGAATGAGGAAGTTCAGGATAGTATCCAGAGGAAGAGATTAGCCAAGAAGAAGTGGGACATGGACAGGACTGAAGAGAATAGACAGGAATACAAGGAGTTACAGCACAGAGTGAAGAGGGAGGTGTCTAAGGCCAAGCAGAAGGCATATGACGAGTTGTACACTAGGTTAGACACTAGAGAAGGCGAGAAGGACTTGTACAGGTTAGCTAGGCAGAGGGATCGAGATGGGAAGGATGTGCAGCAAGTTAGAGTTATTAAGGATAGAGATGGAAGGGTGCTCACAAGTGAGGAGAGTGTACAGAGGAGATGGAAGGAACACTTTGAGGAGCTGATGAATGAGGAAAATGAGAGGGAAAAAAGAGTAGAAGGGGTGAACTCTGTGGAACAGAAAGTAGATAAGATTAGAAAGGATGAAGTCAGGAAGGCTTTGAAGAGGATGAAAAGTGGAAAGGCAGTTGGTCCTGACGACATCCCGGTGGAGGTCTGGAAGTGTCTGGGAGAGGCAGCAGTGGAATTTTTAGCTAGTTTGTTCAACAGGGTTTTAGAGAGTGAGAAGATGCCTGAGGAATGGAGAAGAAGTGTGTTAGTGCCGATCTTTAAGAATAAGGGTGACGTGCAGAGTTGCAGTAACTATAGGGGGATAAAGTTGATGAGCCATACAATGAAGGTTGTCGGAACTCAGAGCCCCCTCTGAGTGGACATATCTCAGGATGGATATAGAGTTGTATCAATTTCCCCTTAATTTTCCATTATCAAGTAACTCAGTAAACTTATCAAAATGAAATTCAGTAAACTACCAAACTTAGCCAAAATAACGAGCGGTCAATCAGCCTATGGGGACGAACAAATTTATTCAGCAAGACACACCTGTCAGATGTACATTACTGAAGAGAGCAGCTGGTCTGAAGACCTTTGAAAAATTCCCTACCATTTATACATCCAATTCAATTTTAACATTTCCTCCGCTTCAATCGAGCCCCTCCTCACCCAATTTGCATACAGACTTATCTGTGACCTTTTATGGCTATCTCTTCAGCTCTTCAGAACGTCTCAACCTCTTTCCTAGAACCTTTGTTCTTTCTTTTTCTTATTATGATTCTTTGAACATGATGTTCTCTTGTGACTTCTGACATAGTATTGACCTTGAACACGATGTTCTAGACGTTTGCAAGTTTGGGTAACTGCACATTGCAAAGTCAGCATCATGACACCTAACTCATTGCAAAGCACGCGTTGCGGCTACATGGTCTCGCACCCCAGCTATTTATGTTTCTTATTCACTATCTGTCCAAATGTCCCTATGACCACACTGTCTCGTCTATTTCCTCCTTTGTCTAGTTTTTATGTTTGTTTTTCTTCACTCTCTGTGCACATCCTGGGCTCTAAGCCTTTAAGCATTTCATAACCTGCATTTTAAGATTAAATAGTCTGCGTTTTAAGAATAATCAGCCTGCGTTTTAAGATTAAATAGTCACAGGATATGCACCTTGCTCATCCAATTTCCCATTAGCTCAATCGCCAATGATCCCATTGGGTAGGCCGACTGACCAACCTGCAATCTCCAATGCTTCTCTTTTCCCTCTTTCCAACCTCAGTGTGGTTATTACACTAGCATGCCAATACTTCTATAGTTATGCTTGATTATCATACTTTTGCCTCAAGCAAAGCCTGCTCTTAAGTTATAATTGAATACTGTAAGGATATAGTTGAATACTGTAAGAATATACTATTTTAAGCAGAGTATTGTTATGTTAAAAGTAAGCATAAAATTAACCTTAAAATTTCTCCGACAAGGTATGGGAAAGAGTAGTGGAAGCTAGGTTAAGGAAGGTAGTGGAAATTTGTGAGCAGCAGTATGGCTTCATGCCCAGAAAGAGCACAACAGATGCAATTTTTGCTCTGAGAATTTTGATGGAGAAGTATAGGGATGGTCTGTGCACGAGGAAGTTGCACTGTGTGTTTGTAGACTTGGAGAAAGCGTATGACAGGGTGCCAAGAGAAGAGCTGTGGTACTGTATGAGGAAGTCAGGAGTAGCAGAGAAGTATGTCAGTATGACATTCCTCACAAACTCCTCCTTCAGGACCACACCTCAACAACTCAACAGCGCCGATGGCGGTCGTTGTTAACCCGGGCCTCGACCGATCCGGTATGAAATTCGTACTGACGATTCGCATGGTTAAATTTGGCAATGTTTTACGCCGGATGCCCTTCCTGACGCAACCCTCTCTATTTATCCGGGCCTGGGACCGGCACAGAAGTCACTGGACTGTGACCCCCATGGCTAGATTGATCACATACGAGAATAAAATAAATAAATAACTGGCTTGTCTTTATGCTACACACTTTTTTTTTAAAAGCACTCTTTCCCCCTTCATTCATTGCATTCAAGAACTATCCTCATCTGGTATTTTAGTGATTTGGCCTTCAAAAAAAAAAGATAAATCTGTTGCATTGGCCGGGAATCGAACCCGGGCCTCCCGCGTGGCAGGCGAGAATTCTACCACTGAACCACCAATGCTTCATTCCCTAAAACCTCCTGTGTCCTTCTGCTGTGAAAAATAGTCCCCCGACAAGCAGCCACGCCAGTCTTCTTTTCATTAGAACCCGGGCTCTTTCTTAAAGAGTTTGCACATTTACTCTCAGACCTACTGATTAATTATGACAAGGTGTTGATTGTAGGAGACTTTAACATTCATGTAGACGATTCCAATGATGCCTTAGGACTCGCATTTATGGATTTATTAAATTCTTTTGGGGTTAAACAAAACATTACTAGACCAACTCATCGTTTTAACCATACACTAGATTTAGTTATATCACATGGAACAGATGTCACTGATATAGCTGTTTTACCTCAAAGTGATGATATCACAGACCATCACCTCTTAGTGTACACTCTACCTGTAGAACATATTACACACGTCTCCCCTCGTTATCGACTCGGTAGAACTATTATCCCGACCACTAAAGACAGATTCACAAGTAATCTACCGGATCTGTCTCAACTTCTCACCAGACCCCTAAATGCCGATGGCTTAGATGAATTAACTAACAGCATAGGCACTATTTTCACCAGCACACTAGACACTGTTGCTCCCATCCGATTAAAAAGGGTCAGAGATAAAACATCTGCACCATGGTACAATAGTCACACTCACGCCCTCAAGAGAGCAACCCGTAACCTAGAGCGAAAATGGAGAAAAACTAAATTAGAAGTCTTTAGAATTGCGTATAAAGACAGTATGTCTAACTATAGACAGGCTCTAAAAGCTGCTAGGGCTGAGCATTTGAGCAAACTTATAGAAATAAACCAAAACAATCCCAGATTCTTATTTAGTACAGTGGCTAGACTGACAAAACATCAGATATCTGAAGAGAGTACTCCATCACAGCTTAATAGTGAGGACTTTATGAACTTTTTCACCGACAAAATCGATAGTATCAGGAATAAAATAATGGATGTTCAACCTTTGACAGCATCCGGTAATCTAGTCCAACCTAAAGCTCCACATTCAAAGCTACAATGCTTTACAGGTATAGGGCAGGAAGAGCTGTATAAACTTATCACCACGGCTAATTCAACAACATGTTTGTTAGATCCAATTCCAACTAGATTACTGAAAGAAGTGATACACACAGCTGGAGAGCCTCTCCTCAACATTATTAATTCCTCGTTATGTTTAGGCCACGTCCCTAAACCTTTCAAGCTGGCAGTTGTTAAGCCTCTTCTTAAGAAACCTAAACTAGACCCTAATGACTTATTAAATTACAGACCGATTTCAAACCTTCCCTTTATATCTAAAATATTAGAAAAGGTTGTGTCTACTCAATTATGCTCCTTCTTACAGGAAAACAATATCCTTGAAGAATTTCAGTCAGGTTTCAGGCCCCATCATAGCACAGAAACTGCACTAGTTAAGATCACAAATGACCTGTTTTTAGCTTCGGACCAAGGCTGCATCTCAATATTAGTTTTACTTGATCTTAGTGCTGCATTCGACACTTTAGATCATAACATTCTCATAGACCGCTTACAAAATCACATAGGTATTCAGGGACAGGCATTAAAATGGTTCAGATCCTACCTGTCTGATCGATACCATTTTGTAGATTTAAATGGAGAAATGTCCAGTGTAATGCCAGTGGAATATGGGGTCCCACAAGGTTCAGTTTTAGGACCGCTGCTTTTCTCAATATACATGCTTCCCTTAGGCAACATTATTAGAAGGCATGGGATTAGTTTCCATTGTTACGCTGACGATACACAGTTATATATCTCATCAAAACCAGATGAAATATCTAAACTGTCTAGATTAACAGAGTGCGTTAAAGATATTAAAGACTGGATGACTGATAATTTTCTATTACTAAATCCTGATAAGACGGAGATATTACTGATTGGTCCAAAAACCAGTACACAGAAGCTCTCACAATTCAACCTGTACTTAGAAGGATGTTCTATTACTACTAGCTCTACAGTGAAAGACCTGGGCGTAATATTAGACAGCAGTTTGTCCTTTGAAAAACATATTTCCGATATTACAAAAATAGCCTTCTTCCACCTCAGAAATATCGCCAAGCTTAGGAACATTTTATCTGTATCTGATGCAGAAAAGCTAGTTCACGCATTCATGACCTCCAGACTGGACTATTGTAATGCGTTATTTGGTGGTTGTCCTGCATCCTCAATAAACAAGCTACAGTTAGTCCAGAATGCAGCTGCTAGAGTCCTTACCAGGTCAAGAAAGTATGACCATATAACCCCAATATTATCATCCCTGCACTGGCTACCTGTTAAGTTTAGAATTGATTATAAACTAGCACTTCTTACATACAAGACTCTAAATGGTTTAGCTCCCACGTATCTAGCCGGTCTTCTAACACATTACAATCCATCACGCTCCCTAAGATCTCGAAACTCCGGACTTCTGGTAGTTCCCAGAATATCAAAGTCTACAAAAGGGGGTAGAGCTTTTTCGTATTTAGCTCCTAAACTTTGGAACAGTCTTCCTGACAGTGTTCGGGGCTCAGACACAGTCTCCCAGTTCAAACATAGACTAAAGACATATCTCTTTAGCCAGGCATACACCTAATAAATCCCATAACTTTGTACTCCAATACATCCGATTAGATGCACATCATCATCTAGTGCCTCCTAATATCATGAATAGCAGCTACGCTAATCCCTTTCCATTTGTTTCCCTTCTCCTACCCACCCCCGAGTCACACAGAGATTGTGCCAGCTCCGGTGGCATCCAGAGATGGTCCAGCTCCAGCCGGGTTCTGCTTTCTGAGGACTGGAGTATTCAAAGCAGCACTGCCAACCGTATGTGGACATTTTACACATAACATTCTACACATGCTGTATATGCATCGCACAACTAATGCAGAAAGGACATTGTTCATATCACACTCTCCGGTGTCACCCAGATGAGGATGGGTTCCCTTTTGAGTCTGGTTCCTCTCAAGGTTTCTTCCTAATACCATCTGAGGGAGTTTTTCCTTGCCACAGTCGCCTGAGTCACCTCAGGCTCGCTCACTAGGGAAAATTTTGTCTAACATCTAGGACTGTTTGTTTGTATGTTTATTGTTTTTTATGTTCTGTAAAGCTGCTTTGAGACAATGCTCTTTGTTAAAAGCGCTATACAAATAAAATTGAATTGAATTGAATTGAATTAGCTATAATTATAAAATATTAGCAAATGAATTGTTCTTTCCGGATTTTGGTGCTACATATAATCTTTAAACAGCATCAGACTACAGCAAAAGTGATAGCAAGATAACATTTGAATATTTGATAGGTAAAAATCTACCTTTAATAAAGAGTGCAAATATTTTTAACCCACCACACTATTGTCATTTTTTCCAAAACAATAATTCAAGTAGGATGTATAGATTTCTTGATTTTCACCAAAACATCGTGTTGTATCCTTGTGACCCATTTGGCTTTCCATAATCAAAGTTCCGCCTGCACGCTTGATCGTCTGAAAGCGAGACCTAAAGTGTCTTATGGCGAGACTGCAGTGAGACAATAAACACTCTGACAAACTGCTGTCTATTTGTCAAATATTTAAAAATATTGATATTGTTTCGAGACGGGATTCATAAAAATCTAAAAAATAAATAAATAAATAAATAAAATTAAATTTAAAAAATTAAAAAGACATTGATTTTCTGCAGTATTTTAAAGATACTCAAACTCCACGCAAGTGAAAGGTCAATTAACTGAAATGTTCTAATTAGCAAAAGACCTCTTAACTGAAAGGTCAGTAATGTGTGGAGTGTGGCATGAACAGGTCATGGAGGGATCCTCCATGATTCTGGAAACCTTAATTCAAAAAGTTTAGGGTGGTCTGAGCTTGTGCTGTTGTGATGTGAATGTCACTCAGAATAAGATAAAGTCTGTAAATATTAAAAGAGAGAAAGAAAGAAAGAAAGAAAGAAAGAAAGAAAGAAAGAAAGAAAGAAAGAGAGAAAATCGGTCTACCAGTTTGATTGAATAAGTTGTAAATATTAAGAGAGAAAGAAAGAAAGAAAGAAAGAAAGAAAGAAAGAAAGAAAGAAAGAAAGAAAGAAAGAAAGAAAGAAATCGGTCTACCAGTTTGATTGAATAAGTTGCATTCCTTGTGAAAAATGGAACATGTGAAAATTAGTGTCCATTTCCCCAGTAGCCTACAGTTTTCTGAAATAGATTTGTTGACTGATTTGTTTTGTGCTCCTTTCCGTAAATTAGATGATTTCACCAGTAGCCCAGATTTCATATATATATATATATATATATATATATATATATAGAGAGAGAGAGAGAGAGAGAGAGAGAGAGAGAGAGAGAGAGAGAGAGAGAGAGAGTGGTGTGAAAAAGTGTGGATTTCTTATTTTTTTGCATGTTTGTCACACTTTAATGTTTCAGATAATCAAACACATTTAAATATTAGTCAAAGATAACACAAGTAAACACATCATGCAGTTTTTAAATGAAGGTTTTTATTATTAAGGGAAAACAAAATCCAAAACTACATGGCCCTGTGTGAAAGTGTTTGCCCCCCCTGTTAAAACATAACTTAACTGTGGTTTATCACACCTGAGTTCAATTTCTCTAGCCACACCCAGGCCTGATTACTGCCACACCTGTTCACAATCAACAACTCACTTAAATAGGACCTGCCTGACAAAGTGAAGTAGACCAAAAGATCCATCATGCCGAGATCCAAAGAAATTCAAAAACAAATGAGAAAGAAAGTAATTGAGATCTATCAGTCTGGAAAAGGTTATAAAGCCATTTCTAAAGCTTTGGGACTGCCGCGAACCACAGTGAGAGCCATTATCTACAAATGGTGAAAACATGGAACAGTGGAGAACCTTCCCAGGAGTGGCCGGCGGACCAAAATTACCCCAAGAGCACAGTGACAACTCATCCAGGAGGTCACAAAAGACCCCACAACAACATCCAAAGAACTGCAGGCCTCACTTGCCTCAGTTAAGGTGAGTGTTCATGACTCCACCATAAGAAAGAGACTGGGCAAAAATGGTTTGCACGGCAGAGTTCCAAGACGAAAACCGCTGCTGAGCAAAAAGAACATAAAGGCTCGTCTCAGTTTTGCCAGAAAACATCTTGATGATCCCCAAGACTTTTGGGGAAATACTCTGTGGACTGACGAGACACAAATTGAACTTTTTGGAAGGTCTGTGTCCCATTACGTCTGGCGTAAAAGTAACACCGCATTTCAGAAAAAGAACATCATACCAACAGTAAAATATGGTGGTGGTAGTGTGATGGTCTGGGGCTGTTTTGCTGCTTCAGGACCTGGAAGACTGTGATAAATGGAACCATGAATTCTGCTGTCTACCAAAACATCCTGAAGGAGAATGTCTGGCCATCTGTTTGTGACCTCAAGCTGAAGCGAACTTGGGTTCTGCAGCAGGACAATGATCCAAAACACACCAGCAAGTCCACCTCTGAATGGCTGAAGAAAAACAAAATGAAGACTTTGGAGTGGCCTAGTCAAAGTCCTGACCTCAATCCCATTGAGATGCTGTGGCATGACCTTAAAAAGGTGGTTCATGCTCGAAAACCCTCCAATGTGGCTGAATTACAACAATTCTGCAAAGATGAGTGGGCCAAAATTCCTCCACAGCGCTGTAACAGACTCATTGCAAGTTATGGAAAACGCTTGATTGCAGTCATTGCTGCTAAGGGTGGACCAACCAGTTATTAGGCTTAGGGGGCAAACACTTTTTCACACAGGGCCATGTAGTTTTGGATTTTGTTTTCCCTTAATAATAAAAACCTTATTTTTTATTAAGGAAGAGGGAGAGAGGCAGAGGCCTGGTGCATTTCTTTACAAGAAAGACAATTCAGTCAGTGCAGTCTAGTTCTGAGAGAGTAGTCACAAATGAGGATACAAATGTAATTGGCCTAGTGATTTGGCCTTCAAAAAAAAAAGAGAAATCTGTTGCATTGGCCGGGAATCGAACCCGGGCCTCCCGCGTGGCAGGCGAGAATTCTACCACTGAACCACCAATGCTTCATTCCCTAAAACCTCCTGTGTCCGTCCGCTGTGAAAAATAGTCCCCCGACAAGCAGCCACGTCAGTCTTCTTTTCATTAGCTATAATTATAAAATATTAGCAAATGAATTGTTCTTTTCGGATTTCGGTGCTACATATAATCTTTAAACAGCATCAGATTTCGGTGTGGCAGATTTCGGTGCTACATATAATCTTTAAACAGCATCAGACTACAGCAAACGTCTTCTTCTTCTTCTTCTTCTTCTTTCGGCTTCTCCCTTCAGGGGTCGCCACAGCGAATCATCTCTCTCCACCTATCCCTATCTTCTGCATCCTCAACCCTTGCACCCACTAGCTTCATATCCTCATTAATTCCATCCATATACCTCCTCTTTGGCCTTCCTCTTTGCCTCCTGCCTGGCAGCTTCATGTCCAACATTCTCCTACCAATATACTCACTCTCCCTCCTCTGAACATGTCCAAACCATCTTAATCTGGCCTCCCTAACTTTGTCCCCCAAATGTCCAACATGAGCTGTCCCTCTGATGTACTCGTTCCTAATCCTGTCCACCCTTGTCACTCCCAAAGAGAACCTCAACATCTTCAGCTCTGCTACCTCTAGCTCTGACTCCTGTCTCTTCCTCAGTGACACTGTCTCTAAACCATACAGCATGGCCGGTCTCACCACTGTCCTGTACACCTTCCCCTTGATTCTCGCTGATATTTTCTGATCACACAGAACTCCCGACACCTTTCTCCACCCATTCCAACCTGCCTGCACTAGCTTCTTTACCTCTTTCCCACACTCTCCATTACTCTGGACTGTTGACCCCAAGTACTTAAACTCCTGTACCTTCTTCACCTCTTCACCCTGTAACCTTACTGTTCCACTTCCCTCCCTTTCATTCACACACATGTACTCAGTCTTACTACGACTGACTTTCATCCCTCTTCTCTCCAGCGCAAACCTCCACCTCTCCAGGTTTTCCTCCACCTGCTCCCTGCTCTCACTACAGATCACAATGTCATCTGCAAACATCATTGTCCAAGGAGACTCCTGTCTGACCTCCTCTGACAACTGGTCCATCACTATAGCAAACAGGAAGGGGCTCAGAGCCGATCCCTGATGCAGTCCCACCTCCACATTGAACTCCTCTGTCTGACCTACAGCACACCTCACCACTGTCCTGCTCCTCTCATACATGTCCTGCACCACTCTGACATACTTCTCTGCTACTCCTGACTTCCTCATACAGTACCACAGCTCTTCTCTTGGCACCCTGTCATACGCTTTCTCCAAGTCTACAAACACACAGTGCAACTCCCTCTGACCATCCCTATACTTCTCCATCAAAATTCTCAGAGCAAAAATTGCATCTGTTGTGCTCTTTCTGGGCATGAAGCCATACTGCTGCTCACAAATTTCCACAACCTTCCTTAACCTAGCTTCCACTACTCTTTCCCATACCTTCATTGTATGGCTCATCAACTTTATCCCCCTATAGTTACTGCAACTCTGCACGTCACCCTTATTCTTAAAGATCGGCACTAACACACTTCTTCTCCATTCCTCAGGCATCCTCTCACTCTCTAAAACCCTGTTGAACAAATTAGCTAAAAATTCCACTGCTGCCTCTCCCAAACACTTCCAGACCTCCACCGGGATGTCATCAGGACCAACTGCCTTCCCACTTTTCATCCTCTTCAAAGCCTTCCTGACTTCATCCTTTCTAAACTTATCTACTTTCTGTTCCACAGAGTTCACCCCTTCTACTCTTTTTTCCCTCTCATTTTCCTCATTCATCAGCTCCTCAAAGTATTCCTTCCATCTCCTCTGTACACTCTCCTCACTTGTGAGCACCCTTCCATCTCTATCCTTAATAACTCTAACTTGCTGCACATCCTTCCCATCTCGATCCCTCTGCCTAGCTAACCTGTACAAGTCCTTCTCTCCTTCTCTAGTGTCTAACCTAGTGTACAACTCGTCATATGCCTTCTGCTTGGCCTTAGACACCTCCCTCTTCACTCTGCGCTGTAACTCCTTGTATTCCTGTCTATTCTCTTCAGTCCTGTCCATGTCCCACTTCTTCTTGGCTAACCTCTTCCTCTGGATACTATCCTGAACTTCCTCATTCCACCACCAAGTCTCCTTATCGTCTTTCCTCCTTCCAGATGACACACCCAGCACCTTTCTCCCTGTCTCCCTGATCACGTCTGCTGTAGTTTCCCAGTCATCTGGCAGCACTACCTGACCACCCAGAGCCTGCCTCAACTTCTTTCTAAATTCCTCACAACATTCCTCCTTTTTCAGCTTCCACCACTTGGTTTTCTTCTCTATCTCTGACCTCTTCTTCTTACAGACCATCAGAGTCATCCTACACACCACCATCCTATGCTGTCTGGCTACACTCTCTCCCACTACCACTTTACAGTCACTAATCTCTTTCAGATTGCCTCTTCTACATAGGATGTAGTCTACCTGTGTGCTCCTACCTCCACTCTTGTAAATCACTCTATGCTCCTCCCTCTTCTGAAAATAAGTGTTAACCACACCCATGTCCATCCTCTTAGCAAAGTCCACTACCATCTGTCCTTCAAGGTTCCTTTCCTTAACTCCAAACTTGCCCATCACCTCCTCATCACCTGTGTTCCCCTCACCAACATGTCCATTAAAATCCGCTCCTATCACCACTCTCTCACCCGTGGGAATACTCTCCATCACCTCATCTAATTCACTCCAGAATCTCTCTTTCTCCTCCAACTCACAACCTACCTGTGGGGCATAACCACTAACAACATTCAACATCACCCCTTCAATCTCTAACTTCAGACTCATCACCCTGTCTGACACTCTCTTCACCTCCAGGACATTCCTCACAAACTCCTCCTTCAGGACCACACCTACCCCATTTCTCTTACTATCCACACCATAATAAAACAGCTTGAATCCTGCTCCTATACTACGAGCCTTGCTACCCTTCCACCTGGTCTCCTGTACACACAGTATATCCACCTTCCTTCTCTCCATCACATCAGCCAGCTCTCTACCTTTCCCTGTCATAGTACCAACATTCAGAGTTCCTATTCTCAGTCCTACACTCTTACCTTTCCTCTTCTCTCTCTGTCTGCGCACTCTCCTCCCTCCTCTACTTCTTCGACCAACAGTAGCCCAATTTCCACCGGCGCCCTGTAGGTCAACGGCGCCGATGGCGGTCGTTGTTAACCCGGGCCTCGACCGATCCGGTATGAAATTCGTACTGACGATTCGCATGGTTAAATTTGGCACTGTTTTACGCCGGATGCCCTTCCTGACGCAACCCTCTCTATTTATCCGGGCTTGGGACCGGCACAGAAGTCACTGGACTGTGACCCCCATGGCTAGATTAGACTACAGCAAACGTGATAGCAAGATAACATTTGAATATTTGATAGGTAAAAATCTATCTTTAATAAAGAGTGTAAATATTTTTAACCCACCACACTATTGTCATTTTTTCCAAAACAATAATTCAAGTAGGATGTATAGATTTCTTAATTTTCACCAAAACATCGTGTTGTATCCTTGTGACCCATTTGGCTTTCCATAGTCAAAGCTCCGCCTGCACGCTTGATCGTCTGAAAGCGAGACCTACAGTGTCTTATGGCGAGACTGCAGTGAGACAATAAACACTCTGACAAACTGCTGTCTGTTTGTCAAATATTTAAAAATATTGATATTGTTTCGAGACGGGATTCATAAAAATCTAAATAAATAAATAAATTAATTAAATTAAATTTAAAAAATTAAAAAGACATTGATTTTCTGCAGTATTTTAAAGACACTCAAACTCCACGCAAGTGAAAGGTCAATTAACTGAAATGTTCTAATTAGCAAAAGACCTCTTAACTGAAAGGTCAGTAATGTGTGGAGTGTGGCATGAACAGGTCATGGAGGGATCCTCCATGATTCTGGAAACCTTAATTCAAAAAGTTTAGGGTGGTCTGAGCTTGTGCTGTTGTGATGTGAAATTCACTCAGAAAAAGATAAAGTCTGTAAATATTAAAAGAGAGAAAGAAAGAAAGAAAGAAAGAGAGAAATCGGTCGACCAGTTTGATTTTATAAGTTGCATTCCTTGTGAAAAATGGAACATGTGAAAATTAGTGTCCATTTCCCCAGTAGCCTACAGTTTTCTGAAATAGATTTGTTGACTGATTTGTTTTGTGCTCCTTTCCGTAAATTAGATAATTTCACCAGTAGCCCAGATTTCATATATATATATATATATATATTTTAATATATATATATATATAGAGAGAGAGAGAGAGAGAGAGAGAGAGAGAGAGAGAGAGAGAGTGGTGTGAAAAAGTGTGGATTTCTTATTTTTTTGCATGTTTGTCACACTTTAATGTTTCAGATAATCAAACACATTTTCACAGTGTTCATGACTCCACCATAAGAAAGAGACTGGGCAAAAATGGTTTGCACGGCAGAGTTCCAAGACGAAAACTGCTGCTGAGCAAAAAGAACATAAAGGCTCGTCTCAGTTTTGCCAGAAAACATCTTGATGATCCCCAAGACTTTTGGGGAAATACTCTGTGGACTGACGAGACACAAATTGAACTTTTTGGAAGGTCTGTGTCCCATTACATCTGGCGTAAAAGTAACAACGCATTTCAGAAAAAGACCATCATACCAACAGTAAAATATGGTGGTGGTAGTGTGATGGTCTGGGGCTGTTTTGCTGCTTCAGGACCTGGAAGACGTGCTGTGATAAATGGAACCATGAATTCTGCTGTCTACCAAAACATCCTGAAGGAGAATGTCCGGCCATCTGTTTGTGACCTCAAACTGAAGCGAACTTGGGTTCTGCAGCAGGACAATGATCCAAAACACACCAGCAAGTCCACCTCTGAATGGCTGAAGAAAAACAAAATGAAGACTTTGGAGTGGCCTAGTCAAAGTCCTGACCTCAATCCCATTGAGATGCTGTGGCATGACCTTAAAAAGGTGGTTCATGCTCGAAAACCCTCCAATGTGGCTGAATTACAACAATTCTGCAAAGATGAGTGGGCCAAAATTCCTCCACAGCGCTGTAACAGACTCAATGCAAGTTATGGAAAACGCTTGATTGCAATTGTTGCTGCTAAGGGTGGAACAACCAGTTATTAGGCTTAGGGGGCAAACACTTTTTCACACAGGGCCATGTAGTTTTGGATTTTGTTTTCCCTTAATAATAAAAACCTTATTTTTTATTAAGGGAGAGGGAGAGAGGCAGAGGCCTGGTGCATTTCTTTACAAGAAAGACAATTCAGTCAGTGCAGTCTAGTTCTGAGAGAGTAGTCACAAATGAGGATACAAATGTAATTGGCTTGTCTTCGTGCTACACACTTTTTTAAAAGCACCCTTTCCCCCTTTCTCTTCTTGGTGAAAGGGAAATGAGCTGAACAACCAGCATGCATATATCAGCTGAGCCAATATCAGTGAGATCATTTCAATCACTAATTCAATTATTTCATTCACAAATGACAATCAGGATGTTTATTTCATTCAAGAACTCCCAGTATCAGTTCACTCAGAATCAGAAGGTCTACCACTCTCCTTCAGACTCAAAGTAAGGACCATATTGTTTAACCTGTGTTAACCTAAATTAGTAACAAGTAGTCAAGTATTACACATTCCGAGGCATTGGTGGCTCAGTGGTAGGTTTCTCGCCTATCATGCGGAAGGCCAATGCCTCAACCCCAGCCACTGGATGCAGTGCCGGTGCCAAGCCCGGAAAAATGGGAGGGTTGTGGCAGGAAGGGCATCCGGCGTAAAGCCTGTGCCAAGTTGATGTGCGGACCAGTTGGTCCGCTGTGGCGACCCCGAACAGGGAGCAGTCGAAAGCAACTTAGTCAAGTATTACACATTCAAGTACGTCAAATAAGTGTACACAGCTGTCAAATTTCCAAAACAATATTCAACATCAAGCAGTACCAGATTACAGCTTTATTACACCTTAATAAACCCACTTCCTTGGCTTTCCAAAAAAAAAAAAAGACCTGTTGCATTGGCCGGGAATCGAACCCGGGCCTCCCGCGTGGCAGGCGAGAATTCTACCACTGAACCACCAATGCTTCGCTGCCTAAATGCCCGTGAAAGCGGAATATAGTCCGCAAGCAGCCACGTAAGTCTAGTCAAGCTGTCTCTGTTGCGATAGCTACAATAAAATAATATAATATAATATAATATTAGCAAATGAATTGTTGTTTCCGGATGTCGGTGCTACATATAATCTTAAAAAGGCACCAGACTACATCAAACGTGATAGCAAGATAACATTTGAATATCTGATAGTTAAGAAAATCGACCTTTAATAAAGAGTGCAAATATTTTTAACCCACCACACTATTGTCATTTCTTGATGTAGGGTGTAAAGATTTCCTAATTTTCACCCAAATTGCGTGTTGTTTATTTGTGACACCTTTGGCTTTCCATAATCAACCTCAGCTCCGCCACAAGCGCACAAGTGTGTTATGGCGAGACTGCAGTGAGACAATAAACACTCTGACAAACTGTATATATTTATATATAACTGTGTATATTTGTTGAATGTTAAGAAATATTGATTTTTTTTCGTGATGGGATTCATAAAAATCTCCAAATTAAACGCAAACATTGATTTTCTGCTGTATTTTAAAGACACTCAAGACATGATATAAAGTGATAAATCTACACAACTACAGCAAACCACACTCCAAGCAGGTGAAATGTTAATTAACTGAAATATTTTCATTGACAAAAGATCTCTTAACTGAAAGGTCAGTAATGTGTGGAGTGTGACATGCACAGGTCATGTGAGGTGAGGGTGAGAGGGATCCTCCATGATGCTGCAGGCCTTAATTACACACTGTTCATAAGGTTAGGGTGGTCTGAGCTTGTGCTTTTCTTTGCTGGGTTTTTGTTATGGTTAAAATAATGCAATATTCACCAAATATAATATCAATTCTATAACTATAAGAAGAAGAAGTTGGTTTTGGCTGCTCCTTGTTCGGGGTCGTGCAACAACCCTCCCATTTTTCCGGGCTTGGGACCGACACTGCATCCAGTGGCTGGGGATTGGACCTGAACCTTCTACATAGTAGGCGAGAAACCTGCATACATTAAGAGCCAGCATACATTAAATAAAAAAATAAAAATCAGTCGACCAATTTGAATAAGTTGCATTTCTTGTGAAAAGTGGAATAAGTTCTGAAAATCAGTGTCCATTTCTATAGACGTGATGCATCAATGTATTGTGGCTGTCCTGCAAGCTTGTGGTCACCAAAACACCTTACTGTTGCACTCTATATTGTTTTTCCCTTTATTTTGTGACCTGTTTCTATTTGACATGGGAACTTAGCCCTGACAAACACTAAAATATTTTGGGAATAAATCTCTAATTAAATGTACATACATTATTAAACTACTACACAACTGTCACATTATCGAAAACACTAGGCAACTATGGTCAGTATCAGACACCAGCTTTATTAAACATTAATAAATGAGGTATTACAGTTAATAAAACTTGCGTTTGTTCTATTTAAAGCTATAAATATTGCATAGATCTTAAAACGGTAAACTTATCAATTATAATGTAGACATTTGTTCATTTTTAGCAAAACTGTGTGTTGTTTCAATGCGACCCCCTTTGGCTTTCCATAGTGACAGCTCCATCTTAAGCACTATAATCCAATAGTCCACTAATTAATACAAATTATGTCTACAAAGCCATAGTAAATGACTTGTGGGCAAACTGACGGAAAATATTTAGCAAATATGTCATCTTAGACAATACCATTTTCGTGGACTTATATGTTTTTTGCATGTAAGTTAGATTATTTCACCAGTAGGCGGCGCCAATTTTTTACATATATTTTTTGAATGTAGGCATAAGTCTATATACACATGACCATAAGGCCCCTACTAAGTGTATAATAATCCTATTTGTTTAATAGCTTATTTTCTAAGCAATGGTTTTGATCAGGATCACAATGTGAGCAAGTTCTAGACCAAAGAGTCTACAAAACCATGGTCTAGCGGTCCTAGTCTTAGTTGGATTATCAGACAGATGTAAAAGCTAATACATTTCTTATATATGTATGTGAAAAGGTGAGATGAGAGGCTTAAAGCCCCTTAGAGGCTTTTCAACTAGTACAGCATCACCTGGGAGAAAAAGGGGGAGTCGGCTGCTCTGTGGGTAGAAGGAGAGAGGCCAAAATATTATCATAATCTACTGAACTCTACACTACACCGCTAAGACACTCATGTCTCACTTCACCACCATGCAGTTCTGTTTCACCCTGTATATTCTGCTACAGTTTCTCTCTATAATATAATTACAATATACATATTGTAAATTCATAGATTACACCTATCCATCTATCTATCTACCTATCTATCTATCTATCTATCTATGTATCTATCTATCTCTCTATCTACCTATCTATCTACCTACCTATCTATCTATCTATCTATGTATCTATCTATCTATCTATGTATCTATCTATCTATCTATGTATCTATCTATCTATCTATGTATCTATCTACCTACCTATCTATCTATCTATCTATCTATCTATCTATCTATCTATCTATCTATCTATCTATCTATGTATCTATCTATCTATCTATCTATATATCTATCTATCTATCTCTCTATGTATCTATGTATCTATCTATCTATCTATCTATCTATCTATCTATCTATCTATGTATCTATCTATCTACCTATCTACCTATCTATCTATCTATCTATCTACCTATCTATCTATCTATGTATCTATCTATCTATCTATCTATCTATCTATCTATCTATCTATGTATCTATGTATCTATGTATCTATCTACCTATCTATCTATCTATCTATCTATCTATCTATCTATCTATCTATCTATCTATCTATCTATCTATCTATCTACTCTACCTACTCTCCTTATTATTATTGTTATTCTCCTTCACAGTCCTGACTCTAATGCAGTCTTTAAAAAGCTGCCAGAACCAGTCAGATGGCTTAAGTGAAGAAAAAAATATGAGTCAGTACAACAAAATGAATGAGACAGATATGTTGAATAGATTTGTTTGTTTAAAGCTGTTATGACACTGAAGTGCTAAATGAACAATAGCAAATTGTTTATCCTCATCTGGTATTTTAGTGATTTGGCCTTCAAAAAAAAAAGATAAATCTGTTGCATTGGCCGGGAATCGAACCCGGGCCTCCCGCGTGGCAGGCGAGAATTCTACCACTGAACCACCAATGCTTCATGCCCTAAAACTCCTGTATCCTTCCGCTGTGAAAAATAGTCCCCCGACAAGCAACCACGCCAGTCTTCTTTTCATTAGCTATAATTATAAAATATTAGCAAATGAATTGTTCTTTTCCGGATTTCGGTGCTACATATAATCTTTAAACAGCATCAGACTACAGCAAACGTGATAGCAAGATAACATTTGAATATTTGATAGGCCTTTTGGAAGTCCATTCTCCATTGTCCAGTCCATTGATCGTCTGGTGTCATGGTGCAGCATGAACAACCTGGAGCTCAACTCCCTAAAGACAGTGGAGATGATAGTGGACTTCAGGAAGGACCCAGCCCCCCGCCCCCCTCCCCCCTCCCCCCTGTCATCCTCGGTGACTCTCCGGTGACATCTGCTGAGTCCTTTGGTTTCCTAGGCACCACCATCACCAAGGAGCTCAAGTGGGAGCAGAACATCAGGTCTCTCACCAAGAAAACTCAGCAGAGGATGTATTTCCTGCAGCAGCTGAAGAAGTTTCTCCTCCCTGTGAAGATGTTGGTTAACTTCTACACTGCCATCATTGAATCTATCCTCACATCCTCCCTCACATCCTCCCTCACATCCTCCCTCACATCCTCCCTCACATCCTCCCTCACAGCCTGGGGGCATGGTGGTTTAGTGGTTAGCACGTTTGCCCCACACCTCCAGGGTTGGGGGTTTGATTCCCGTGTGTGCGTGTGTGCGTGTGTGCGTGTGTGCGTGTGTGTGGAGTTTGCATATTCTCCCTGTGCCTTGGGGGTTTCCTCCCCTGGTCCAAAGACATGCTGGTAGGTTGAATGGCATCTCTAAATTGTCTGTTGTGTGTGTGCCCTGTGATGGGTTGGCACTCTGTCCAGGGTGTATCCTGCCTTCATGCCCAATGATGCCTGAGAATAGTTTGGATAAGCGGTAGACAATGAATGTTTGCACCTGACACCAAGACAAATTCATAGTACTGTAAAGTGCTCTTTGTGAACCCTTTGCTGTACCTGGCAATAAAAAGTTTTCTGATTCTGATAAAAAAGTTTTCTGATATATAGGTGATGTGTGTGGGACAGGCTGCTATAACTTATTTTCAGAAACTGCTGATCCTCTCCTGTGATATTCACACTAGAGTTTACAAAGAGTGGTTAAAAAAACAAAAAAACCTGGTGCTACATAAAACACCACAGAGCTAAGGACTAAAAGTAAGTTGTCTCAGCCACATAAAGTGCATGGTGTGCAACCTAGTGCAAACAGTGCAAGACCAAACAAAACAGTACAGGACACATATACAAGATGAATTAGAGCGGAGACTGCGAGCCAGGTCAACACTGGGACGTCTGCCTTTACATGCACATGAATGTAATATGGAGTTGTCCCACCCTTTGCAGCTATAACAGCTTCAACTCTTCTGGGAAGGCTTTCCACAAGGTTTAGGAGTGTGTTTATGGGAATTTTTGACCATTCCTCATTTGTGAGGTCAGGCACTGATGTTGGACGAGAAGGTCTGGCTCACAGTCTCCGCTCTAATTCATCCCAAAGGTGTTCTATGGGGTTGAGGTCAGGACTCTGTGCAGGTCAGTCAAGTTCCTCCACACCAAACTCGCTCATCCATGTCTTTATGGAGCTTGATTGTGCACTGGTGTGCAGCCATGTTGGAACAGGAAGGGGTCATCCCCAAACTGTTCCCACAAAGTTGGGAGCATTAAATTGTGCAAAATGTCTTGGTATGCTGAAGCATTAAGAGTTCCTTTCACTGGAACACAGAGCCCAACCCCTGAAAAACAACACCTGAACTCAATGATGTGGAGGGGTGTCCCAAAACTTTTGGCAATATAGTGTATGTTATACAGTACAAGAAGCAAAAATAAGAGAAGTGTAAACAAAGAGGGTACTTGTAAACATCTACACTTCTGTACTAGCAGCAGTTGTGGCAGTTGTGTGCTAAAAACAGCATGTAAACAGTTCTGACATGGCGGCTGATAGACATGGATGAATATTGAACTGAATTGAGTATTTGAGTGTGTTTGAGTTCAAGTTCAGAACAGTTCAGTTCACACAGTTGAGGGGTGTGTGTGTGTGAGAGAGAGAGAGAGTCCAGTACAGTTCAGTTCTGGGTGTTGTGGAATCTGATGGCTTGAGGGAAGAAACTGGTCTGGTTGTGAGGGCCCGAATGCTTCGGTACCTCTTTCCGAAAGTGAAGAGTGTTAATGAGGGGTGTGTGTGTTAGGGGTGTGTGAAGGGTGTGAGGGGTGTATAAAAGGTGTGTGTGTGTGAGGGGTATGTGTGTTTGTGAGGGGTGTGTGAAGGGTGTGAGGGGTATGTAAAGGGTGTGTGTGTGTGTGTGTGAGGGGTGTGTAAAGTGTGAAGAGTGTGTGTGAGGGGTGTGTGGCTGTTGGCTTTGCGGATGCAGCGTGTGGAATAAATGTCCGTGATAGAGGGAAGAGAGACTCCGATGATCTTCTCAGCTGTCCTCACTATCCACTGCAGGGTTTTGCGATCTGAGACGATGCAATTCACAAACCAGGCAGTGATGCAGCTGCTCAGGATGCTCTCGATGGGTCCTCTGTAGAACACAGTCAGGATGGGGGGAGGGAGATGGGCTTTCCTCAGCCTCCGCAGGAAGTAGAGATGCTGCTGGGCTTTCTTGCTGATGGAGCTGGTGTTGAGTGACCAGGTGAAGTTCTTCGCCAGATGAACACCAAGGAATTTGGTGCTCTTGACGATCTCCACAGAGGATCCGGGGATGATGGTCGTTGTCTTGAGGCACGTAGGAACAACGGCGCTGCTCAGGGAAATGTGGAAGATGTCAGTGAAGACATCCACTAGCTGTTCTGCACATTCCCTGAGCACTCTGCCAGGAATGACAGTTTGGCCCTTGCTATTTTTAGGGCCGTCTTGTCCCCTGCTCTGAAGGCAGAGTCTCTAGAGTTCAGCAGCGCACGCACCTTTGCTGTCATCTACGGCTTCTGGCTGGAGCGTGTGGTGATGGCCTTGGAGATGGCCACGTCATTGCTACACTCGCCAATGTAGCTGGTCAATGATGTCGTGTTCTCCTCCAGGTCGATAGAGTCTGCGTTGGTTGCAGTGTTTTAGCTATAAAGTGGGAGAAAAACTGTATGATTAACTGTATGAGCAAGTGAGGAAATGCACTACAAAAACAAAAAAAATTAGATCAGTATCACTGGTCTGTTCAAACCCCATGTCTGATGTCACTTTGCAAATTAAAAGCTGGAGACGCAGCAGTAAGTAAGTTGTAATGCAGAGCAAGGATTAAAGAAAGAAAGGAAGAAAATGAAGAAATGCAGACGGTTTGATAGACCGTGTACTTTATCGCTGTGTACTTTATAAAGGGAGCAGCATCAGTGTGAGTGAACTGGTGCAGAGAGAGAGAGAGAGAATAAAAAGCAGAAGGACAGGAGAGTCTGGATATTAAAATGACCACCAGGAGAGTGACTCAAAGGCAAATTAAAGAAATAAATGAGTGCGTCATCGATCAGTGTGACTCTTCAGCTCAGTTTACTAAAAAAATCTACGTTATTTCAGTTTAAAGCTGAACTAAATCATAAACACAACTTGTAGTAAAGCTATTAAAGTAACGTATTGTACACTGTGTCGTTAGTGGTGTGTGTGTGTAAACGCAGCTATCAGATTACTGCGTGTGTGTGTGTGTGTGTGTGTGTGTGTGAGACAGGGAGGGTCTGTAGATTTTAAAGACAATAGATTTTAAACAGCACTGCTGAGTCTTTTACAAATCATACATAACAAAGAATCTGCAGTGTGTGTGTGTGTGTCTGTGTGTGTGTGTGTGTGTGTGTGTGTCTGTGTGAGATCGTTCACAAGGTGATTGTGTTCTCTTTCACACTAACAGGTGAGAAGTTCTGCACTTGATCCCTGTTGATGTTTGTGTTTACGATCATGGAGATGAAGATGAGTTTTCTCCAGAGCGACGTTTTTAGTATCTGTGTATCAGGACCCCACCCCCCACCCCCCACCCCCACACACAGATATTTATCCCTAAAGCTGGTTTAAAAAACTGCAGCTTGGTGATTTAATGACGTAGCTCTGAGATGAGGCAGTGTTTATATTAAACTTATTAAAGTGAGAAGGATTGAGTGAAGGATGATGTGATAAGACTGATTAATATTAATACATTGAGTACATTTAAACTGATCACACGGATCAGAGTTCTCATGATATATCTTTTGTATAGCATTTAATTGTATTTAGCAGTCAGTCAGTTAGTTACATTCTGACTAATTAAAAGACTTCAATTTTTCACGAGTTAAAATGTAAAACTACAATTTCTCTGTGATATCATGACATACACAGTGTTGTAAAAATGTCTTGGATTGTGGTGATATGATACACTATATTACCAAAAGTTTTGGGACACCCCTCCAAATCATTGAGTTCAGGTATAGTTTTTCAGGGGTTGGGCTCGGTCCCTTAGCTCCAGTGAAAGGAACTCTTAATGCTTCAGCACACAAAGACATTTTGGACAATTTCATGCTTTGTGGGAACAGTTTGGGGATGACCCCTTCCTGTTCCAACATGACTGCACACCAGTGCACAAAGCAAGGTCCATAAAGACATGGATGAGCGAGTTTGATGTGCAGGAACTTGAGAGTCCTGACCTCAACCCCATAGAACACCTTTGGGATGAATTAGAGCGGAGACTGCGAGCCAGGCCTTCTCGTCCAACATCAGTGCCTGACCTCACAAATGAGGAATGGTCAAAAATTCCCATAAACACACTCCTAAACCTTGTGGAAAGCCTTCCCAGAAGAGTTGAAGCTGTTATAGCTACAAAGGGCGGGACAACTCCATATTACATTCATGTGCATGTAAAGGAAGACGTCCCAGTGTTGACCTGGCTCTAATTCATCCCAAAGGCGTTCTATGGGGTTGAGGTCAGGACCCTGTGCAGGTCACTCAAGTTCCTCCACACCAAACTCACTGATCCTTGTCTTTTTAGACCTTGCTTTATGCCCTGGTGTGCAGTCATATCACCACAAATCTGATTTCTCTAAATAAATAATTGTATTTCATTTTTAGTTCATTTCAATTCATGCATGTCTAAGTGACCCTACATAAATAACTCACATACATTTTATTGTCGTATTCAACTGAAGAGGTCGTAAAACAACAACAACAAATAAGCAAATAAGCCGAAGGCATCGTTGGCTTTAAACGTATCGCGTGACGTCACAACGACGGGCTTGGTTTGTTGTCTTCGCAACAGCAGTCCTGTGTGCCTTTCAACATCATCGCTTTGTGTGTGTGTGTGTGTGTGTGTGTAGACGTGAGTGACTTTGACGTTGAACGTAAGTGTTTTTTAAAAATATTTGGCATGTTGTGATAAACTAATAACGAAGCCGGGCTAAAAAAGAAAAAAAAAAAAAAAAAGTTGAGAAACACGAGAGAATTTGAGGAAACGGGGCGGTTATGGAAACGAGCGGGCGGGGTTATGTGTGGAAAGGGGCGTGGTTAGTGCGAGCGAGGCTACACAAAGGCGCAGCTGTGGCGCGAAAGTGGCGCGCGGGGTGCGGTTTGTACAGTCGCGTGCAGCTTATTTGTGATAGCTGTAAATAGACGCCTTTTTTTTTTTTAAATTATTAATTGATTCATTAATTAATTAAATCTGTTTGTTCCTTCTCGTTTCTAATTAACTTTGCGTATATTAAATACAAGACCCAGGCGTGTTCTTCCTCTTGGAGATTTTTTTTCCCTCCTTTGTTCCGGAAGTTCAATTGTTCTCGTTCTTTGTCCTTCAGCCCCGGTTTCTTCTTCTTCTTCTTCTTCTACTTTCTGCTCTCCTTCTCCGTCTCTTCGATCCGGATGGCAACAAATTAAACGGTAAATATACATGTATCTTCACTCATTCCCGTACCCGCTTTGCACCGGCTGTGCATTGTTGGAGATGACCGCAGCCGAAAATGTGTTGACTTTTTTTTTTTTTTTATTAGTAACTTTGCCTCTGTAGCTCGCCGCTTTTCTAACCAAACTGCGAGATGCGTAGACAAATCTTTTCCCTTTATTGTTAGTAAAACCGTGAGCATGTCCATGGGTGAGCGGACCACCCAATACAACAACTTTATTAAACTCTGCAGAGATGTTATGCACACACGCATATCGTAGTCGTGGTATTATATGCACGTGTTGTTACTGTGTGTGTGTGGGGGGTGTGTGTAAGCGCAGTGATTTATTTACTTACTGTAAAGTGCACCACTGAAACCTAATCAACGTGATCAACATCGCAATGCCAGTGATCAAAAGGCGGAATTGAGTAACTGTTTCACAGAGGGATTAAAGCAGCGATTCGTGACTTTCATTGTGTTGCATTGTGAGCTCCGCGCTTGCACCAGACTCCATTGTGGTGCATTAGGATCCAGAGGCGGACCGATACTGCGACGCTTATCGCGGTGTAAATATATCAGATAAACAGCACATTGATTTAATGTGCATTAGATCTGTTTTTCTTTTTTCTTGACGAATGAAGAAAAATAAATAAGTTGATTTTAGTGTATTAACTGATTTTGTACAGAATATTTGATGTGTATATATTTTTCTTTTTAAAACAATTTGTCTGAACATTTTAGAAAAAAAAAAACAACATACAAATTCGGTCAGCAGTTAGTTCGATTTGAGATCATTTAGAGCCGCTTTAAGTTGCTGAACTTTTACATTAAAACGCATTTAGTCGTTATTTAACTTGTGTGATGGTGCTGATCTTCACTACAGTGATGCTAAATAAAATAATCACCACTGACCCATGCACGTCTGTGTGTGTGTGTGACTTGTTGGGTCAGTGACGCTGGATTATTAACTTGTGCAATTGTGTTGCAGGTTGTGACTCCAGCTGTGTGTGTGTGTGTGTGTGGATTAAACATGGAGTGTGATCACCACCAGCACTACTTCTATGACGAGATGGACGGCAGGATCGAAGATTATTTCATGTCCACGGCGCCCAGTGAGGACATCTGGAAGAAGTTCGAGCTGCTCCCCACGCCACCCGTGTCCCCCTCCAGGACGTTCCCAGCAGGACGCGTGTCTTTCCCCCTGACCGCATCGGAGCGGAGCATGTGGGCGTCGGACGATTGTGCCGTACTTCCTCTGAAGAAGCTGGACCCTCTGGACCTGTTCGGGAATCTGAGCTCGGTGGTGATTAAGGACTGCATGTGGAGTGGTGGCTTTAATGCCACCAGAGCGGCACCTCGATCGGAAACGCATCAGAACGAACTCGCACAGGTGAACGCACCACGCATCCAGAACGCGGCGAGGCAGACGGACGTACAGGTGACGAGGTGTGTGAACCCCACGGCCGTCCTCAACATGCCCGTGTCCCAGTCCAAAAAAACGCCGGCCTCCTCAGGATCCGAGTCGCGCTCAGACTCGTCCGGTAAGAGCTCAAGCACGTGCACGACCACAGCAATGTGGGAATGTTGTTTAGGAAGTCGCATGTAACCTCCTGTTTAGTGCAGCACGGTCGTTTTCCTGCTCCGAGGTGCCTCATTAGCTCATGAGCGAGAACAGGAAGTGATGTTTAAAAAGTGAATCCATGAACAAGCATCTTTGTCATTTCGTAGTTCTGTCTTTTAACATAGTTTTAATGGTTTTTTTTTTTCTGCATGTAAAGAACAGGAAGTGATGTCAAAGTTTGATGAACTGAATCCAATTCACTCGAGCAAGAAAATATAAAAATGCCCTAAACCATAAAAAGACTGCAGACGAACAAACCTGTGCATTTCTCCCGGACTCCATGCAGTAGATAGTTTTATCGTTAAGAAATTTCCTGCAGTCCAAAATCTATTTTATGGACAACATTCAGCTGCTGGACCTTTTCTCCTCCCATAAAGACGTATTGCATGCTTTCATTTCTTTATCACAACCATCGCATGTGTCCAAGTTCTGAGGCTTTATTCAGTGTGAAGGCCTGAAATCTCTCCGTCTGCACTGCACGAATCCCAAACACACGAACTTCATTATTACAAATTTACACAAGACAACGATTTAAACTTTGACCGTTAAAGTAAAAGTTTATTTATGTTGCCTTCAGTGTTTCAGTAACAGTATAATTCCCTGTGATTCTCACTGGCTGTTCCATGTGTGATAGTAGAGTGATGGACGCTTTTTATACGACTCTCTATAAGTGTCTAAGTGTGCACTTTGCTGTTTCTTCCTCAGATGATGACGAGATCGATGTGGTGACGGTGGAGAACCGTTTGAAGAAGCGCACACGCACGCCCATCACAATCGCAGTGAGTGCCGACCCGCACGGCCCGCGCAAGAAGCACTTCCACATCTCTCTGCACCGACAGCAACACAACTACGCCGCTCCGTCTCCGGAATCCGACGACGAACACCACCACAACGACGAGGAGCCGCTCAGCAAGCTGGCCCGCATCGAGCCGGAGCTCTTGTCCGCTCCATCGTCTTCCTCGTCCTCCTCTCCGGCCAGCTCCGACTCGGAAGACTCCACCGAGCAGCGCAGGAACTTCCTGGAAAGGAAGAGGAGGGACGACCTGCGATCTCGCTTCCAGATTCTCCGGAACGAAATCCCGGGCCTGTCGGAGTCAGCCAAAACGTCCAAGGTGGCCATCCTGACCCACGCCACGGAATACCTGCTGCAGCTGCAAGCGCGAGAGAGACGCCAGGCACAGGAGAGGAAGAGGCTCCGAGCCAGGCGTCAGCTCCTGCTGCGCAAACTCGGTGCCCTCAAAAAGCCGTGAACTCTCTCACACGGATATGCCGCTATTCTGGATATAAAGAGTTAAAGACGTGGTGTTTAGCGTATGGCGCTGAAGCTAATTAATACACACACTATGCAAACAGTCCGATTCAGAGCTGACACAAAAATACCAGCCTGGAAAATTCCAGAGGTTGGCACAAACACCACACGCACCAGTGCACACGTGCGCACGCACACACTCACAGCCTTAAAGCGCCAGAGACTCCTGCAGTACACAAACCGGCTGAGGAAGAAATCCTCCTAACACCGTATCGAACTAGAGCCTCGTCACGTCCAGTAATTCCTGAAGACTTCCTCAGATTGAAGGTCACTCAAACCTGAGGTCAGACATGTGGAATCCTGAGACCTGCGCTGTGTTGTGACCTGATGGCGAGGATGGCCGTGTTGTCGGTGTTTACTCAGGACTGAAACAGAAACACTGTGGGACATGTGCATGTGTCCGTCTACTCAGTTCCTCAGAGCTGCTTGTGTGTGTGTGTGTGTGTGTGTGTGTGTGTGTGTGTGTGTGTGTGTGTGTGTGTGTGTGGAGGCTCCAGACCCCAAGAGTGAAACACAGGAATTGTGAGATTGCTTACATTTTAGCAGCACATGCTTGGGTATGCATACTCAGAAGTGTGTGTGTGTGAGAGTGGGATGATTAAACTGAACAGGTGATCAGGTGCTATTGTGTCTTTACACCAGGTGAACTTTGCACATTAGGAGCAGGAAGTGTTTGTGTTTTTGTTCTTCATAAGAATGAGATGATCCATTATAACCTCTGTGTGTGAGATGAGAACGTGATGGAATACACAATCTCTGCTCTCTGATGTACAGGTGTGTTTTAATGATGCACATCTTTCCATGATTTTCTCAATTACCTCAGGTGTGTGTGCACACACACGCAGTTGTGATTACTGTACCATTTGCACATGCTCAGTTTTTTTGTTTTGTTTCTTGGACACAACTCGAATCTGCACAGTGGTGGTGTAAATACTTCATTTGTGTGTTTTTCACATCACAGATTCTATTTTGCTAAATAAAAAAAATAAATGCAGTCTAAAAAATGTACAATGTACTTTTGGTCCCGTGTGTGTGTTGGAAGTTGTATGAGGAAGGAAATTTACCACAGTTCAACAGACAGTTTAACTTCCCAAACCTGCATGACTGGTTACACACACACACACACACACACACACACACACACACACACACACACACACACACACACACACACACACACAGAGAGAGTAGGTGAAGATACACTGGATTGAAACTTCTAAATGCTGAAATGAAAAATGGATGCTCATCATAGACAGTGTAAATATGAATGCTGTTTTCAGGTTGTTGCTGTAAACTTTGGTTCAAAATCACAGCTTTTCTCTTTTCTATTCCAGTGCTTGATAAATTAATCCGATCCGAATGGGGCTAAACCATCGAAGCCCCAAGAACACCTGATTTTCTGGATATTTTTTTCACCCATTTTTGCACTTTGCTCTAGTGCGCGCACACACACACTTCACTTTAACTGTGTGTACGCGTGCTTGCTTACCATATTCCTGTTTCTGTAATACTCTGTTAGAAGAAGCAGCGACTCCTCGCCAGAGTTCACGTGTGTGTGTGTGTGTGTGTGTCAGGATTCTGACCCTCGCACCACTGCCTCCGTGTTTTAAACTCGTTGGCTGTATTTGTGTATCACTCTAAATTTCTTGCACTTTTCCTTTGTCTCCTTTTCTTTCTGAAAAGGAGAAGATTCTTGTAATAGGGATGCTGTAATATAATTCATTTCGAATGATCCTGGCCCCAAGAATCTACTGGACTGTCTTTCTGAGCCTCCTGACAGTGTGTGTGATGGGAGCAGCATGCAGTGGAAGGGAATGCTACCCAGGGGTGCCAATATTTTAACACACTTTTTTGAAGCAAAACATTAGCATTTTCTCAATATAAACACTTTCAGTGTAGTTAAAACGCTTATTTTCCCTATGGTTGAGCTCGATAGCACATCCGGTCTGTCTTGTCTTTTGTATTAAAAAAAATCTTTTAATAATTCATCATTTTTTAAGCAGTTAGATAGCCGCTTGGATGAAAGGGCGTTGCCTGGGAAACAACGAATCATTTGAATCCTCCCATTCTGCGTTCTGATTGGTCAGAGTGGCTGTAGCTCAGACAGAGGCTGTGTGTGATTGGTTGGATTTTCGACAGGGGCTTTGCCGCTGACTGGGCGCTTAATGAAGCGATGTAATGACCGTTATTAATCAAAATTGCACAGCCAACACACACACACACAGAGTAAATCTACAAAAAATATTAAATCTGTTATTACATCTGTTTTGGAACAGATGTAATATGCACAAAACGCATTTCTATAGACAAAAATTATTTTATTTTATGTTACTCGGTTTAAAATACCTAAAGCAGGAGTGTCCAGTCTTATCCAATTAGACTGGACACCCCTGACCTAAACTGTCTAAAAATAAAACACAACAGAATGTCTGATGTTCAGGTTAGGATCTTAAAACAAGGAGGATAACATTAATGTTTTATGCTTATATCTTTTCATTTCATAATAGCGTTCATACACAGTAACAAAATCTGTTTTTACATTACGCATTCTCAATGATAAGAAAAGACTTTTCTTTTGTTTATGCACACACATGGTTGAAATACATGCCACGTACACATCATGTTCATCCTCTTTTGCTAGCTTTCTTAACACGTATTCTACTCAACATTTTGTTTCATTGCATTTTTTTTATTTAATTGAGTTGCACTTAGAGGCAATATAGAAGTTGCTTTCAGCTGCTCCCTGTTCGGGGTCGCCACAGCGGACCAACCGGTCCGCACAACAACTTGGCACAGGTTTTACGCCGGATGCCCTTCCTGACGCAACCCTCCCATTTTTCCGGGCTTGGGACCTACCACTGAGCCACCAATGCCTCCTCTTAGAGGCAATATAATTTCATTTAAAATATTCCGAGATTAATTATATGTTAATAGCTCGTTCTTCACGTAGCTAATGCCCTCTAGTGGCTATATATTAGCCCTAACCCTATATACAGGCTTAACTGATACAAAGTAAGTGCTCGTACGAGCCTTTATTCCGGGTAATCTCTGAATGTCGAGTTTCATTCGTCAGTGTACACATCAATCACTGGGTGGACCAATAAGAACCGCAGTGCTGTCTGACACGCCATTGGTGGATTCGTATTACATCCCGCCTCTTTAGAGCCGCGCAGTTTATTTAATTGGTCCACAGTGTGGCGTCTAAATTTGAAATTTATCCTGCAGCAGCGGCGAAGCGTTTGAAAACAGACGGAGAGAGAGAGCGACAAACTCGGGTGTATGAGCTCGGAACTGCGTCACGGTTTTGTTTATTGGATTCCGATAGGAAAGCGTCTGTGGAAAGTGTTTTTAATAAAAAAAATCTGAGGTAAGTTTCCCAACTTAACATGGTTTTTATAAGACGTTAAATAGCGGGTATGAACAGAAGTGTTAGCTTTTTTTTTGCTTGATTTCGTGTCGGTTGTAACGGTCGCTGTAGCTAGTTGTTAGCGTGTATACTAATTAGCTACTTAAATAACGACAAAAACACACTAACAACTGTCTCTTTGGTTAATAGTCAAAATCATATTGGTGTTATAATTCATGTTTCACCCGCTAATGTAATGTTACTACATTGACACAATGCTAAGCTAATATGTAGCTTTTGTGTAATTTTGTGTTCTTTTGCTAGCTTGTTGACTTGATTAAATAGTTAGCTTACGAGTTAAACTGAATCATATTTAGTTTTATGTCTGTCTAGCAAAGCCTTTTTTTGGCACTTTGATAGCATTAATAGCAGAAAAGCTAGCATCAACGTGACTAGCATATCTTGCCTCTGTGTGGAAAAGATGAAGCGGCTTTTAGAAAAAGTATAAATGTCTCTCTCTTTCTAAAACCTGGAGTATTAAACAAACAAACAAAAAAGCTTCAGTTTTAAAGAATTTAATTACAAATGGTTCGATATTACCCTCAGCAGTTTGCAGTCATTTATTTGTATTATGATTATTATTTTTTGGGTAAATCGGTCTTTAGTGTTATGACGTCACAGTATCCTTGTTTTATGCTGTGCGTCATGTATGACCGTGTGCAGTGACCGGTTTTATGTCTATAAAGTAAATTAGCACTGAAAAGAAGAGAGAATTGTGTAAAATGAATAAAAAGAATAAATCGTCTGCTTTCAATCAGTGTGTAATGAATATGGTTTAAAAAAAAAAAAAGACTGACACCCATGATGCCTCAGAAAAGTGGACATTATTTATTTCGATACTGATCTTTATGGAGTAATGATGTCCAGCAGGTTGAATTCTAAATTAAAGGTCCCGGATGGCTCGTCACGTCACTTCAGTGCTTCTCCATGTGCCTTGTGATGGTGCTGTTTTATTTACAGCCTGAAATCATGCTTCTTATCAGCAGACCCACATGCTCAGTGTTGGAGTGTGTGATGTAGGGCGTGGCTTTGTACTGAAATGTTCTCTCTCCTTCCTTTCTCAGTATGAGCTCAGTGGTGGTGACCGATGAGAATCCGGGTGCTCTGCCCGTACGCAAGCACGTACCATCCGAATCGGCCGCTGATATCTTTGCTCTGGATCAGCCTACCGGCAGGCCGTCCATCCTCAGGCCGTCTCAGGCCGAGAACATTAATAAAAACATCCCCAAAGGCGTGAAGGTATGACCGCTTATGGGCTTTTGTTTTTACAGTTTGTTTATCTTCTGCCTGTTTTGGTTGATGTGTATTTTTACATGTAGCTGTAGTAAATGGTGTCTTGGAAACACTCTTGAGAGACGACATTTTAAATGGCGAAAGATAGTCAGGAAGTTTCTTTGATGGTTTCTCCAGGTTTGTTTCCAGACTCCACTCAGAGACCCGGTTACGAAAAGGATAGTGTCGCCGAGTCACGTGGGTCGAATGGCCACTCTCGATGACTGCACGAACGCTTTTGAGTCTCTGACACTTACGTGAGTGCTGGACACTTTTATAATAATGTGCACGATAGGGGTCAAATATATCCACAAGGGTTACAATAATAATATCCTGGTGTTTCAGGGCACCTGCTTCACCCAGCGCTTCCACTCTCCTGATCGACGCGCCCGCTAAAATGGACCCTTCCTTTGCCGATGATAACATGCCCATTCAGGGTAGAGGAAACTACACCATCGACTTTGACAACCTGGACTCTATGAATCCCTTCCAGAGTTCCAGCAAAATGTCCCTTTTTCCACCCAAACCTTCTGCTCTGACGTCCGACACCCTCACCGAGCCAGCACATGCTCTAGAAGAGTTGGAAACCGTGACAGAGAAAGCCGACATGGGTCTGGATGAGACGCTCCCGTTTGTTCCGTCTGTAGAGAATTCCCTGGCAGACTCTTCAGCCGATGGCCCCGCCACAGACAGCACGGTTATCATCGAGCCGAGGAAAACAGCGCTCGCGGATCACAGCGCTGACTATACAGTGGACGTAGAAGTTCCTGGGCCAGCTCCTGGAGTTGATGCAGATGTAAAAGATTCACTTTTACTCCCTAAAGGATCCTATGAGGTTGATTTTGAGAATCTTGACTCGGTGAACCCTTTTAAAACCGGTGGCTCAAAAATCCCAAACTCCCCTCCCGTCTCCAGAAAATCGCCCGTCCGCGATCCGGCTCCGTCTAAAGCCAAGGAGACAAGGTCAGGAGTGAAGGATGTTGAGACACCTAGCGAGCATGAAGGTATACTTTCCACTGTGGAAAAGCCCAGCCTTACAGAGGTGAGCCCTGACACCGCTGCCCCCTCAACATCTCCGGAGCAAAAGGTGAAAGAGGCTCCCATGATGCTGGAGTTCAACTTTGATGGCGCTGAAGTGAAACGCAAACCTCCTCCCAAACGCCTCGGCTTAAAAAGGCCTCCGCTCTCCAAAACAAAATCAGACTCGACAAAACCAGCATCTGCTCCAGTCCAGAAGAAAAGTCCAGAAATCAAACCTAAGTCATGTGACATGCTGGCAGGCAGTGCGATGATGGAAATTCCTCCAGCCAGAGGCTCCTACTCTATTGATCTCGATCAATTAAGTGATCCTGACTTCAATCCATTTGGTACGTCAGCAAAAATGGCCAGTTCACCTCCTCGTGATGCTCCGATCTCCACCAGTCCAGCACAGCCAGAGATCCAGGACAGCACTTTGGAGAACCGCACATACAGGTCAGTTCACAGACTGGTCCCAGGAAGCAGAGTTGCTGTCACCACCCTGAAGTTGATTTTATTTAATGCCATTGCTTTCTGCTTTGTTTCTTTGTGCTTAAACAGTTGTCCTTCCTCTGAAGCTGAAAAGGCAGCAGAAGCTGAACCATTGTTCCCCAAGGTGACTGTGAAGCATTCTGAAATGTCATGTGTGGTGTATTCATTTTCCAAGCTTTTACAATTGAAAACATTTAATTCTCTTACAGCTCATAGAGATGAGATGAGATCAACCTGATAACGGTCTCTGGTAGTCACTAGTGCAGAACTTCCTTAGCTACAACTTTATAGTTTTTGGACGCACACCTGTTACAGGATTGTGTACACTAAATGCTGATAAATCCACCATTGTCTATCAAACCTTATCTGTGTGTTTAATTAAAAATATCAGACTTGAGGAATGCCTCTCGTGTCCGTTTTTGCAGGCATCAGAAGAACCAGAGCCTATACATGTTAGTGAAACCCACCAGCCCTGCCTTCTGGATAATCCAAAGCCACAGAAGATGGAGGAGCCGGCTTTGTCCTGCACGCAGATCCAGAGCTCATCGTTTGATGCCGCTGCAGACGATGAGTTTGTTCCCGGCTCCATGTGTAAGCGTCTGCTCGGGGAGTAGGGGAGAGGGGAGAGTGTCATGAAGGTGGACTAAATTGTCATTTCTTTTGTGCAGTCATACCAAGTGACCTGGATGGACAGATTGATTATCTCGAGCAGTTTGGATCCAGCAATGTGAGTGGATGGTGGATGTTTTTTTTTGTTTGTTTTTTTTTTTTTGATCCCCCATGCATTTTTAAAACGTTATTTGATCAGTCACTCTCTATACGTCTGTGTTTTGTATGCAGTTTAAGGAATCTGCTCTGCGTAAGCAATCCCTCTATCTGAAGTTTGATCCTCTGCTGAAGGAAAGCCCAAAGAAATCTGCAGTGGACAGCTCCAGCTCTGGGTTTAGTTTGCCTCGTGCCTCTTTGGCCATCCGGTAAGCCACGCTACACCTCGGGCAGTAAGATTTTAATGGATTTTGATTTCTGTGCGTTTGTGTGAAAAAGGTTGTGTGTGCTGCAGGATGATGGAGGCTGCGAAGTCTGAGGTCAGGCAGAAATCTCAGCAGGACAGCACAAAGCTGCTGGAAGACTTTCCTCCACCGGTGAGAGAGACACTCACCCTATACACCAAAAGAGACATATGCAAGACTTAAAACCTTATCACTAGATCTATGTTCAGATATTTACCTTGCACAGTAACTCCTGACCCATGTCCACTATGTAGTTCTGCTAGTAAGAGTGTGTTGATAAGGAATCTTTATTTGTAATGCTCAGTGTCTGAGTGAAATGGAACAATTGTGTGTAGGCAGCACCTCCTGTGGATCAGGACCCTGATGTGCTGGACCTGCTAGGGCCGACACTGACGCAGGCTCAGGGGAGTGAGGAGGTCATTGTGGACGTGCTGAAGTACACGCAGAATGACATGGACGCTGCTCTGGAAAAGGCCAGAAAACAGGTGCAGTGTGACGTGCAGCTTAAGGATTCCTCAGTGACTTGATTGTGTGTACACAGTTTATATAAAGAAGTTCCTGAGTTTTCTTTTAAAAACAAGGTGTTTGTTGTAGGCAGAGGACAACGAGGCAGATCTGAAAGCTCAGATTGAAAAGCTCACTCTGGATAATCAGCACATGCTGTAAGCCCACACTCACTCAACACATCTTCACTGTTTGTTTACCGCCATGGAATGTAACCTCAATTTCTCCCTCGTAGGCTGATCATTCCCGAGTTTGAGGCCATTCTTGCCAAGAACACAGGTGTGTTGCAGCATTGTTTCCCTTTCTCTCTGCATGATTATCAAAAACCTGCTTAACTTGAAGGTGTGTGTTAATGTCCAGCTGAGCATAAGCAGAAGGAGGAGCTGGCACAGGCTGAGCTGAGCAGAGTGCTTCAGGAGAAACAGCTGCTAGCTAAAGAGCTGAGCGACATGGAGCGCTCCTTTTCCGATGTCGTCAAGCGTCTGGACCGACGCAAGGAAGTCATCGAGGGCTTCAAGAAGGTTTGCAGCTCACTGTCTAGTACTCGTAGGCCCTTCCTATAAACAGTCGTGTTTTTAATTTTAATTAATAACTTTTTTTTATTCATTATTAGTCGTGTGGTCGTTAGTTACGGGTCCTGCATAGACTTGATGCCTTTCCTTCAGATGTTCAGATGCAGTTACAGATATCTGGTGTGTGTGTGTGTGTAGAATGAGGAGACGCTGAAACAGTGTGCTCAGAGCTACTTGGCCAAACTGCAGAAGGAGGAGCAGCGTTATCAGATGCTCAAGGCTCACGCTGAGGAGAAAATCGACCAGTAAGTGAACTGGAAATGTCTCACCACAGGCACCAGTGACCTCTGCTACGTCCTTCCATTCTTCATTTTTCTGGATTAGTCTCTATAGAGTTTGTGTGACCAGATGAAATGAAACCAGTTCTCTCTTCCAAACAAAATTCCATTAATTTTTAGAAATGCAAGCTAAAGCTGTTTGTGAGGAGGTATCTGATTGGTCCAAGGAATCGTCTGAGATCTATTTTGTGACCACGCACTTTATCCTTCCCTCACAAACAGCTCATCTGCATGCAGTCATTAAGTTAGTGCTTTGCCGACACACTAAAGTGCGTTAGAGTTGTGGTCTCTGGGTATGTCCCAAACCGCAAGACGTACCACAATTATTACTTGAACCTTCTTAATGCATTGTTACATAAGTGATGTCTGTGTCTGCAGGGCGAATAAACATATAGCAGAGGTGCGCAGCAAGCTGGGAGCAGAGGTTTCTACTCTTCAGGTGCAGCTGAGGAGAGAGCAACTGAAAGTGCAGTCACTGGAGAAGAACCTGGAGCAGAAGGTACTGCACTGTGAAATACTTGATGTCATCCGATCATCTATGATGTCATAATCCTCAGATTAGAGTTTACAGCAGATAAATTGTCCTTACAGAAATTTCTCATTGCCTCACTGTGATCTGTTCTCTCCTATGAGTTGTGTGTGTAATTTATTTTCTGTATTTTCTCAGACGAAGGAGCTGGAAGACGTCACCAAGCTGTGTGATGAGCTGATCGTGAAAGTGCAGCAGCACTGAAGCTTCTTTATTCATGTTTCAAGTCGAGTTTTTTTGTTTGTCTGTGCTTTATTTTTGTCTGTGTGCTGACTGAATTAAAGACTCTTACTGTGTAACACTGACTACTTTCAGTGAAAGGTTTAAATAAACAATAAATCTCCATTAAACCTACAACTGACTGCAGATTCTTTCCCTGCACTCCACCTGCTGTCTGTGTTCAGCTTCATCATGTGGGTCTTTGGGGGGATTCATGTTCTGAAGTTTTCAGTCGGACAATATTCACACTAACCTTTAACTGCTGAAAGATGGAGGTGACAGTGTGAGCTCTGTGGTGTAAATCCTGACGGCGATGCACCTGGGAGTGTAGTTCAGAGCAGACACTGTGGGAAAAGAGGAAAGGAATGACAAAATTGCATCAGGATGTCTGATACTGCTTGAACACTGGAGAGCCAGAGTATAGAGACAAAACAGTCTGTTTATATAATTGGTTCCTGAAATTGCATCACATTTAATTAATGTGATAGTTGAAAGTATTGGACAGATCAGACTAAGATTATAAACCTGCCTGATGGAATAATTGCAGCATGAGTCTGTTGTGAATAAACCAAACGTGAGTGATTTCTATTGAGTTGGATATATAAAATATCCAACATGTATTTACAATAAAAGTGCTTCTATTTTAAATACATGTACATTAGTTGATATGATTTGTATGATATTAAATGATGAATTAAGGTCGTATTTGAGGGTTATGAAGCCATGTTAATATACCCAATATAGTGTTTTTTCATAACACTGAGTGAATGATGTTAGCGTTATAATTAATGTAATTAATATACTCAGTGCTTTAATAACCTTAAAATCCTGTATGAAATGCCAATTACCTTAAATGTAATCGATTATTAAATACTTTTGAATATTTTGTCTTAACTTATCGACGAATTAAACAGCGCTAATTTTCCATATAGTTTATTATTTCATAAATTTACCTACTTGAATTTTAGTCAGTATTTTTAGTAGGACGTGTCTGTGGCGTTGTAGTTCCTCTCCAGTCCTGCAGGTGGCGATCTAATGCTGGCGCCATTAACACGTCCCCCATTGCGAGCCGAGTGAAAATCCCGTCGCGCCAAATTCGAAGGTTTTTGGTCCGGATGGAGCTCCTTTAATTTCTCTAGATCTTTATTTTTTAATTCGTGTCATCATTCTACAATGAACCCCAAAGGAAAAGGTAGTCAATAACTTACTCTTACAATAACTTACATCCCCACACTTACTCTTCCTGTGTGTTTACTATCCCGAGGTTTGAAAGGTTGTAAGCTGTTTGACGCGCTGAGGCTGGAAGTCGATGAAGCTAAGCTAACTGTTAGCATGCTAGCTGGCTCGCTAATGCTGTAGAATAACATCGAGAATGACATTTCGATCCAAATGTTGTTTAAAAAGGAAATGTAAAGAACTACTGGTTTTATTCGTATGAGATCATTACTTTATGTTTTCACAAGTAACAGGAATCCCGTATAGGTTTGTTGAAGATGATAATGAATACATATTTTATACAGCAGTCCAGCTCAGAGTGTGTAGAAGTACAGTAAAGAATTTTTAAGATAGTTATTTAAAAACCAACATACTCTTAATACCAATTTTTCCTTTATTTTAGAATATTGTTTACAGTTTATCTGGTCTGTCCTAACTCTCCTGTGTGTTACTGACCTGCACTCTCAGCACTGTGTTGTTTTTTTGTCCTCTGCAGGCTCCGGAGACACGACTTTACCTCTTCAATCCAACAGGTAACTTCACCGTCCAACACTTTCACCTGGACACCCCAGAGTCTGAAGAGACTCAGTTTTCAGAATTGATTTATTTTTTAAACCAAAGCATTCAGGTTTACTGAGCTCCTTTTCATCTTTTATTGAATCATACAGTTCAGAGGTTTGGCACAATGAGTCAGTGAATCAAACGATTTTCCATTGATTCAGTGAATCGGAAAGTGTGACGATTCTGAACTGATTCAGTAAATCAGAAAGTGTGACCATTTAGAATTGATTCAGTGAATCAGAAAGTGTGACGATTAGCGAATCAGAAAGCGTGATGATTCAGAATTGATTCAGTGAATCGGAAAGTGTGACAATTCAGAATTGATTCAGTGAATCGGAAAGTGTGACAATTCAGAATTGATTCAGTGAATCAGAAAGTGTGACGATTCTGAACTGATTCAGTAAATCAGAAAGTGACCATTTAGAATTGATTCAGTGAATCAGAAAGTGTGACGATTAGCGAATCAGAAAGCGTGATGATTCAGAATTGATTCAAGGAATTTTTAAATCAAACAGTTCAGAATTGATTCAGAAAGTGTGACAATTCAGAATTGATTCAGTGAATCAGAAAGTGTGACGATTCTGAACTGATTCAGTGAATCCGAAAGTGACAATTCAGAACTGATTCAGTGAATCAGAAAGTGTGACAATTCTGAACTGATTCAGTGAATCAGAAAGTATGACGATTCAGAATTGATTCAGTGAATCCGAAAGTGACAATTCAGAACTGATTCAGTGAATCAGAAAGTGTGACAATTCAGAACTGATTCAGTGAATCAGAAAGTGTGACGATTAGTGAATCAGAAAGTGTGACAAGTCAGAATTGAGTCAGTGAATCTTTAAATGAGACAGTTCAGAATTGATTTAGAAAGTGTGACGATTCAGAATTGATTCAGTGACTCAAAGTGTGACTACTCATAACTGATTTAGTGAATCAGAAAGTGTGACAGTTCAGAATTGATTCAGTGACTCAAAGTGTGTCGATTAGTGAATCAGATAGCGTGGTGATTCAGAATTGATTCAGTGAATCTAAATCAGACAGTTCAGAATTGATTCAAAAAGTGTGACGATTCAGAATTGATTCAGTGAAACTGTAAATCAGACAGTTCAGAATTGTCACACTAGAAAATGCTGAACTTTATCTCATTAATTTGATTAAATGTAAAGTCAGCTTGTTCTGAACACAGTGTATTTCACATTTATCTCCTTTTTTGATCCTTGAATATTAAACATTTTTCCATCCTCCTTGTTATTGATCTGTTTCTCACTGTTCAATAGCAGTGATGGAGACACCATTAAGGTGTATGTCCGCGTGCGACCTTTGACCCAGGGCACCGGGCTATCGACAGATGGAGATCGGAGTCTTTGTCTGGCCGTGACATCGGAGCACACGGTGCGTCTGAACTCCAAACCCGAGCCACGAAACTTCACCTACGATCATGTGGCGGACATGGACACGTCTCAGGTGAGCTCACGGTGAATAGTGTGGTCAGTCAGGTTTGTAAGAATTAAATCACAATTCTAAAATGATTCATAATGATGAATCAATAGAGTCAAAACTCACATTGTTTATAAAGCCTAGTAGTTGCTTTCGGCTGCTCCCTGTTCGGGGTCGCCACAGCGGACTAACTGGTCTGCACAACAACTTGGCAAATGTTTTACGCCGGATGCCCTTCCTGAAGCAACCCTCCCATTTTTCCGGGCTTGGGACCGGCACTGCATCCAGTGGCTGGGGTTGAGGCATTGGCTGGGAATCGAACCCGGGCCTTCCGCATGATAGGCAAGAAACCTACCACTGAGCCACCAATGCCCCTATTGTTTATAAGGCTTATACTAACAATATTAACAAGCCTGTATTTAATATGGCTTATGTGAAATGAATTAATTATATTCACAAAGTAATTATATTTATCATCATCACTGGGGGAAAGTTTTTTTAAAAATGATTGTGGTTTATTAAACTTTCAGCGGTGTGTTTTGAGGGCTTTTGTAAGTGCTGCTAATTGTGTGTGTGTTTATCTGTCCTGCAGGAAACTGTGTTCTCATGTGTAGCTAAAAACATCGTGGAGTCGTGCATGAACGGTTATAATGGCACCATATTCGCATAGTGAGTCCTCCAGACTATTTTTATATATATATATATATATATATATATATATATATTTTATATATATATATATATATATATATATATATATATATATATATATATGTATGTATATGTATGTATGTGTGTATATATGTGTGTATATATGTATATGTATGTATGTGTGTATATATATATATGTATGTATGTGTGTATATATATATATAATGTATGTGTGTATATATATATATATATATATATATATATATGTATGTATGTATATATATATATATATATATATAATATATGTATGTGTATGTATATGTGAATAAATTAGTTATTTAAATTAAAAATTAATCTTGTCTTAATCTCCCAACCATGCAGTGGACAGACAGGTTCAGGGAAGACCTTCACCATGCTGGGTGAGTTACACACACAGAGAGGATCTGTCAGCATGCCAGTGTACAGCTAATGAACTGAGTGTGTGTGTGTTTTAGGGCCGAATGAGCTGACAGATTTCTCTGATGAACTGCGCGGTGTTATTCCTCGTAGCTTCGAGTATTTGTTCTTCCTCATCAGAAGAGAGGTGGAGAAGGTGAGCTGTTGCACTGAACTTCACATCAAACTGATGTGAAGAAACACACACCTTCTGCACCACCCTCCTGTCTGCAGACATGCCGTCAGCTCCGCCCACACGTACAGGGTCATTTCTATGTCTTATATTGTCCAATATTCACTTTAAAAGTTCATTATGGGCAATCTGCACTTTCTGTGTCGCATCATATTTGACACTAACCTGTTGCATATTTTTAGCTCATGATTACAGATCATCAAAAGTCTTATCTTGTACAGGTGAATTCTATGGTTCTCTATTTGTGTGTGTAGTGTGTGTGTGTGTGTGTGTGTGTTTGTAGTCTGCAGGAGCAAAGAGCTTTCTGTGTAAATGCTCCTTCATTGAGATCTACAATGAGCAGATTTTTGACCTTCTGGACAGCGCCTCAGCGAGTCTGTTCCTAAGAGAGGACATTAAAAAAGGAGTGTTTGTAGAAGGAGCAGTGGAGAAATATGCAACTTCAGCAGCAGAGGCCTACCAGGTACACACACACACACACACACACACACAAACCACACTCTTTTCTGTGATGTTTGATTTTCAGAGCATAGAATTGATGCAGTGAATCAAACAAGTTTAGAACTGATTCAATAATTCAGTTACTCAAATAGACCAAATAATTGATTCCAATAATTGATTTCAGAGAATCACTGCAGTGAATCAGTAAAACAAACATTTCCGAATTGATTCAATGAACCTCTATATCAAATTTCTGACTCAGTGTAAGATTTATATCAGAGGTTTGCTAGTGTTTTTCGTGTGTGTGTGTAGGTGTTATCTATGGGGTGGCGTAATCGGCGTGTGGCATCCACATCTATGAATCGTGAGTCGTCTCGCTCTCACGCCGTTTTCACCATGACGCTAGAGTCCAAAGAGATGGGACAGGGAGTGGTGAACATCAGAACATCTCAACTCAACCTGGTAGATCTGGCAGGGTCCGAGAGGCAGAGAGACACACACGCTGAAGGATCACGCCTGAAGGTTGGTGTGTTCGTAGCTGTGGGTGTGTGTGATTTCATGAATAATGCTGTATCAACATGATAAACACTGTTGAAGATCTTGCACACTGTCTGACATTTGACACCACAGGAGGCGAGCAGCATCAACCGCTCTCTGATGTGCCTGGGTCAGGTGATCATGGCTCTGGTGGACGTGTCCAATGGGAGGAGCCGACACATCTGCTACCGCGACTCCAAGCTCACCTTCTTGCTCAGGGTCAGTGGTTAAGAGCTTCATAGCTTATACAGTATACTGGTAGATGAGTTGTGACATGAACATGGGCATGTGTGTGTTTTTCAGGACTCTCTTGGAGGCAATGCTAAGACATACATCATTGCTAATGTCCACCCAGGATCCAAGTGTTTTGGTGAAACGCTGTCCACGCTGCAGTTCGCTCAGAGGGCCAAGCTCATCAAAAACAAGGCAAGTTAACACATTTATACTTTAAAATATTGTTTTCAATATTTCTTTTTCTGTATTTCAGTCTGTTATTAAATTATGTTGATGAAATCAGATTCTTTTGTGTGTGTGCGCACTGTAGGCGATGATAAATGAGGACACTCAAGGAAATGTGAAGCAGCTCCAGGCTGAAGTGAAGAAGCTGAAGGAGCAGTTAGCTCTCGCTCTGTCTACTCGCCATAACATCACTGAGCTTGCACCCGGGGGGCCACAATTACACACAGGTACACATACATACAGACACAAACACACACAGACTGCCTATTCACTATTAGAATACATACACATTCTGTTGTTAAAGTATGAGGAGTAAGTGTACTGGTGTGGTTGTGTGTGTTCTGAGAACAGCGGCGTCTGAAGATGAGCCTCCGTACAAGACTCGATTCCTGCAGGCTGTACAACTGTGGAGGAGACGAGAAGATGAGAAGAAGGTCTCGCTCGCTCGCTCTCTCTCTCTCTCTCCCCCATGTCTTCCTCTCTCACCTGTTTCTCTGTCTCTCTCTCCTGTCTGTCTCTCTCTCCCTGTTTCTCTCTCTCTCTCTCACACTCACACACAAAAAATTCTGTTCTTTAAATTTCTGGTCATTAAATTTTTTACAAATTGGAATATTGTGATCCTGAGCCCGCGATTGTTTCCCTGTTCTTTTGCGTGTACTTTGCATGTTCCTATGCAGGTTCTGCAGGAGAAACTGTCTCGCCTGGAAGAAGCCTTGGCACAGAAGGAAAAATTCATTCAGTCCAACCGCATGATCCTGAAATTCCGAGACGACCGCATCGCCCATCTGAAGAGGGAGCTGGAGACGGGAGAGCGAGTGGAACCGGCACGGCAGGACCAGATTCTCATTGATCAGCTGCTTCAGGAGATTCGCCTGCTCAGAGACCAGGTACGCACACACACACACACACACACTCATGCCCTCTCACACACAGATTAGGTTAGGTAAACACTAACAAGGCATCTCTCTCTCTCTCACACACTCTCACACACACACACACACACACACACACACACACACACACACCTGTCTACACTCTTTCAGGTGGAACATCACCCACGTGTGATGTGGTATGCAGCAGAGAACTGCAGCCTGAAGGAGGAAGTGCGCAGCCTGAGAGCTCTGGAGTCACTGAAGGACGCTCAGGAGGCTTTGTCCCAATCTGCAGCTGAGCTTGAGAAGGCATTTCAAGAGGTTTTAAAGTCTGAGGAGGGTTCAGATGCAGTGGGGGGTAAGTGAAGATGCATGATTTGGGAATAGGCCCTCAGCCTGGCAGTAGATGAAGATAATAATGTCTTGCTTCTGTTTCGCTTTCTCCTCTTTGACAGCTCCACCTACCTGCTCCACCCCGATTACCATGGAGACACTGTCTTCTGTTTCCATGGAGAGGTTGAAGGCTCAGTTGTTACAGAAACAGTCAGAGCTCACTACCATGGTGCAAGCATTCGACAATTACAAACAAGTCAGCAAGTGAGTATGTGGACTTTATCAAAGTGACAGGTGTTTGTCCCTTTTTACATGATATTATGGCTGGGAATAAAATACTGGTTTTAATTACAGAATAAAAAGATTGAGCCATTGCCTAGATAGCTAAGGCAGCAGTGCACTAAGCTCAACTCTTTTACTTAAGGAGTTAATTTGTCTAATGCTGATTTTATCTCTGCAGTAGTAGCTAGCTGACATTAATTAGCAAACTGAAACTAGGACTGAACTTTAGTTCTGTTGGCCTGTCAAATATAACTTGAGTGAAGTGGAGTTTAGCTTAATGAAGTGGCCTTCATGCTGCCTGTATAATCCGTTATATTGGTTAAAAAGTGGCGAATGTCCTGGACGTGAGATCTTGGATCTGCTTTTGTGCTCATGTTCTCCAGCTTAGAAACTTTATACACTTATATCACTTATAAAACCTTTCCTAAACAGTCTTGATCAATTCTTGGTATTTGAAATTCCAGAGTGACTCTGATAATCACTTCCTGTTTCTCCAGGAAGCAGCTGCTTGAGCTGGAGTCTGAGAAACGCTACCTGGAAAAATCCAACAAGCACCTGGAAAACATTCTCGAAGCTACTAAAGCTCACACCAAACAGGAAGTGTCGCAGCTGAATAAGATCCATGCTGAAACGATTAAGGTGCACTATCTTTTTATTTGTCACTACTGATGCTGTGCTGGAGTGTAAAAGAAATGATGCGATCCCTGTTCTCTGTAGATTCTGACGACGCCGACTAAAGCGTATAACCTGAGGAACGGCCTGGTGCCGCTGTCCAGCCCAGAGCATCTAAATGGCAACGGGTGTGACTCCGAGCTGGAGGACATAGAGAGCGAACAGCCTCCTCCTGCTATGAGTGAGCTGGCCTGTGAGGCTCTCACTGAGGAGCTGAAACAAATGCAGGTAACTCTGAGTGGAGCAAACCATTATCAGGCACACATGGGTAATCTGACATAGACACACACACACACACACACACACACACACACACTGGGGTTTTTGGCAGTGGCTAACTGATAGTTAAGGGTTTTTTTCCCCCTGTGCTCTTGTTAGGAGCAAATGACCCACCTGAAGAGCCAGCTGGATGAGGAGGAAGCCAAAAACAGGAAGCTGCTTCAGCAGATCAGCAAGCTGGAAGAGCAGGTCACTACGGTGACCGAACGGTCCACTCGCAGAGACGAGGTAGGATAAGTAGACTTTGAAAAGCCCTACCATTTATAAAAAAAAAAAAAAAAAGAACTGTTAATTTTAAGTGCATTTTTATTCAGTTAAAAAAAAACAGTTGTTACATTTTTCATGACAAAAATAAATGTTCAATGCTAGTTTAATTGGATAATTATTGATTTAACAGAATGACTTAAATAAACAATTAAATACTAGCCAAAGAATTTATTGAAACCGCTGTTTAAATAAACACTCCGTTTATCAAGAGGATTTTCGCTGTTATTTGGTTAAAACCTTTTATATAATGAACAGCTTCTGTTGTATTTTTAAGGATTAAATGATTATCAATTAACTAAAATGAAATTTATAATTATTAATAGAATCTTACATCAGCTTCCTGTGTGTGTGTGTGTGTGTAGGACTTCAGTCTAGAGAAAGGTTCTCTGATGGAGGAGAAGAAGAAGCTGCAGGAGAGTGTGAGCACTCTGGAACAGCAGCTCAATGAGGAGAGAGCAGCAGTGGAGGGTACACACACACACACACAAACTCTCAGTTCTGTATCCTAACCCATCCATTAAAATTTGGCGATGCTAAATACCAGCCTTCTGAGTATTTTTGCCTGTTTTCACTTTGAGTGTGACACCGTGACCTTTGACCCCGCCAGTGCTGCGTAGTGAAGTGCGTGACCTGCGGGTAGTTCTGCAGTCGTCGGATAAACAGCTGGACGAGGTGCGGAGCGAGCAGGAGAGAGAGAACACACAGCTGTCCAACAGTTTAATTAGCACGCAGCTGCAGCTGGACAAAGTCAGGTAAGAGCTGATGCACACAATCACACCAGCAAGAGGTGATGTCGTGTGTTCATGTCTGTTCAGGGGCTTACCTTGGAGTGTGTGTGCGCGTGTGTGTGTCAGGTTGGAGTGGGAGGAGCTTCAAGAGCAGCAGCGTGTGTTACAGGATGCGTATGACACACTGCAGGCTGAGTTTAAGTTTGAAGCGGATCAGTATCAGCAACAGCTTCAGGAGAAAACCAGAGAATACAACGAGCAGCATACACACGTCACTGTGAGTCTCTCTCTCTCTCTCTCTCTCTCTCTCTCTCTCTCTCTCTCTCTAGCACTTTCTATTCTTCTGTGGTAGAGAAAATACACAATGAAACTAAATGTGTGATGTATTAGAGGAGACTTATCTTTTTTTATTACTGTGTGTGTGTGTGTGTGTGTGTGTGTGTGTGTGTAGGAGGTGATGAACAATCTTCAAGCTGAGCGAGAGCTGATCACCAGTCTGAAGTCACAGCTAAAAGCAGATAGAGAGAACACCTCCAAGTAAAAACTCTGCAACTCTGATAACTAATAATAATAATAATAGCAGCTGACCACTCCTGCACCTTTCAGTCATGTAGATTTATAGCAGAAGGTGTGTGTGTGTGTGTGTGTGTGTGTGTGTGTGTGTGTGTGTAAATGAAGATGAAATTGGTGAAAGAGTGATTTGGGAAGGGAGGAAGGATTGATAAAGATGGCCTGTTGAATATAAAGACGAAAGTGAACCCTGTGCTGTTCCACACAGAGAGCTGCTTCAGGCTGTGGAGGAGAACTCGCTGCTCAAAAAACACATCCTGGAGCTCAGTGCTCAAAACCAACAGCAGGTGTGTGTGTGTGTGTGTGTATGTTGTGTGTAAATATAAATACACACTGTTACACCTATTACTGAAAAATGAACGATTGAGAGATCTAATTTGACTTCTGATCACATCAGTGTTTACTTTCTTCTCTCTCTCTCTCTCTCTCTCTCTCTCTCTCTCTCTCTCTCTCTCTCTCTCTCTTCTCTCTCTTCCTAGACTGAGAATATTAAATCTCTGGAGCAGAGTGTGAGCCGTGCGAAGGCATCAGTCTCCAGCCTGGAGCAGAAAACCGAGCAGGATAATGTGAGTCTAGCCAGGAGGGCAGTAAAGTAAACATGGCTGTTCTCTCTGGGCTGTAGGGGTTCGGTTAGCTTCACGTATCTTGGAGGAAGCGTGTGTTAGTCTTCACTCTGTATGTTAGATCATGGCAGAGCTGTGTCTGGTGGGCAGGAACTGGCTAAGACCAAATTAGAGAGAAAATGTTAATTCTGTATTTATAGATTTTATAGACTGCCAGTGTTTTAGGTGTGTGTGTGTGTGTGTGTGTGTGTTTAGGCTGTGATATTGGACCTGGTAAAGCAGATCCGTGATCTGCGCTCTGAGCTCGGACAGAAGGACCAGAGTCTCTCTCTGATGAGTGCTGACCTCAGTGACATCACCGTGAGTGTGTCCTCTTCTGCATTTTGATTCTGTCGTTTAGAATTTTGTACTAGTGTGCATAGTCATAAATGATCAAAACATCTATTTTTATTAACGATTCATTATTAATGAATGCTCAGAGATTAGTACTGAGCCCTGTGTTTGTGATGAGTGTTTAACCCTGACTCTGTGGTGTTTGCAGGTCAAATACGGTGCCATGTGTTCAGAGAGAGAGGACATGAACAAACTGCTCTCTAACATGCAGGCAGAAGTTCTGGAGCTCAGAGAGGCTTCGGAGCGACGCTTGGCCTCTGATCGCGTTGAGGTGTGTGTGTGTGAGAGAGAGAGAGAGAGAGAGACTGGTACTTTTTAGCACCACATAGTCAAGTTCCTAAACCCTTCTACCATTGGCCTGTCTATTAATAACACAATAATAAATAAATGAGGAAATCAAGTCCACCTAAAGACCACCCCAAATGTCCTTATATGGCACATGAATGAAGTGTGTGTGTTTTGTACAGTTGGAAATTCTGCAGGAGGACCTGGCATACGTCACAGAGGAATTGGAGAAGCTCAGTAATGTTTTAGAGGGGAGAACGGCAGAGCTGCAGAGAGCTGAGCGTCTCTGTGCTGAGAAGGACACGACCATCAGCACGTTGCAGGAACAGGTAGGACCTTGAGGAGGTCACTTGGCATCGCCATGTCCTTCACCAGCTTCCTGTTTTACTGGGCTGCATTTTAAACTGAAAGCGAGCCTCAGTTGGCATCACGGTCTCTGTGTGGGCAGGGCATGATACCTCTAACTGTGTGTGTGTGTGTGTGTGTGTGTGTAGTTGAAGCAGCAAGAGGAGCAGCTCAGTATGAGGACTGTGAATGGTGGTCATGCCCATGCTACTCCGAAAAATAACCCACAGGTACAGATATCAATTTATTCATTTTATTAATCAGTGGATGGAGTGAACAGGTAGATACACCGATCAGATATAACACTGTGAGCAGTGACAGGTGAAGTGAATAAGACTGATGATCATCTCATCATGGCACCTGTTAGTGGGTGGGATATATTAGGCAACAAGTGAACATTTTGTCCTCAAAGTTGATGTGTTAAAAAAATGGACAAGTGTAAGGATTTGAGTGAGTTTGATGAAGGGCCAAATTGTGATGGTTAGACCACTGGATCAGAACATCTCCAAAACTGCAGCTCTTGTGGGGTGTTCCCGGTCTGCAGTGGTCAGTATCTATCAAAAGTGATTCAAGGAAGGAACAGTGGTGAACCCGGCGACAGGTTCATGGCGGCCGAGGCTCATTGATGCACGTGGCCATCCATGTGGATGTTACATTGACACGTAGCACCTACCTAAGCATTGTTGCAGACCATGTACACCCTTTCATGGAAATGCTATTCCCTGATGGCTGTGGCCTCTTTCAGCAGGACAGTGTGCCGTGCCACAAAGCAGAAATGGTTCAGGAATGGTTTGATGAGCACAACAACCAGTTTGAGGTATTGACCTGGCCTCCAATTTCCCCAGATCTCAATCCAATCCAGCATCAGTAGGATGTGCTGGACAAACAAGTCCGATCCATGGAGGCCCCACCTCACAACTTACAGGACATGAAGGATCTGCTGCTAACATCTTGGTGCCAGATTCCACAGCACACCTTCAGGGATCTAGTGGAGTCCATGCCTTGACGGGTCAGGGCTGTTTTGACAGCAAAAGGGGGAACGACACAATATTAGGCATGTGGTCATAATGTTATGGCTGATCGGTGTAGATAGACCTGTATGCACTACATTTCTTCAAGTTGTAAAGCTTTAGAAATTTTCAATCTTCATGTGTAGCACAGGTGTATATCAGTGTGTGTGTGTGTGTGTGTGTGTATGTGTGTGTGTAGACGCCTCACACTCCACGCAGCGTCAACATAAATCTGTCTGAGCTGTTGGAGAATCAAGAGAAGGAGCTGGACAGTCGGCGCTCATCCATGATGACGATGGAGGTGCTGCTAGCCGAACTCAACGCTGAGCGCACGGCCAAGAACGATGAGATCCAGAGACTCCGGGTACATACACACACACACACACACACACAATCATCTATCTGAAATTAATCCACGGATTGTTAATATATAATAAGAAGTAGATAGTGTAGCCTGTGAGAAAGTGTGCTTGTGTGTGGTTTGGGACACGTCCATGGATTGTGTGTGTGTCCTTCTCCAGGCTCAGCTAAATGAAAAGGAGACAATGCGTTTGGAGATACAGAATCTACTGGAGCAGTTCTATAACACGCAGAACCAAGAGTCTCAGAACAGTGACGCCACGGAGTGAGACACGCTCTTCATACATCTTAAAAAGATCATGAAAATAATAGGAAGAAATGAGTATATATATATATATATACACTGTTAACATGCTTGTGGGACACATCCCATAATATAGAAAACTTATAGAAATAAATTTGAGTAATGATTACTCTGTAAATCCAAACGTTTACTTAAACTTTGTTTAACTCTGGTTTCTGATGTAATAAACGTGCGTGTGTTGTAGGAATCTGAGGAATGTGATCCACCAGTCTGTGCTCCGAGACCTGCGTGAGGAGAGGAGTGCGAAGGTGATGACCACAGCATCCTCAAACTGCAGGAACACCAGTGCTTATAAACTCTAAACTTCTCTTTCTGCTCTGTTTCAGAGTACACTGATGATGCAGCTGGCTGAAGTGCAGAAGAGGTGAGAAGAAAAATCTCTCACACACACATATATATACACACACACACACACACACAGATATGAGGTATGATTGTTTGTGTGTATCAGACTACAGCACCAGGAGGTCACACTGGTCCAGTCTCAGACGTGCATACAGGAGCTGACCACTGAACTCAGGAATCGCTGTCTGGAGCTGCGAGAATTCCGGGAGAAAGACGACGAGTTTCAGCAGGTGACTTCAATCGCGTTCACTCACTGACATTTAGGTAGTGTCCTCCAGGTCACATGACCTCTGACCATTCAGCCCTGTGTAAACTCCACCCACCATTGTCTGAATGAGTCGTGTTTTATTTTGAACACATGAGAACACACCCGTGTGCTAGCCTGGCGTTAATGCTGTCCCGCTGTTTTAGCTGCAACAGGAAGTGGAAGTGTTGAGGAAGCAGGTGGACCACCTGGCTGAGGAGAATGGCAAACTGCTGGGTCACCAGAACCACAAGCAGAAGATTGAGTACATGGTCAAGCTGAAGAAGGAGCTCACCAAACTGCAGGAGGTCAGAGTTCAGCCATTCCAAAAAGTGCAGCTTTTTTTTCCCCTCCATTTTTTATTATTATTATTATTATTGCTGCCTATCTGCCGCTCATTCTGTTCAGCCATGCTTTATTCTGGAGAAGGAGGAAGGGAAAGACGGATTAATAAAGGTATTTCTTTAGCAGCTCTTTTATCATTGTTGTTTCATCACTTGATAAAGATCGGGATAAGGTGAGGTTCTGATCCGGTTCATGTTCAGCTTGCTCATTTGCTCACGTACAGAACTCAACCCATGCATAGTACATCATGTAGTGAGATGTTTTCTCTTCTATTAGTCCATTTGTCAGGTCTGAAGAAGTTTACTGTTTGATAGATTCTGAGTCGATTCAGAGTCAAATCACTGCCTAGTGAAAGCCGCACACTGTGGGGTTCTGTTTAAAAAGAATAATCTCTATGTATCTGGAAGCAGCATGAGAAGGTTGTATACATATTCTAGCGTGTGTCTCTGTCCGTTTCAGGAGAATGAAAAACTTCGAAATAAGAGTTCGTCTTGAACATCGGTCCTGTGCATGCAGCAACATCAACAGAAACACAAATCTCCATGCTGGACATCTCAGGAGCTTTCACACACGGTGCTAGCATTATCTCAGGACAGAGAACATCTCCCCACTGGTGAAACGTGCTGTAGCATGATTATCGCCTCCTTTTGTCGTCACTATAATTAAATAGTGACATGACATGTACATAATGTCTTTCATATGTTTAGGACTTGTAGAGGAAGATAAATGACATTTAAGGCAGCTTCTTCATCTGTATCCGTTACGTTTGACTCAAAAAAATGTAACGGCTCATTTCAACAAAAAAGTCACGATCTCTTCAGTTCATTCGGTTTTACTGTTGAGTTTAAAAGCGAGAATGTGAGATCATTTAGTGTCTTTGTTTCCTGTCCTGTATTTTTAATGTGATCTTGTAATTGTTTTTAAAAAAATAAATATGACTCTTCTTTTCCTGTTTTTCACTTTCCATGTGTTAATTGTATCTGTTCGATCTGTGCTCTTTCTGTCTGTACAAACGCTTGTAGAAATGTCATGTAGTCCAGCCGTCTGCTGTAGCGCTTATCCTTCACGGGCTAACCCGGAGCCTGGACTCTATCCCCTGCACAAGGTGGGGGACATACTGGACCTGGTACCAACTCATTGCAGAGCGCACACACACACACTCTACAGACAATTTACAGATGACAATTTAGGAAGCTGGGGTTTCTCCAGGTGAAGCACGGGGAGAACCCCCATCCCTGGAGGTGTGAGGGAAACATGCTGCATGTAGTCCATATTTTTGTCTTTTTTTTTTATTTTTATTTTTTTTACATGATTGTTAATTAAAAATAAATGAAGACGTTCCTCAATTCTGGAGTTTGTCATTTATATACTAGACATGTAAGATTAGATTAAAAGCCATGGTTTATTTGCATGTTGGAGCAGTTAAACATTCAATAAACTAGTTCACACAATAAATGTATACTTAAAACACAAATTCTGGTTTGATTTATCAGTAGTTTTGGGAGATTATTTATGAAAGGGATGATGGGGCATGTACATCACAGTGTCCTAAGATATTTATTGAACATTCAGTTCGATAAAAACACATGATAAATAGCTGGCCAAAGGAATGGGCTGTAATGTCCAGTCACTTACAGGTCATTACTGAGTTTAATATGAAAACTACAAATAAATAAAATAGGTAATTTAAAAAAAAAAAAAAAAAAATCTGTTTTAAATTGAAAACCTCACATAAGAGGTTATAATGTGTGTGTGTGTGTGTATATATGTATGTATATATATATATATATATATATATATATTTTATATATATATATATATATATATATATATATAATATGAAGTTAATTAATTAAAAAAAATTTAATTGAAAAAATTAAACTTTTTTCTTTTGAAATTCTTTGTTTGAAAAAGGACCACTGTCTTAAAAAGGATTTTATTTTATTTTTTAAAATAAAGAAAAGATTATTTAAGCTCTGTATGAAATTTTATATATATATATATATATATATATATATATATATATATATATATATATATATATATATATATATATATATATATATATATTTTTTTTTTTTTTTTTTTTTTTTTTTTTTTTAAAGCATCTCGCAGATTAAATTCAGCGCTTAAACGTGGGCGTTACGCTGGTGACGTCACACCGAGCGTGAGAAGCTGAAGTGAAGCGAAGAGAGCGTTGAGGGTTTTTTTTGTTTTTTTTCCCCTGGGCCAGTCTGAACCCGATTTAAAGTAGGTTTATTCGGTTCTGTGTGACTGAACCCGCTTTATTTTGTGTTCCGTTTTGTCTGTTTGTGTGTGAAGGTGTGTGTTGTCTGTGTTTGAGGTGTTTCGTTATGAAGCAAGCTGTGACGGCGGATCAGATCGCGGAGTGGTTCACTCTCGGAGCTCAGTTCGCTAATGTCAGAATCACCGAGGAGCCGAGAAAAGATAAAACACACACACACGGAGAGGAGGAGGAAGAGAAGAGGTGAAAACAAACAAACAAACAAAAAAAAAAAAAAAACGTTTTGTCAACATTTTATTCACTTCTCTTCTCTCCTCATGTGGCTACCTAAATATTAACGCTAGCGGTAGTTCAGTCCACGCATGCGCAGTTGGTAGACTAATTAGTAGGCTAATCGTAGATATTAGCATTTTGTCGATATTATTTGTATTTAAAACGATTAATTCACTGGTCAGTATCTCCCCAGTCTAAGAATATATTAATCAGTTATTAATATTTTAATATTATTCATGGACGTAGTTGAATGTCATTTACTTTCCGTGAATAATTAGAGTTCTGCTTGGTTAAAGTCTGAGTCACTCTGCGTCGCGCATGCGCAATTAGGGTTTACTCGATCGTCCTTATTAGCAAAGTTTATCTCATTTGCATAAAAATAAAGCACATATTAGCACGTTTCCGTACACATCACTTACTTTTTAACTTTATTCATATTAGGACCTCTATTAGGAATCTATTAAAACTGAACATTTTTTAATAGCAAAACAGCTGATCAAACTATTATTTTACTGAATCATGTATGATATAAACACTCTGACAAGTGCATAATTTTGCATACAATATTCCAGAAGTATTAGATTAGGAAAAAGATGTAAGGAGAAGATGTCTGAGTGTATTTCTAGACTCATAAATGAGAGCGTGAGCCGATGTGGAGACATGAGTATAAAATGCAGACAAAATATGAATGCATGCTGATTTTAATTCAGACTCTTATGTTTGAGCCCGTCCCAGCCACACGAGCTCAGAAAAGGAGGGATCAGAAGGAGGAGACGAGAGGAACAGGAAGTCCGACCTTCTGTCCGGTGAGACTCGATTTTACACACAAATCTGTGATCGTCGTTGAACAGGAAGTCACGCTGTGTCATAATGCACAGTTGTTTAATTGATGGGACATCTGACACTTGAGCTTAAACTCTAGGCACCGGGGGCATTCCCACTTCTTTTGCCAGCTATGAGTATCCAACACTTCCCATCACCAAGAACCGGCACGAGGTGTGTGTATACACACACACACACACGCACACAGGAATCTCCTGATAAAGCATGCTGCCTTCATTAGCTCAGTGATTTACTGCAAATATATGATTTATAACATGAACATCACATCAAGTGTAGTAGTCTGTATTAAAATATCCACATGATGGAGTGAACAAGTGTTACAGGAAGACACTGCATTTATTCTGTGTGTGTGTGTGTGTGTGTGTAGCTGATCTCCCTGATCGAGAGTAACTCTGTGGTGATAATCCGGGGGGCAACAGGCAGTGGGAAAACAACCCAGCTTCCCCAGTTTATTCTGGATTACTACACAGAGAAGGGTGCCACCTGCAGCCTTGTGGTCACTCAGCCACGCAAGATCGGAGCCAGCAGCATCGCACGCTGGGTCGCCCAACAGCGCAGGTGTACGCTAGGCAGCCTGGTGGGGTATCAGGTACACACACACACACACTTCACACACTTTTGATTCTCTGTCCTGCTCTCACTGCTCCCTCATTTTTGATTCCTTTTGTCTTTCTCATTCCCTCTTCTTCTAACATTTTCCTTCTTTCTGTTTAACATCCTTCACTAAAGTCATCTTTCTTTCTTTAACGTCCTTCTCCTCTCTTTGACCTCTCAGTTTGTTTTGTATAATTCACTTTCTTTTTACTCTTTTTTTTCTGTTGTTTTTCCCCCATTGATAATTCTACTTAGTTTCTTTCCCTCTCTCTCTCTCTCTCTCTCTCTCTCTCTCTCTCTCTCTCTCTCTCTCTCTCTCTCTCTCTCTCTCTCTCTCTCTACCCCCCTCTCTCTCTACCCCCCCCCCTCTCTTTGTCTGCTCCATCTCTTTCCTCTCTGTTCTCCGGTTTTCTTCTCGTTTTCCCCCTCTGTTACCTCTGTCTTTATAATACTTTGTCTGTGTGTGTGTGTGTGGTGTAGGTGGGGTTGGAGAAGATGGCGACAGAACACACTCGGCTGATCTACATGACCACAGGAGTGCTGTTGCAGAAACTTGTGTCAGCCAAGAGCCTTGTCGAGTTCACACACATCTTTATAGATGAGGTAACACACACACACACACATACACACACACACACAGAGTCACAGTAGTCATGATGGAGTTTGATGTGTGTGTTTTAGGTGCATGAGCGAACAGAAGAGCTGGACTTCCTTCTGCTGGTGGTCAGAAAACTGCTGCGCTCCAACTCGCGCTTTGTTAAGGTACACACATATGCCCTACGCATGTACACACACACACACACACACAGACACACACACACATGCCCTCTCCCTCTCTCTCCCTCCCCACCTCCCTCTCTCCCTCTCTCCAGGTGATCCTGATGTCTGCTACAATTAACTGTACAGAGTTTGCGGAATACTTTGGTACTCCGGTTAGGAACCAGATAAACCCGGCGTATGTGTTTGAGGTGGAGGGAGCGCCATACATGGTTGAGGAGTTTTACCTGGATGACATCAAAACCATCCTGCCCTTCAGAGTGAGTGAGGGAGTGGCTGAAAGAGTGAACGAATGGGCGTGTCATTTCATTGTAATTACCTGTACTATTCTAATATCACAGTATACCTTCATACAGATATATTGTCACACCTTTTGTGAACATTGTGACCTTTAACATGGTGTGTGTGTGTGTGTGTGTATAAGGTGGACATGCCCTTCCCTGGTGATCCCTACATTACAGCAGAGATGTATAATGTTGCAGTGAGCCTCATCCAGAACTTTGATGAGATGGAGACTAAACAGCAGAGGTCAGCTTTCATACTGACCCACATGAGCATTCATAATTATGAATTCAGAAGTGATTTATTTATTATTTGTTGTGTTTATTGATTTATTTAATGACTTTCTGACCCACTTAATGTCTTACTGGCTACATGACGTACTCACTGATGTATTACGTTAAGCCAGTTTAATTTCATTTTCATGTGTATGTTTGTTTACTCCTGGTGATCGAGTGCACAGTACTACACTGGCAGCTGTAAGCTTCTGTTAGCCATGCAGTTTGAGCACCACACTAAAGACAACAACATCTTGGGTACTTTCAGATAAGTGGACAATTAATGATTTTACTCAGAAAAAAACAATTGTGTGTGTTGGACAGTTGTTTTGAACAGGACGGTCGTACATCTCTCCCCGAGAGAGGCAGTGTTTTGGTGTTTCTGCCTGGACTCGCTGAGATTCAGTACATGCAAGAAGCTCTGGCTAAACTCGTCCGCAAAAGGTCAGTGATAACGTTTAGAATAATTTCATCATTCAGAGTCGTTACATGACACTAGATTTATCCAGGCCAATTAGCTTTATTTAGCTTTTTTATTTAATATTTTTTTTCATTATGTTTAACATTAATGGAGTTATTCCACATTTCGATTTTTTTAGGACTAGAAATGAATTATTAGTTACGAATGAAACCTCTGAGAGTGTGCATGTGTTAGGTTGCAGGTGTATCCTCTTCACTCCACTGTCACCCTGGAGGAGCAGAATGGGGTGTTTTTGGTACCTGCACCTGGGTACAGGAAGGTATCTCTCTCTCTCTCTCTCTCTCTCTCTCTCTCTCCTCTCTCTCTCTCTCTCTCTCTCTCTCATCATCATTTTTGTGCCTCTTTTTTTTCAAAATAAGGTGCAGGAAATAGTTTCCCAGTTACCTGGCCTGTTTTGTGTGTGTGATTTCACAGATCATCCTGTCCACCAACATTGCAGAGAGTTCCGTCACAGTGCCTGATGTTAAATACGGTGTGTGTGATGTTTTATGGTGTAGAAGGTGAACTTGTCTGGACAATAGCACTGAAACTAAACTTCACTTAGGACATGCCTACTAATGGAAGTGTGTGTGTGTGTGTGTGTGTGAGACAGTGATCGACTTCTGCTTGGTGCGTCACCTGGTATGTGACAAAGAGACAAACTACCAGTCTCTCCATCTTACCTGGGCATCCAAGACCAACTGTAACCAGCGACGAGGTGAAATTTTAACCTCGATATTTATTACTTTATATTTTATTCAACATTTACTCCTGACGATGGCGCTCTCTCTCTGTCTCTCCCTCTCTTTGTCTCTGTGTCTCTCTCTCTTGCTCTCTCACTCTTTCTCTCAGGTCGAGCAGGTCGTGTGTCTGAAGGGTTTTGCTATCGCTTGGTCACCAGAACCTTTTGGAACGACGAGATTCCAGAGTACACCGTTCCCGAGATGCTGGTATGAGCAACACGCTCAAGTCATAGTGCCGGCTGCACAAAGTATTGGCACCCCTTGGGGTTGATCAGGCAACACTGCTGAGCAGATCTGATGATCAGACAGTCGTTCTCTTTTGAGTGGTTTATTCTCAGTACAGCACTGACACTAGTGTGATTGTGTGTGTGTACACAGCATTCTCCTTTAGCGAATACCGTTTTAAAAGTGAAGTTGTTGGATATGGGTGATCCGCGCACTCTGCTCTCCACGGCGCTCACACCTCCGAACCTGGATGACATTGAGAGGACCATCCTGCAGCTCAAAGAGGTCAGGGGTCACTCACCTCTATATGACCTACACACACTAACCAAGCTGTCCCAAACATTACAACACACTCTACAGTGTGTGTGAGGAAGTGTGTGCATTACCCATAATGCATTGCATCAATATTAAAAATTGAAAAGGCTACTAGCAGGGAGTTTGTGTAGTGATATAACCATATGTGATGTTCTCAGTAGAGGCTAGTTAACATCTGGGGTATAAAGTTAGCATCCCTGTGTCCTCTGGCCAGTTTTATTGAGTTGAGTGCTAATTTCACATGCTAAATGCTAATTAGCCTATTACTAATTGGAAATGGTATGTAACAGTGGACCTTATTCTGTATCCAGGCGTGAAATATTTGTGTGTGTGTGTGTGTGTGCAAGTAGATGGGTGCTCTCTCGGTGTGTAGCAGCAGTATGAACAGGTTTGATGGCGAGTTAACATTTCTGGGCCGGGTTCTCGCTCACCTCCCTGTGGATCTGTACTTTGGGAAGCTCATTGTCTTAGGACACGTCTTCGGCTGTCTGGAGGAGTGTCTCATCATCGGTACTGCTGTGTGTTTGTGTGTGTGTGTGTGTGTGTGAGGTAATGTTTAATATAATGCAATACACTGTCTGTAATTATTGGGGCTCATCAGAATCGTTGTAGAAAACACTATTAAAAAATTCCTTTCATCACCATTGGGAAAATAAATATAAAAAATAAATAATTTGTCAGGAAATTGACTAATCCTACTGACCTCAAACATCACAATCTGACTAACACACCAAATACAGAAAAGTTACAGCTTGTATATAGTATTTAATTGGTATACACATCGTTCCGTTCTCTCTCTCTCTCTCTCTCTCCCCCCCCTTTCTCCCTCTCTCTCTGTCTCTCAGCTGCCTCTCTCTCTTTGAAGAGTTTTTTTGCAATGCCGTCCCTGCAGCAGCTTCCAGGTTACCGGTGAGTTTAACTTTTTGTCCTTCTTAAATGTTTTTGTTGTATTGGTGTCTAATCCTGCTGGTTGTTTTGTATTTGTATGTGTGTGTGTGTGTGTGTGTGTGTGTGTGTGTGTGTGGTCTTCCAGGAGTAAGCTGTCATTTGCTCAGGGTGTGCCCAGCGACCTCATAGCGTTTGTTAATGCCTTCAAGGTACGTGTTCTTTCCACGAGGCCTGTGATCTTTCACAGATCATCACAGATCATAGGCAACCTAGTCTTTATCTACATCTATGATACATATGAGGATATGACTATTAACCCCTCTTCTCCTTTCTGAAATTTGTCCCAATTCACCTTTCTAAGACATCATTCCTATCCCTATACTCACCCTGGGCTTCGGTGTCTCCCAGTGTCTCTTATTCTCTCTCTGCAGCTGTTCACCTGTAGCTAATTGTGTGTATTTATGTTTTAGGCCTGGTACACATCCAGAGTCAAAGGAGAGCTTAGACGCCCAAAGGTGTGTGTGTGTGTGTGCGTGCATGTGTGTGCTCTACAAATGGCCATGTGATAGATGGTTATGTGTGTAGTGTGCAAATATAGTACACAATTTAATATGGAGCCAAAAAGGAACCTGCTAATAAGGGCAGGAAATAGATTAAATATGGGAGGGAAATTATCATCTTGTTTTTTTTGCTAAATTACGTGTGTGTGTTTGTTTCAGGATGAGCTGGAATGGGGCAAAGAGAACTGCATTCAGATCAAACGGATACGAGAGGTTACAAGCATTTCACACACACACACGCACGCGCACACACACAAAGCAGAAATGATATGTCCATAGATGTGTTTATAGATGTGTGTGTGTGTGTGTGTGTTACAGGTGGCCGAGTTGTTTGAAGATCTGAAGAATCGAGTGTCGCAGTTTAACATGCACATGAGTGAAACGTCCTCTCACCTGGACTACACCAGCACACATACGCAGAAATTCATACTGCAGGTAGCACAAATATACACAAGCATGCACAAACACAAGCGAGCTGGAGCTCATTAGTAAATATTAATTAGCCTTCTGTTTCTCAGGTGGCAATCGCAGGCGCATTTTATCCAAATTACTTTTTCCAGGGAAGTGTGGATGAGGAGCTCGCCTCAAAGGAACTCTTTGGGAATGACCCCAGGACCACTGTACTGGTACATCAGGTTACAGGTTTCCAGGGGATTACTATTACTTCTACTAATAAAAAGAATAATAATATCCTCTCTCTCTCTCTCTCTCTCTCTCTCAGGTGCGGAATCTCCCTCCGTTTGCGTTCCTCTACTATAAACAGCTCCAGTCTCTCTTCAGACAGTGTGGTCAAGTCAAATCCATCACCTTTGATTGCTCCAGGTACCACCATCCTGTGTATATGTGTGTGAGGGACCTAGAAATTTCTGGAATTCAAATGCACAGGTGATCTTGGTGAATCTCCCGAGTGGAATTATCCTGAGTGGATGCATGTGGAATTAGTTCTTTGATCCCCATGGCAGAAGTGGAACATCAAGACAATGCTGAGTCAGTTTTCTGACATTAACTGACTTGTTCCGAGAAATCTTGTCCCCCCACTTAGTACCTCGTGCATCCACAAGGTATGATTCCAGATGGGAGACTGACTCACCAGACACTAAGTGTGAATTTGTGTGTGTGTGTTTTGTGTCTGTGTGTATCAGGGCCTATGTAGAGTTCTACCGCTCATCACTAAGAGGTTCTGGCGTTCTCCCAGAGGTCTCTCTGTCTCTCCTCCTCAATCTGCAGAGACATCCTCTCCATCTCCACGTTCATGCTGCTGAAGAGGTGGAGACTCGTGCAGGGGGTCAGAGTATCTCGCACCTCAAATATGCACGGTACACACAAAGAGCATCATCAGAAACTGTGTGTTACTGTATCAAACAATGCTGGAAAATAATTCTAGCATGCCTTTTCAGTTGCCATAGTTACACAGAAAGTAGGACTAGTCATGTGACTGTATACCAAACAGTGTGGTGTATAGGTTTCCTGTACATTAGTGGCGTTTGTTCACAGGTATGACTCTCTCTGTCTGTCTGTCTGTCTGTCTGTCTTTCTCTCAGGGTGAATGTAGATTTTCAGAATCAGACTGTGAGCCCTGTTGGAGGTCTGATCAGCTCCATCGATCCAGAAAAACTTCCATCTAATCCTGTCTTCATTGTCAATATCACCGAGGTGTCAGTTCCCCCTCATTCATTTTCAGTGTACAAATTGTGGATGTGTGGATGCTAAGAGGATTTTAATGTTTGGGGGAAGTCACAAACAAATTAACAAATTGTTTGTTTCATTTAACACTGTCTCTGTGTGTGTGTGTGTGTGTGTGTGTGTGTGTAGGTCATCGAAGTGGGGCATTTCTGGGGTTTCCAGGCTGACGAGACGAGTCTGGAGAATCAGCGAAGGCTGACAGCGGCCATTAATTCGCAGGAGCTCCGCCAACTTCCTGTGTCAATTTATCCTAATCTTCTGTGTCTCGCCCCTTTTTCTGACACACATACTGAACCGGGCAACTATTACAGAGCTAAAATACTGCACATTATGGGGAGTAATGTGGAGGTAACACACACATGCTTGTACACCACCTGATCTGTCAGAGAATGGCGTGGTTAAAAAAAAAAAGCATGTTATTGTGTCCATTTTCTGGTAGGTTTGTTACAAAGCTGTGTGTGTGTGTGTGTATACAGGTGCTGTTTGTGGACTTTGGAAATATGTCCAAGGTGCCGTGTAACTCTCTGAGGGAACTTCCAGCTGACCTGCAAGCTCTGCCCTTTCAGGTATTATGTCCATGGCAACAATTCAGGCTGTAATTAAACATCTTCAGATTAAATCAAACAAAATAAGTGGTGGTATACTGAGGTGTGTGTGTGTGTGTGTGTGTGTGTGCGTGCGCACCTTCAGGCTCAGGAGTTCAGTGTGGCGTGTTTGGCTCCATCAGCACAGTCGATGATTCTGGGCAACCATTGGAGCAGTCGAGCTCGAAACCGCTTCATCACTCTTGTGAATGGCCGTTTGGTCATGGTCACACTCTACTCCATCCTGCATGGCATTATGCGTGTCCATCTGCATGTCTCTATGGAAACGGGGGATGTCAGCGTAGCAGACTTGCTCGTGCAAGAAGGCCACGCTCGACTCACACCCGAGAGCTTCGAAAGCAAGGTAACCACTGGACAGACACGTTAAATGTGTGGATGTGGATTGAAACCAAAGCATGGGATGATGTTAAATCTGTTCATGAATACATGAAATTCAGCATCTCTCTCTCTCTCTCTCTCTCTCTCTCTCCTCTCTCTCTCTCTCTCTCTCTCTCTCTCTCTCTGTCTCTCTCTCTCGTTCCTGCAGCAGTCTCATGAGATTCTGACAGCTCTGTATCAGGACCTGACTGCAGGAACGTTCACTCCAAGTTCCACCAGTATCTCCTGGAAAAAACGCAAAGAGGAAGAGAAGCATCTGATCGACAGTCTGCTGCTGACCTTCTCTAAACCCAGCCACACCACCCCCAAGTGCAAGGTTCCACAACTGCAACCTTCTACAGACGAGATACATAATTAAACACTCTTTATTATCTCTTAACGTCATCACCATCAATTCTGTACAGGTTCCAGTTCACGGCCCTTACACTCCTCATAAGGTCACATTTCACAGCATGAGCAGCCCTGTACACTTCAGGTAACACACACACACACACGCGCGCGCACACACATGTATATGTATAGGTTAATGGCTGCTGTTTATCTGTTTGAAGGTCCGTTGCAATTGACAGAAACAGCATTAACTCTGTGTTGGTGAACGATCATCCTCACGACCATCATGACAGGATGCTGGCAGCCGGGTCTGTCTCTCTGAGTGCCTCAGGTACCTGTCTGTCTCACTCTGTGCCTCGGGTTCCTGTCTGTCTCACCCGGTGCCTCGGGTTCCTGTCTGTCTCACTCCGTGCCTCGGGTTCCTGTCTCTCACCCTGTGCCTCGGGTTCCTGTCTGTCTCTCTCTGTGCCTTGAAAGAACAATACAAATCATGCTATGCAAAAAAAGGTTTGGTGTGTGTGTGTGTGTGTGTGTGTGTGTGAATACAGGTGTGTGTATTTTGCTAAAAGATACTACGCTGATGCCTCACATCCCCGGCCTTCCTGCCATTATCACCATGCTCTTCACCCCAATCATGGAGCTACGGTCTGTCTCACTGCACCACAATCACCTCTTTCACTGCACTACACACACCTGTCCTTCATAACTCTGTGTGTGTGTGTCGTGCAGCACTGATGAGGAGCGGACCCGCTTCACTGGAGTTCTGTGTGGTTTGGGCTCCAAGTCCAGCACTCATGATCCCATTCTGCCAGAGCACGACATTGAGATGGCCTTTGATGTGAAGTTTGATGTTGATGACATTGCAGAGGTGATGTTCACTGTGTGTGTGTGTACTCATAGATATGTGCAAATATTCATATACAAGGATATTAAATTTACATGTTGAGTAGAATATTTAGTAGCAAATGCTATTAGTTTGAGCAGAGGAGACTTACTGATGATGCTGAAGTGTGTGTGTTCCAGATAAATGCACTGAGAGGGACGATGAACCAGTTGGTGTGTGAGGGTCCACACGGTCTCCTCCATATTGACCCGGAGAGAATCAGCTCACTGCAGGACGATGCTCGAGATCGACTCCTCAGGTGATAATCACATCGCTGAACACCAGTAACACCAGTACGGGGCACTGGGCTGCTGTTTTAGAGTCCAGATGAATGGAGAAGTAAATTAGGGAGGAGAGTTTACGCTTATTTATTCTTTAGTATGGCTGTACTGTTACATTTTAGGGGTTTCTGAAAGTTTGTATAATTCTGCTAAATGATAATAAGAATGCATTTTCTCTGTGAAAGAGACAGACAGTGATTTTGGGGTGTGTGTGTGTGTGTGTGTGTGTGTGTGTGTGTGTGTGTGTGTGTGTGTTTTCAGGCTGTTTTGTAAAACCCCCCACAGAGAAGACCAGACACCAGTTTACTACGACAAACCCAAACACTGGAACCAGGTAACACAACCATATTTTTTTTCTTTGGTTGATTACAATTAAGGGGGGCACGGTGGCTTGGTGGTTAGCACGTTTGCCTCACAACTCCAGGGTTGGGGGTTCGATTCCCGCCTCCACCATGTGTGTGTAGAGTTTGCATGTTCTCCCCGTGCCTCGGGGGTTTCCTCCGGGTACTCCAGTTTCCTCCCCCAGTACAAAAAACGTGTTGTAGGTTGATTGGCATCTCTAAATTGTCCGTAGTGTGTGATTGTGTGAGTGAATGAGAGTGTGTGTGTGTGCCCTGCGATGGGTTGGCACTCCGTCCAGGGTGTATCCTGCCTTGATGCCCAATGACGCCTGAGATAGGCACAGGCTCCCCGTGACCCGAGAATAGTTCGGATAAGCGGTAGACAATGAATGAATGAATGATTACAATTAAGTAATTTGAGTGTGTGTGTGTGTGTGTGTGTGTGTTTCAGGTGGACCCCTCCCAGCAGATGGAGGTTGTGCAGAAGAATGACAGCAGAATTAAAGGTGTTTTGTTCCGGATGCACCCCATAACTCTGCTGAGCATGTGAGAGTTTGTGTTATAAAAATGTTAACGTCCTTATTTTACTGTAGAAGAGTAGCGGTCAATCGTTCTAGACCATTTTTTTCTAATTATGTTGGACTGCAGTTGTTGCTCCTGTCCACTAGATGGCACTTTGTTGGTCAATAAATAACTGAGTTTATTATGCAGTTACACTGTTTGAGTGTGTGTGTTAACAGTGTATTGTGGTGATATTTATTTCTTTTAATCTAACAGCAGTGTCCAGCGATCATGCACACACATGTTTAAGAGGAGGTACATTTTTGTTAATCAGTCACTGAAGGAGGCGTGGCCTCTGTTTCTGTAGGTTCTAGTGAGAACTCTTATGCTAACTGTGGGCTTTGACTATGATAAAGAGGCTGCAGTGCAGTGTGGGTAATCACTTTACACCACATTCCGGCACCTTTTTCCCTTTACTACAGACTAAACCCTTCACAGCTAAAAAACAAACAAACAAACGTTTTACATTAGAGAACATTTATTCATCAATTAAATACATGAGTGCAAACAGTTACAGAGTGGACGCTGAGCTGGAATCCAACAACACTGAACTGAACTGAACTGAACTGAACACGCTCCTGACTTTACAAAAGCTAAATTACACTTAACACACTTTTCAATTCATGTGTTCAACACACACACACACTCACAGGAGAAAATCATTCACAATATATTCATATTAATGCGTTTGTGTGTGTGTAAGCGGTGATGCAGGCATAGGTTGTGAGTGTTCTTACAGTTAGATTGAAGCAATGCAGTGTGAAGGAATAGAAAGAAAGCGTGATATTTTAATAGTATTTACTAAAGACATTCATGCATCTTAATCTGAAGCAAAATGAGAGAAAAAGCTGTTTTACTGGTGACGTTATTAATGAGTTAGCGTGTTTCCCAGGTGAGAGATTTAACCATACATTAGTGACGTTGTGATCAATTACATCGCATCATGTCCTCATTTTCCAGGAAAGTAACTTAGCTATCTAATTAACACTCTGTTAGCAGAATACTGTCATGCACGGTTAGCGTGAACGTAGAAATAGTTTTTTTTTTTTGTGTGTGTGTGTGTGTGTGTGTGTCAGATGGACGCATTTAAATTCAGGATTTTAATTTAATTCATTTAATTTTTTATTATGGGCTCTTTCAGCTCTACTACTGACCTTTTTTTAGCCATATGTCGCTAATCATCACAAACCATATCATGATGATCACTGATGCTTTCAGATGCTGCTGAGGTTCTTCGTCGATTAGCACGCCGTCCGACGAATCAGGACGGCTCGAGCTGATCATGTGATTTTTTTTTTATTATTATTGATCAAATACACCATTATTGGGCTCCTCTTTTATACACCCTCGTTGACTTCCCCTTAGAAGTGTGTATGTTAGTGTGCACTCTCAGCAGGAACAGTGTAGTGCAAGTGATTTCCTCCACTTTATGCTAGCTTGCTCTTTTAGACATAAAGCCTCACTACCTGACGTTCATACAGCAGTGCATTCTGGGAAATGTGTTCTTGTGAAGGCTGCAGTGATTCCCACTTGATCCCTATATACCTTACAAGATAATAAAGAGGGAAGCAGAAGTCAACAAGGGTGTATTAAAAACGGGATTGGGACGCAGCATTGCTGCAGTCGGTACTAGCTTTGTGTGATGTTCAGTGGTTTTGTAAGGAGGGATTTTACTCATTCTTCCTCTTGGCTCCAGGAACCTTCTCCCTCAGTCTGCACACACACACACACACAGGTCTCAGCTGATGGACTACATCAGGTTTATCACTTCAGTGTTTGTGTGTCTGTGGTTCAGTTCTTACTCACTTTGTCATTACAGAGTTCACCTGAGTTCTCACTAGTCCCAGGTACTGATCTATCTGTTTCTGTAGAGAGAGACACACACACACACAGGAGGAGAGAAAGAGAGGGAGACAGAAGGAGAGCAAGAAATGGACAGAGAGATGAAGAGAGGCACAAACAGAGGGGGAGAGACAGGAAAACAGGTAGACCGACAAACATGAACACAGAGGGTAACAGAAAGAAAGAGAGACGGGAGAGAGAGAGGGAGAAATCCTTAATATGAATGTAATGTTCTCTCTGTATGTTCAGAGTAAAAGTTAATTAATCAGATTAATCAGATCATACCTGATATTTCTCGTACACCAGTGGCACGGTGAACACACACACTACAACTGGGGAGACAGAGAGAGAGAGAGAGAGAGTCGACACACACACACACACACACACGGGTTATACCCGAGGCACCTGTTACACTGAAAAGTCATCAGAATGTGCTTGTTTGGTCAGAGCAGCCTGCTCCAGAACACTGTGTGTGTGTGTGTGTGTGTGTGAGAGAGAGAGAGAGAGAGCGAGAGAGAGAGCGAGAGAGAGAGAGAGCATGTAGGCATGTGTGTGTTAATCATTGACCATTGCAATGCTGACTGTGTGACTGTTAAACAGTACTACACACAATAAACACACACACAGAGGTCAGTGTTCTGGGTCGTCTGTATAAGGTGTGTAAAGGTGCGTTATGTGTGAGGTTTTTCTTACCCAGAATTAGCAGGGTGAGGCCGTTAAACAGAGCGCCAACGTATGTCAGCAACCACATCAACACTGCAAACTACACACACAAACACACCTGTAAGTTTTTTTTTTCCCCTTCTTTCTCAGACTCCTGCATCATTGTGACAGGATGGTGGGATTCTAGACTTTTTTTAATATTGTGATGATCATGGGTTCAATATGAAGTTTTTATAAAACACTATGAAGTAATTGTTCATTTGTCTTCAAAATAAATGTTAAAATAGGAATGTTTTTAAAGTCAGCTGCTGCTGGTTTTAAGGTGCCTCTTGCAGCATTACTGTGTGTTTAATAACAGAGCTGTTAGTAAACCTCCTACAGTGCTCTGGTCACTCAGGAGGTCATTCAGGTCATGTGACCAGCGTACCTTTAAAGAGTCGATCAGGTCCTGCACGAGGAAGAGCCTTCGCAGCTCCTTGAGTGTGTAATTCAAATAGAGCTGCACTTTCTCCACATATTTACTGATCTGCTCAGGAGAGAGAGAGATCTCGTGCTCCAGATATGCCCTGATACAGAGAGAGAGAGAGAGAGAAAGGGAGGGGGAGAGAGACAGAGGGAGACAGAGTCACTGAGGGTACATCTATTAATTCACATCAAGCAGAGCTGCTGTTCATGTTACATAAGCTGCTGTAATGCGCTCACTTCATCACTTACAAAGGGATTTTAATAAACACTGCACTGTTCTGAGTTCAATAGAAAGTCACACGATCTCAAATCTCATGCAACTCAGCTAGGATCAGGTTTGGGTTTGGATTCTGACTCGGTGTGGTGATGTAGGCGATGCAGACGTTGAGGCGTGTCCCAGTGATGATCTGGCAAATTGTTCAAGGCTAAGAAGATTTCAGGAAGTGAATTCAGTAACCGGAAGAAGACGGCTCAAAATTTCAGAGTTTAGGAGTCGTTTGAAAGCTGAAAGAGTCGACTCTGCTGAACTGATTCACTAAGAAGAGAGAAGTAATCACACATAAACTGGCTTAAAGAGTTTTGGAAACACACACACGAACACACACAGTTGCTCACTTGAAGGGGTGTCCATCGTCGGTCTTCTGCACGGCCTGCAGCACGGACTTGTACACTCTGAAGCTGATGGTGGTGGAGAGAGCGGCGAGGGCGAGGTACGCCATCACACTCACCACGCTGAACTGAGTCAGAGAGAAGAGCAGCAGCAACACACTGCTGAACAACACGGCCGTCTTTTTCACATCCTGCCAGTGTAGCAGCTCCACCACTGTCCAACACACACACACATATAAACCTTAACAGGACACAAAATGCACTGGAACCATTTTAGTGCTAATGAAAACAAACACAAGTCCTGTGTGTGTGTGTTTTGTAGGAATGTGAATCAAATGAAAACCTTAAAATTCTGGTGTCATTCGGATTCGGACACTTGTTACACACATTTATTTTTGCTTTGTCCTTCTTTGTCTTCCATAAGTTACCTTCTGCCATGTGGTTACTACTGACAGCTGATGGTGTCTCACACACACACACACACACACGTACACACACACGGCTTGGCAAGGACATTTGCTAA
>JAUCMX010000002.1:2983537-2988537 GCA_033459395.1 Hemibagrus guttatus | reverse complement strand
GCCACCCGCTATAAATAGACACCTATTATGTGTGTGTGTGTGTGTGTGTGTGTGTGTGTGTGTGTGTGTGAAAGGAAAAAGGCTTAAAGCTCCAACTCGTGTATAGAGGAATTCTGCCAGATTGTTTTGCCTTACCTGCTACCACACACACACACACACACTTGTGATTTCTAAACTGGGGCGATGTTAATTCAGATGATGTGAGTGAGTCAGATGTGAGGTGGTGAGGATAAATCTCCCTGAGGGAACACGAGGAAGAAACCTCGAGAGGAACCAAGACTCAAAGAGATCCGGTTCTGCCGAGAGTGTGATTATAACCATACAGTATACAGGTGTAGAGTAAAGACTAAGAGAACTAACCATACAGGATGTTCAGTATGAGCCGATTGTGTCATTGACTCATTATGTCAACTCTCTGACTTGGAAAAACAAAAGTAAATGTGAGGAATGACGTGATGATGATTCCTGTAGGTGGAGTGCAGCACAAAGAGTCCTGAGATGAGCAACAGGAGAACGTTTATGATTCCAGCAGCAGCTTTACTGGACACAAAGCTACAGAATCCGAGTGAAGTTAGATACTGAGGAACATCTGAGAGCTGGAGACGACCTCTACATCACAGCACTGAGTTAAAGGGTTAAAGTGTGTGTGTGTCTGCCTTTTCAGACACTAATATACTGAAAGCAGGAGTTAAATTTTACATTAAACATTAATCTTTTTTAACTGATGAAAAAATGACAAGAAAAAAAACAAAGTCTCTTTATATGTAAATATTTACAATTTCAAATATATATATATATATATATATATATATATATATATATATATATATATATATATATATATATATATATATATATATATATATATAATTCGATTTTTTTCTATTTATTACACTTCAGTGTTGATGCATTTTTTTGTCTGATATCAATCCCACGACCTCTGCTGGTCAGCGCAGTACCGATGCTGACGTCCACTCAGTGGCATCTCTCTGAGGATCTGAGGGACTGTACATCCACTCAGTAAACTTCCACATGTTCTCTCTCTTTTTTTTTTTGACTGGGGCTGCTCCTCAGAGTCACTCGACATGGTTAAAGTTTTATTGCCGAGCTTCTGGCTTGGAGGATCACAGCGTCAGGATGAAACTAAACCCGTGTGTACGCTCTTCATTTAAAGCGGCTTTGTCTCAGTGTGAATCAGGAACATTTCAGATTATTAGCACACAGATCTCTGCAGATTTATACAACAGACAAACCAAACAACACGAAAAGACCGAGTTACTGCATCACGAGTCATCTCCCACTCCCACTCAGTGAGTGTGTGTGTGTGTTAAAAGTTTACAAATTCGGATGTAAATCAGTCACATGATTATGAAGTCAGAACACCTAACAGCCTTTCTGACTCATGTTTAAGAAGCGTTAAGCTCAGCTCTGTGCCTCTCATCTTCCGACTTTTCCCATGCATTTTCTGACGTGTTGCAAACCATCCATTACCTGAGGATGCAGTTTCCATGGCAACGCAAGTTCCTTCGCGCGCCGCATCACCCGGACAGGTCTGCTTCAGCGCCTTCGTCTTCTTCTCCTCCTCCTCCTCCATCATTTCCACCTCCTTCTTTTTACCGTGCACACCCTCCTCCTCTTCCTCTTCCTCGTGCGTCCGACCGAAACGCGGCCCGGGCCGCTCGCTCTCCTCTCCGTACGGTTCTCCGGTCCCGGACATGCTCACTCACTCAGTCACGCACAGGTACATAAACACACACACACACACACGCACGCACGCACGCACGCACGCAGATCAGATCGGGTCGGAAATGTGAGACAAGTCGAACAGCGTTTTTAAAATAAATATCCCAAATGTACCACAGGTTATTGTCTTATCTGACCGGAAATGCTCGGGGTTCCCGCCGCGCTGAATACTGAAGCGCCAACTGAGGCTGGATGCGTGTGTTTGGTTCGGAGTGTGACGTCAGTGTGTGTGTGTGTGTGTGTGTGTGTGTGTGTGTGTGTGTGTGTCCAAGAACAGTTATTTAACTCTTGCAGTGGAGACCGGAACCTGACACCAGTAAACAGCTTTATTCACACCATTTGCACGTTTTGAAACAGTGTGTATTTCCGGCAGGTGAAACAGGTGAAATGATTTTGGAGTCAAGCCATCAAACACGCTCTTACACCTGCTTTTATTAGCTCAAAATAAATCGATGGAATCGAATGACCACCAGTTAGCATTTAGCAACATGCAGCGTGATGAAGCAGCAACAGAAAGTCTAAAAGAGAAGTCCATCCCACATCCCCCAGTACAGTAACATACTGGGAAGGGTTCATTTCCTAAATTTCATTTAGTTTGAACTCATGTCCAGATTTGAGCTATAATTACATTTCGATTTATTGTCACATCACATACAGAGAGTCTGTTAAATACCTGAAGAAGAAGAAGAAGAAGAAGAAGAAGAAGAAGAAGAAGAAAACCCATTAAGGGGGAAATAAAAGATAACACTTGTTCTTTATATTTTTAAGTAAATCTTTGTGTTCTGTTTGCTTTAAAATAAACCAGTTTTACTTTTACTTTACATTTGTCTTAGGTTTTCATTAGACATGTGCGTTAAATAAAGCGGGAGTCGTTTGGACCAATCGCATGCCGTCTTCTCATCCGGGTATTCATGGCCGCTGCGCAAAAAAAATAAATAAAATAAATAATAATAATCATAATAATAATAATAATTAGAATTTAACATTAAAAAAAAGATAGATTCATTCCCATGGTAACGTTTTTAAATTATCTTTACTCTAAAGAAATAAATATATATAAAGTCGAACAGTTCACTTTGTTGCTACAGATGAACTCGCTTCTGTCAGGTACAAAGAGCTCAATCAATACAATATTATTAAAAAGATTCAAATGTTTTTTATCATATTAATAATGTAAGAAGTTCTAAAAAGTAAGTTGAAAAATGTCAGTTGAAACGAATACAACGACATTGGCGCACTCTGTTGGACGAAGTAGAGATTAATTCTGAGATTTCTATATGGCGCATAATTCCAAAATGGCGCCTTAGCAACCGAGCCGCAGTCGCGCTTAGCAACCGTGTGTAGTAAACATTTCACAGAGGAAGAAACTCGGTGTGGAAGCTGAAAAAAAAGCATTTTTAGCCAAACAAGAAGAGAAATATTTGGATTTTTTTTTTTTTTTTTTTTGCCAGCAATGTCTTTTATTCAGGCGAATAAACTTCACTTTAAACATCTGCTGTTAGATACTGAATTTGAAGAAGTTAGCTAATTATGAGCTGCAAGTCGATTGTGTGAAGGAATTTGCGTTAAGTAGCTTAGCTTATGTGGCTAGAGCTAGTTTCTAATAAATTGGCATAAAGAGGAAATCATGACTCAAAGCGAAAAAGTGGGACAGAATGATGAAGAAATGATCAAAGAACTGGTAAGAGCTAAAAGTTTACGTTCAAGGGTTTATTAATTTATATAGTTTTTATTTTCTAAAAAAAAAAAAAGTATTATTTTATCAAAACTTGTCATCAAGTGAAATTGTGCATTGTGTGCTCTGTTTAGATTCTAAAATATATAAACTGCAAAAAAAATTTTAAGGTGTGAGATAACTTACACATTACACACACACACACACACACACACACACACACACACACACACACACTACATTTATCCCGCTGTTATTTCTACACATGAAGCCTGTAATGAAGATGCTTTGCTCTCCTGCTCTCAGTGTGTGTGTAATGGCATGTCCTATGAGAAGATGTGTGAGGATGGGAGTGAAGTAGAAGCTCTTGAGATGTTCTTCTCAGGGTTTCCCCGTATGGTGGGACTCTCTCTGTTCCCACGGCTGCTCACGCTGACCATCGTGGGACAGAACGTCTGCAGAATCCAGGGCCTGGACGACTGCCCGCTGCTCCGGGAGCTCTGGGTGGCAGAGTGTCAGCTCACTGTGAGTGAAGGAGCTGTTGCTATAGTAACCATATCAGAACTGGTGTATTTATATAAACCTGTGATTTGCAGCTTATCGGACCTGCTGTTAAAGAAAATGAATCAACACCTGCCAACAATCCAGAGGTCTCACTAACTCACACTTACATGGTATTTGATGTATGTTAGGAGATCTCAGGTCTGCAGAAGTGTGTGCAGCTGCAGAAACTCTTCCTCTATGACAATAAGATCAGTGAGATGAGCGAACTGGAGTCTCTGATAAACCTGCGTGTCCTCTGGCTCAACAACAACCTCATCTCTGAGATCAAGGTGAGGATGAGAGGAGATGAGATCTACCTGATTTAACCCCGCCCCCTGTGTCACCAACAAGCAGGGAGGATGAGAACGATGTTTAGAAAAACTGTGTGTGCAGGGAGGGTGAGAACGATGTTTGTAAAAAGTGTGTGTGTGTGTGTGTGTGTGTGTGTGTGTGTGACAGGGCTTGAGCACACTGGAGAACCTGACAGAACTCAACCTAGCTGATAATCACATTACTTCTATTGGTGAGTGTGTGAATATTAAAATATTAATATATTGATAGATCATTTTTATCATTTTCTGTCCTTATTAACTTTTTTCTTTTTGTCATGTTGTTTATTGCTCTCCCCACTCTGAAATATAAACATATTTACCAGACAATAGACTAATATACACTGATCAGTCATAACATTATGAGCAGTGAGAGGTGAAGTGAATAAGACTGATGATCTCCTCATCATGGCACCTGTTAGTGGGTGGGATATATTAGGCAGCAAGTGAACATTTTGTCCTCAAAGTTGATGTGTTAGAAGCAGGAAAAATGGGCAAGCGTAAGGATTTGAGCGAGTTTGATGAAGGGCCAAATTGTGATGGTTAGACCACTGGATCAGAACATCTCCAAAACTGCAGCTCTTGTGGAGTGTTCCCGGTCTGCAGTGGTCAGTATCTATCAAAAGTGGTCCAAGGAAGGAACAGTGGTGAACCGGTGACAGGGTCATGGACGGCCAAGGCTCATTGATGCACATGGGGAGTGAAGGCTG
>JAUCMX010000002.1:2966037-2981037 GCA_033459395.1 Hemibagrus guttatus | reverse complement strand
TGATTCACCTGATGCTCACTGTGGGTTTATTTCTCGTGTGTGTGTGTGTGTGTGTCTTAGGTTTAAGCCGTGTTACGACCTGCTGCTCTCTCGGTTCTGTGTTCAGGACTACAAAGTGTACAACATCACTGGCATCAAGATCAACAGAATTGTGCGTGTGCACAACCGTGTACTGCGTCTGCGCTTTGAGGACAAGCTGCGTGATCTGCTGGCCAATAACGAGTCCTCGCTTCTCTCACAGTGAGTCAACGAGGTCCTGAGTAACGGGAACGCAAAAAAACCCCAAAACAAACCAAAACAGTCCACACGACTTTGTTATTTCCTGCAGTTAAGGAAAGAGGACTTGTCTGCATTTTGCCTGAACTTTACCTGTTTTATCCCTGTTTCTCCTCGCCACCGTCGCCTCAGGCTTGCTCATCAGGGATAAATGTTAGGGATAAATAGTAACTTTAAACATTTTTTCTGTTTCTATACTTCTGTAAAGCTATCTCCAGTGTTAAAATCACTATGGAAATAAACCGAATTGAATTGTTTGAATATCTGTTCTGTGTGTGTGTGTTTTGTGTGTGTGTGTGTGTGTGTGTGGGGCATCAGGAATTACAGACGCCACCTGGATTATCTGTTTTATGTGTTCGATCATGAGCGAAGCACAGAGAAAACCCAGCGTACCCACGAGATCTTGAACATTGTGGAGAGCGGGTTTAAATCAGCAGGCAGGAATAAGGTACTGTGTGAAAGTCACCTTCACTGATTTATTTCTATATCTTCATCACAAACTTCATCATCACGTGCACTGTTTAATCTCCTCTAATGTTCATACACTCGAGAACTACTATTACAGTTTCTAGACTAGAGCTATCATTAATGTGGAGCTCTAAATCAACTCGTGAATCAGAACATCTCTGTATGTTTAAGCTTCCTGTAGCCTAATGTAGATTGTACAATTGTGTAAGAATTAACATGCTGTTTACCGTGTGTGTGTGTGTGTGTGTGTGTGTGTGTGTGTGTGTGTTCAGGTCACGCGCAGAGACTGTGCTGTGCCTCTTTCCAACAGTCTCAGTGCGTGTGAGGACCCGCATATAAGATTTGTTCAGAGAAAAGCCAGCGGACGTGGAAGTGAGCACACTGAGAAGCTTCTGGCCATCACACAGGGTCTGGACCTGATTATCTAGAGCTGTGGATGATCCAGAACACCTTATCTGTGCTTCTTAAGCTGCAGCGCTTTTATACTAATCTACTAAATTAACAAGTGGTTCTTTTTATCCAGAGCAGAGATTCTCTAACTATTCACAGCCTTTAACTGTTTAAAACTGTAAAAACTGGTGTTTATTAATATTTAGGCTTTTTATTCGAGAACTTTTTATTCCTTAATTCCAGAATAGCCATTAGATTCGGGTCAACTGACCAGCTCATAACTATAAGAACTCAATAGAATCAAATACTATTATTCAAATAAATAATAATGAACAATATATCACATCTCTCCTGCCATTGCATTTCATCTCCTTTATCTTTATCTGCATCAACCAATCTGTCTATATTTATTATTCAGTGTATGATCTACAGCACATACACCGATCAGGTATAATATTATGATCAGTGTCTGATGATCTCCTCATCATGGCACCTGTTAGTGGGTGGGATATTGAACATTTTGTCCTCAAAGTTGATGTGTTAGAAGCAGGAAAAATGGGCAAGTGTAAGGATTTGAGCGAGTTTGATGAAGGGCCAAATTGTGATGGCTAGACCACTGGATCAGAACATCTCCAAAACTGCAGCTCTTGTGGGGTGTTCCCGGTCCTCAGTGGTCAGTATCTATAAAAAGTGGTCCAAGGAAGGAACAGTGGTGAACCGGAGACAGGGTCATGGGCGGCCGAGGCTCACTGATGCATGTGGGGAGCGAAAGTTCACGGGCCGTGTGAACCGATCCAGCAGACAAGCTACTGTTGCTCAGATTGCTGAAGAAGTTAATGCTGGTTCTGAATACACAGTGCATGACGGGTCAGGGCAAAAGGGGGACCAACACAATATTAGGCAGGTGGTCATAATGTTATGCCTGATCAGTGTATATCTTCATCTGCGTATTTAAAAAATGTATTTAACCAACAGCTTTTAATTTATTTGCACAATGCTTATTTAAATTTGTTTAGAAAAGCTTGGTCTGTTTTTTTCTTTTTCTAGAGCAGCATTTTTCTATCTTTACCTTTGAATTGATCTACAGACTTCCTTGTGATTGTTGCATCCCTCTGCACAACATGTTTGAGAGTCATAAGAAAATGTGTAAAGGATTTCTTCAAGACAAATCTAGGGCAGCTAAACTGGCACAGCTCATTCTCGGCTGTGGTTGTTTATTATTTTATGAGCTATTTATTACATTTTGTGGATCGAGTGCGGTTATTCTTAGTTAATGTAACGTGTGTTATGTGTGAGAGTACACGGATCTATCTAGACCTGTATCTGGAGTGGAAGCACTGGATGATGTTGTAGAGACGAATAATATGTTTCTTATTCTATTGAGACACGGTGCTGTGGGTGTACTGTGGAAGCTCTCTAATTGCTGGGTTTTTGTGTGTGTGTGTGTGTGTGTGTCAGTGTCAGGTCAGCTGATCATCTCTAAAGCATTCCTGGGTCACAGTGTTCCACTTAGAGACGGAGTGCCAGTGGACGCAGAGTTTTATCCCAAAGCTCACTCAGTGTACCGCAAAGCAAGCGCTAAGCAACACATCACCGAGCAGGGCAACACAGGTGTGTGTGTGTGTGTATGTGTGTGTGTGAGAGAGAGAGAGAGAGAGAGAGAGAGAGACAGATCCAGTGTATAGCTGTGTGAGATATTCTTGTATACTCTTTCAGAATATGAGTTTTTGATATGAAGAGTTTTTAAATGGTAAATGTTCTAGTATATAGTTTTTTGTATATAGTGTGTGTTTATGTGTATGTGTGTGTGTGTGTGTATGTGTGTGTGTTCAGGTGAAGTGTGTTCCTCTGAGCTGCAGGGATGTTGTGACTGCAGTCAGAGACAAACCGTGTGGTACGTTTTGGACCACGAGCTCATTCTGCCGGAGTATCTGGTCCAGTTTGAATACATCACGCAGGTGATACACACTTCCATAAATACACCAATGACTCGGTGATGTCAGGCATCAGTGAGTATGACTCAGGATGAGTCAGGCTGCTGGATTGAACAATAAGTCACATGACTTTGCCTGGATTAGAGAGTCAGTAACACAGTGTAGTATTGTGTATTGTATGCTTCCTAAAACCTCATGTAAAAGGATGAACCCCATGTTTAGGAGAGATCCCGGTCCTCCTGCTCATCCACCCCAGGCCATCCCAAAGCCCCTGTTGCCTCATATGATGATGATGATGATGATGATGATGATGAGCAGGCCCTGGACGAGCAGGTTCTGGCTCTCGAGCCCAATCCGAAGCCACAACCCAAACTGCTGAGTCTGGACGAGAGAAGCATCCTGACAGCAGCGCGAGCGAACGTCCTCCGCCAGATCACTGTGAGGATCAAAACCCTGGAACACTCCATGTTCCACACTCTCACATTCCACACTCTCACATTCCACACTCTCACATTCCACACTCTCACGTTCCACACTCTCACGTTACACACTCTCACGTTCCACACTCTCACGTTCCACACTCTCACGTTCCACATTTTCACATTCCACACTCTCACGTTCCACACTCTCACGTTCCACACTCTCACGTTCCACACTCTCACGTTCCACACTCTCACGTTCCACACTCTCACGTTCCACACTCTCACATTCCACACTCTCACGTTCCACACTCTCACGTTCCACACTCTCACGTTCCACACTCTCACATTCCACACTCTCACGTTACACACTCTCACGTTCCACACTCTCACGTTCCACACTCTCACATTCCACACTCTCACGTTCCACACTCTCACGTTCCACACTCTCACGTTACACACTCTCACGTTCCACACTCTCACGTTCCACATTTTCACATTCCACACTCTCACGTTCCACATTTTCACATTCCATACTCTCACGTTCCACACTCTCACATTCCACACTCTCACGTTCCACACTCTCACGTTCCACACTCTCACGTTCCACACTCTCACATTCCACACTCTCACGTTCCACACTCTCACGTTCCACACTCTCACGTTACACACTCTCACATTCCACACTCTCACATTCCACACTCTCACGTTCCACATTTTCACATTCCATACTCTCACATTCCACACTCTCACATTCCACACTCTCACGTTCCACATTTTCACATTCCATACTCTCACATTCCACACTCTCACGTTACACACTCTCACGTTACACACTCTCACGTTACACACTCTCACATTCCACACTCTCACGTTCCACATTTTCACATTCCACACTCTCACGTTCCACATTTTCACATTCCATACTCTCACATTCCACACGCTCCATTCCACACTCTCACATTCCACACTCTCACGTTCCACATTTTCACATTCCATACTCTTACATTCCACACTCTCACGTTACATACTCTCACGTTACACACTCTCACGTTACACACTCTCACATTCCACACTCTCACATGCCACACTCTCACATTCCACACTCTCACATTACACACTCTTACGTTACACACTCTCACATTCCACACTCTCACATTCCACACTCTCATGTTACACACTCTCACATGCCACACTCTCACGTTACACACTCTCACATGCCACACTCTCACGTTACACACTCTCAATCCACACTCTCACACACACTCTCACATTCCACACTCTCACGTTCCACACTCTCACATTCACACTCCTGTTCCAGACTCTCACATTCCACACTCTCACATTCCACACTCTCACATTCCACACTCTCACGTTCCACATTTTCACACACTCTCACATTCCACACTCTCACATTACACACTCTCACGTTACACACTCTCACATTCCACACTCTCACATGCCACACTCTCACGTTACACACTCTCACATTACACACTCTTACGTTACACACTCTCACATTCCACACTCTCACATTCCACACTCTCATGTTCACACTCTCACATCCACACTCTCACGTTACACACTCTCACATTTCCACACTCTCTCGTTCCACGCTCTCTCGTTCCACACTCTCAAATTCCACAGTCTCATATTCCACACTCACTCGTTCCACACTCTCACATTCCACACTCTCACATTCCACACTCTCTTGTTCCACACTCTCCCCCCGTTTCCCACACTCTCACATTCCACACTCTCACTTTCCCAAACACTCTCACATTCCACACTCTCTCATTCCATACTCTCTCGTTCCACACTCGCTCGTTCCACACTCTAAACATTCCACACTCACTTGTTCCACACTCTCACATTCCACATTCTCTCTTTCCCTACACTCTCTCATTCCACACTCTCACATTCCACATTCGCTCTTTCCCTACACTCTCACATTCCCCCTCTCTCATTCCACACTTTAAAATTTCCCTACAGTCTCTCGTTCCACACTCTCTCGTTCCACACTCTTACGTTCCACACTCTCACATTCCATACTCTCACATTCCACACTCTCACATTCCACACTCACTCATTACACACTCTCACATTACACACTCGCATTACACACTCGCTCATTCCACACTCTCACATTCCACACTCGCTCATTCCACACTCTCACATTCCACACTCTCAAATTCCATACTCTCACATTACACACTCTCACATTCCACACTCACTCATTCCACACTCTCACATTACACACTCGCTCATTCCACACTCTCACATTACACACTCTCACATTCCACACTCACTCATTCCACACTCTCACATTACACACTCGCTCATTCCACACTCTCACATTCTACACTCGCTCATTCCACACTCTCACATTCCACACTCTCAAATTCCATACTCTCACATTACACACTCTCACATTCCACACTCACTCATTCCACACTCTCACATTACACACTCGCTCATTCCACACTCTCACATTCCACACTCGCTCATTCCACACTCTCACATTCCACACTCTCAAATTCCACACTCTCACGTTCCACACTCTCACGCTCCACATGACTTTCTCAGTATTACTGCATCATATGTAGATAACAAGCTTTTAGTTTGGATGATCACTAACATGTTTGTGTGTAAGGTGTTGAATCTTCATGGGAACAGTCTGAGCAGGCTGAAGGAGCTTTCTCGCCTCACGGCACTGCGGCAGCTGACCGTCAGCTTTAACTCTCTCACACACCTGGATGACGTTTCACACCTGGTGAGATCTGAACCTTACAACTATCTCACATTCACATGCAATGGTCACTTCAGGTCCGAATGCTGATGTGTTCAGCAGTGTTAATATGCTGCTGAGGGAGTGTGTGTATTCTCCATCCTGAACCCTGTACTTTTCAGCTAGACAAACATTCATTCAGAATGTGTGTGTGTGTGTATGTTTAACGAGTGTGTTTGTGTATTTTCTGTTCTGTCAGCCCAATCTAGAGTGTGTGGATGCCAGTTTTAACCAGATCGTGACTCTGGAAGGTGTTCGAGGACTTCCCCGTCTCAGAGAACTGGACCTGTGCTGGAACCAGCTGAGCCGAGTCCGAGAGGAGACAAGTGTCCTGTGCGAACACACACCATCCCTGCAGCGCCTGGATACCAGACACAACCCGTGGATTCAGGTGAACAGGAGGAGTCTACTCCTGCTCTGTGTGTCTGTGTGTGTGTGTGTGTGTGTGTGTGTGTGTGTGTGTGTGTGGGAATTGTGTATTGGTATTTTATTATAAAGTGTTAAAATGTGTGTGTGTGTGTGTGCCAGGGGGAATCAGTACAGATGGTGGTATTGAGCTGGTTGAAGACTCTCACTCACTTGGATGGAATGTTATTGACTGAAGAGGAGGTGGCAGCTGCAGCACACATGACCTCCACCTCCAGCATGAACTTGGTGAGTGTGTGTGTGGGTGTGTGTACACAACACTCTAGTCTAATCACTATGTTCCATTCCCACCTACAATAATCTGTGTGTGTGTTTAGATTTTGCTGCTCTCCCACTCCCGTACCAATACCAATCGTCCGCGCTGCTTGAGTCTTCTCCCTGCAGCCCAGCTCCTCACACACCTCAGTCCGTCACCATGGAAACACACCACTGACCTCGAACCTGGGTGGAGTGCCAAGGTGTTCAAACACACACATACACACAACTATTTCAGTTCAGCATGTACACTATGAAAGTAATGATTTTTTTGTGTGTGTGTGTGTAGATCACAGCAGTGAATTTGGACGGTCAGCATCTGTCCCACATCAGTAACTTGGAGCAGTTGGTGAATCTGCGCTGGGCGTCGTTTAATAACAACCAGCTCACAAACATTGAGGGTCTGCAGCACTGCCCCCTACTGGAGGAGCTGTCTCTGAATCACAACTACATCTGTACACTGGAAGGTACACACACCCTCATCCCTCACATCATCATCATCATCCCTGTTCTGCTTGTGAACTTTTCTCAAGCTAACATTAGGTTTTCTGTGTGTGTGTGTATGTGTGTATGTGTGTGTGTGTGTGGTGTGCAGGTTTGTCTAAGCTCCAGCGGCTGACGCGACTCAGCATTAACAACAATCAGCTGCAGAGTTTAGATACCTCTGTGTTGAAACACCTGATGAATCTCCACTTCCTGTCCGCTGAGGACAACTGCATTTCCTCCTTGCAGGGGGTTCAGAGGTTACACTTCCTGTTTGAGCTTTATGTCAGCAACAACAACATCAGCACCTCAAGAGACATCTACCACCTGAAGGTTGGACACACACACACACACACACACACAGGAATGCAAGAGATATGATGATGATGATGATGATGATGATGATGATGATGACATTGTGTCCTGTAGACTCTGAGTAACCTGATCATCCTGGATTTGTATGGCAACCCATTAACAAGGACGCTGGACAATTATCGAGCCTACGTCATCTTTCACCTGCCATCTCTGAAAGCACTGGATGGGACTGCTGTGGTTAGAGACACACACATACACACACAAACACACACACACAGAGCTTAGCATCTTTATTATTGTGTATTCATTGTGTAAGGTATTAGTGCAGACTAATGTTTGTGTGTGTGTGCGTGTGTGTGTGCGTGTGTGTGTGTCTGCGTTTCTGTGTGCAGGAGGTGTCAGAGTGTGAGAATGCGAAGGATGTGTTTGGAGGCCGGCTGACGGTGGACATGTTGGCTGAGAAACATGGTCAGTGTAACTACAGAGAGATGGAGGAGCTGGAGCTCCCTGGCTGCTCTGTAAGGTACGCACCACAACCCCAACGCTCATACGGCACAAGTCCTCGTGTGGTCATGTGACACTGAACCCCACCCTTTTTGTTTCAGGATGGTGGATTTAGTTCCTGCTGAGCTCTTTGCGAGTTTACGCAGCGTGAATCTCGAGCGGAACAACCTCACCTCCTTCAGTGGACTCGTCTACCTCCCCAATGTCAAGGTGTGTGTTTCACATCACCACTGAGAGGAAGTGGAGTTACTCTTACTACCACAAACATGATCATTCCTGTTCTCACTTACAGTATAGCAGCTATACACACTTGTTCTCTCACCAATAAGACAAAAAAAATGCAGCTCTTTAACTCATTTGTTCTGAAGATGTTACCATAGAAACGATAACATATTAGCGCCGACGCATTAATGTTTATAAACCTGCGATCTGGCCAATCGTGCTCGGAACTCATCAGTGATATACAAAGATGAAATAAGTTGAAGCAGGATTATGACACTGTGTGTGTGTGTGTGTGTGTGTGTGTATGCAGGTGTTGTATCTGAACTACAACCATATTGAGTCGATTCTGCCGCGTCAGAAAGCACACACACACCTCAGCAGCAGACAGCAGCTCTATCAGAAGGTTCACTCCAGCGGCTACGGACAACAGAGCAGCAAGAGTAACGGGTAAGAGTAGCAGGTAACCCACCCCCTGCTGCCCCCTGACCCCTCACCACACCCTCGTGTGCAAATATCCAGTACACAGATTCTTTAAAATCATCTGCACTTCCTCTTGTTATAATATATTTATTGTATATGATATATGATTGTTGTAATATATTAAATCCTTCAACGCAGTGAATCCATGTAGATAATTTATTAGTTTTTCTTTTTGCTGCATCAATAACATGAGTTTAATTTGACTTTTCTGTATTTATGATGAAATATTCTCTTCTGCGTGCTGGTGTGTGTGTGTGTTTGTTCAGTTTTGTCTTGCTGTTTGTTTGTTTTTTACCACACTGAAGGTGTCTGTGTGTGTGTTTGTGAGTTGTTGTTTTCTCTCTGTCTCTCGTCAGTAGGGAGTGTGTGTGTGTGGAGAGTCTGGAGCCTCTCATGTGCAGCTTGGAGGTCCTCTATCTCGGCTATAACGGCATCTCAAACCTGAGCCACGTGCAGCTGAGTCGCCTGAGCGGCCTTAGAGCTCTCTTCCTGCAGGGTGACAACACAACACAACACAACACACACACAACACAACACAGTGCACACAACAAAACACAACAAAACACAACACAACACAACACAGTGCACACAACAAAACACAACACAATACACACAACACAACACACACATCACAGTACACACAACACAATACACACAACACAACACAATACACACAACACATCACAATACACACAACACATCACAAAACACACATCACAAAACACAATACACACAACACAACACAATACACACAACACATCACAAAACACAATTCACACAACAAAACACAACACAATACACACAACACAAAACAATGCACACAACAAAACACAACACAATACACACAACACAACACACACATCACAGTACACACAACATAATACACACAACACAACACAACACAATACACACAACACATCACAATACACACAACACATCACAATACACACAACACATCACAAAACACACAACACATCACAAAACACACAACACAATCACAATACACACAACACAACACAATACACACAACACATCACAAAACACAATCACACAACAAAACACAACACAATACACACAACACAACACAATGCACACAACAAAACACAACACAATACACACAACACACACACACATCACATACACACAACATAATACACACAACACAACACAATACACACAACACACACAATACACACAACACATCACAAAACACACACACAACAAAACACAACACAATACACACAACACAACACAATGCACACAACAAAACACAACACAATAAAAAACACACATACACACACATAATACAACAACACAATACACACACACAACACAACACAATACACACAACACATCACAATAACACACAACACATCACAAAACACACAACACAATCACAATACACACAACACATCACAAAACACACAACACACACAATACACACAACACAACACAATACACACAACACAACACAATACACACAACACATCACATACAACACAATCACAAAACACAATGACACACAACACAACACAATACACACAACACAACACAATAAAAACACACAAACACACAACACAATCCCCCCACAATACACACAACACATCACCCCCAATACACACAACACATCACAATACACACAACACAACACAATACACACAACACAACACAATACACACAGCACAACAAAAACACAATAAAAACACAACACATCACAAAACACAATCACACAACACAACACAATAAAACACAACACAACACAATACACACAACACATCACAAAACACACAACACATCACAAAACACAATTCACACAACAAAACACAACACAATACACACAACACAACACAATGCACACAACAAAACACAACACAATAAAACACAACACACACATCACAGTACACACAACACAATACACACAGCACAACACAACACAATACACACAACACATCACAATACACACAACACATCACAAAACACAATTCACACAACAAAACACAACACAATACACACAACACAACACAATGCACACAAAAAAACACAACACAATACACACAACACAACTCAATGCACAAAACACAACACATCACAGTACACACAACACAACACACACAACACATCACAATACACACAACACATCACAATACACAATACACACAACACATCACAATACACATCACAATACACACAACACAACATAATAGACACAGCACAAAACAACACAACCACAACACAATACACACAACACAATGCACACAACACAATACACACAACAAAACACACAACACATCACAATACACACATCACACCCCTGTATCTAAACATCATTTGGAGCTGCGGCTGTTTTACATTTCATATGTCAGGCTCATATTATCACAAACTGACAACCCTGAAACTGATCTCATTAGATCTCAGAAACTGATCTCATTAGATCTCAGAAACTGATCTCATTAGGATCTCATTAGATCTCACTATCTTAAAGCTACAGTTTGTATTTTCACATTAATTCTTAATAATAACAATTTTAAAAAGATTTTGGAGTAAATGTCATTAACACTACTGCCCTGTGAAGGTTCTTTGTTCCATGATTAACTTTACTTTTTTTCCTGGAAATGAGCTCCGCCCCAGACAGAACACAGCCGCTTAGCTCCGCCTCTTTCTCTGGCAAGGCAGATAATATCAGCCAATGAATCATTGACATCATTTCTGCTCGATTATGTGAGGTCAGATTGTTGTGTGTTAAGGTAGTGTGCTGTAACAGAGCACTGAGGTTGCCAAGTTCTGTAAAAATGACACACTGCTGCAAGTGAATGTCAGCATGTAAATATCTTTCATTATTAAGTATGTGTGTGTGTGTGTGTGTAAGGTAATGAGATAGTCCAGGTGGAGGGTTTGGATGGACTGTGCCTTCTGCGTGAGTTAGTGTTGGATCAGAACCGAGTGAAGACGCTCTGTGAGAAATGGTTCAGCTCACACACACGCCTGATTGAGCTGAGCCTGAATGACAACCGCCTGCGCAGCCTCACACACCTGCAGCTCACACACCTGCAGCGCCTGCACCTCAACAACAACAAGCTGCAGGTAACACACACACAAACACACCTGAAGGGACAGATGGAGAAAATTGTCGAGTGTGTACATTGTGTACATATATTCATTTTTTCTATACATCCCTGTATTATGTGTGTGTGTGTTGTAGGATATCACTGAGTTGGATAAACTGGAGGGTCTTACGTCACTTATAGAGCTATCTGTGCTGGGCAATCCGGTGAGACACACATACATAGCCTGGAAGAGAGCATTTCAATCCTGTATGTCATACTATGCTAACTGTGTGTGTGTGTGTGTGTGTGTGTGTGTGTGTGTAGGTGACACGGCGCTCCCTCCACAGGCCGTCTGTGGTTCTGCGTCTCCCTCAACTGCAGGTACTCGATGAAATCACAATCACAGTGGAGGAACGCACACGAGCAGAGTTACTATGTACTGAGGTACACACACACACACACACACACACACACACACACAAGATAAAGGAGGTCATGACAAAAAAGTTTCTTAATCCTTAATTTTTTCCTCTGATTGTGTGTTTTTGATGCTGATCTGGTTACAGGACACACCCTCCTCAGTGGACGTGCCATTTCCTGTGCTACTGTGTCGTGCTCCTCCTGCCCGAAACTTGGCCCTGGGGGTCGGCGCGCACCACCTGCATGGTCGCGAGAGCTTCATCAGCATTCCTGCCGAGGACACACACTATAAACGTACAGATAAGAGGCAGAGACCGGGAGTGACACAAGCACGCAGTGCTCAGAGTAGCACACTCAGAGGAGCGCTGAGTCTCACAGGACTGCTGCACCATGGTCACCGAGCATATAACACACACACGGAGTCTGAGAGCAGGTACACACACACATACATACACACACACACACACACTCCTGTATATATAATAACTCCTCTACGTTCCACAGGTATCCCAGTGGAACCAAGCGCCCCCCCCGTTACACTGATGCCTGAGCTCCTTGTGTGTCTATTTTATAAATAAATAAATATGTTTATGTACAAATGTATATAAATATGTAAAAATTAAACACTGCATTGCTTTCTTTTTTGTCTCTGTGCTACCGGAATTTATACTCGAGTAAATAGAAGTATTTGTGTGTGTGTGTGTGTGTGAGAGAGAGAGAGGAGAGAGAAAGCCATGCCCATTTTTTGGCACTGTGAGTAGTGAGACAGGAACAAATTGATGTTGGAGGTGAAGATGGCCTGCAAAGATGGCAGCAGACAGGTCAGGAAAGCCACACACACACACACATCATGACCAGTCCAGACAAAATAACCAAAAGGAAGTTTATTTAAAACAAATACACTCACAAAAAAATTTAGAAAAATACCTGTACATGTTAAAAACTAACACACAGCACTCTCTCTGACACAAATGCAGCATTTGACTGTGTGAGACATCTTCCAAACACACACACACACACACACTGTTATTACAGTCTTTTCATACTGACACTGTGTGTGTGTGTGTGTGTGTGTGTGTTAAATATTCTGTATTCTGTATTCATCACATCTGGAGCACTTTTCATCATGTGGTGTTTTAATCATGAATTCTGTGAGCATCGTCAGTCAGTCGTCACTCCTCCATATTCTGCTACAAACACAAGCTTTGAATGTACTGTGTGTGTGTGTGTGAGAGAGAGAGAGAGAGAGAAAGATGAACACACACATGGTTATGTGCAGGGGAAGAGACCACTGAAGGCGTCCTGCACGGCTCGGTGACACGCCAGACCTGCTGTATAGCCTCCTGCTAAATCCTGCTGAGTCGCCGCTCTTACATGATTCAGATAGCTGAGGGGGAGAGAGAGAGAGAGAGAGAGAGAGAGAGAGAGAGAGAGAGAGGGGGGGAAAAAGTCATGGGAGAGAGACAGGGGGAGACAGGAGAGAGAGAGACAGGGGAGAGAGAAAAAGAAACAGGAGTGAGAGAGAGGGAGAGAGAGAGAGAGAGAGAGAGAGAGAGAGTCAGGGGAAAGAGAGACAGGGGGAGACAGGAGAGAGAGAGACAGGGGAGAGAGAAAAAGAAACAGGAGTGAGAGAGAGGGAGAGGGAGAGAGAGAGAGAAAAGGGAAAGGGGAAAGAGGGGGAGAAAACAGGAGAGTGAGACAAGAGAGAGAAAGAGACAGGAGAGGGGGAGAGGGGGGGAGAAAAGGAGAGAAAAAGAGGGAGAGAGATGGGGGGGACACAGGAGAGAGAGAGGGAGAGAGATGGGGGGGACACAGGAGAGAGAGAAAGAGAGAGAGGGAGAGAGAGAGATGGGAGTACAAGGAAAAGATGAATAAATCATTACATTCAGGAACAAGTGTTAGCAATAATACACACACTGAGCGACCGACCCTCCTGTTTACAGGTTGTATTAAGGTATTAGAAGTCGTGTGCGTGTGTGTGCGTGTGTGTGTGTGTGTGTGTGGGTTTTCAGAGCGATGAGGCTTGAGGTGTTTATCTCCTGCAGTAGTGTTATAGTGGAATGCGGCTGCAGTGATGATGTTGGACTGATCTCAATCTAAACACAACTTTTCCTAAACATTTCTGCTAAACATCAGGACAGCAGGAGGATGTGTGTGTGTGTGTGTGTGTGTGTTTTTCCTGCAGGGGGCGACACGCTCCTACAGCACACATCACCACCTCTCCCCAGAGCCCGATCCTTCACCTCAGACATCTTCATCCTACAGTTAATCAGTGATCCGTGCTGAAAAGCCACTTCCTGATCTGAAGACCTCATGGATATTCCATGCACAATTCCAAAATCTGCTGCCTTTATTCCAGGCTCCTTCACCATGCCAAGGGTCACAGCCGCTGTGATTACGGTCAGTGTGTCTTTATATCCACTGAATAGAAATAAATACATTCCGAATCTTGGGAGAAATCTTCAGCTTCAATCTCTAATAAAGAATAACATTTCTTTACCCATGGAAAAAAAGAACCTCTTCAGAGAAAGCTTAAAGCCTCTTTAAAATCTCATTATGCATCAGGATTTGACTAC
>JAUCMX010000002.1:2951037-2961037 GCA_033459395.1 Hemibagrus guttatus | reverse complement strand
TAGTTGAACAAATATTTTAGAGCTTAAAGTTAAAGAAAATTCTCAAGTTTCTTGAGGTTATAAGCTACATAAACATTAGGGAAGAATCAAGCTTCATTTAAATCATTAAAACATCACAATAAATCACTTTAAATTCTAAAAGTTTAGCTTTTTTTAATGTTAAAGAAACGACATTTCGTATGGAAGCATTTCTACTCGTGGAGTGTTCAATTCTATGCTAACGGAAATGATGTGTAGCTTTTAAAGCTAGTGCTTCAGTAGAAATAAAAAGAATAAAATCTTAACGCCGAACAAGATCCTCATGAAAATGTTTGACGTTACATTCTAACTCAATTTTTGTACCTGAAGATCTATTTAACAACAAGAATTTAACTTTAAAGATATACAAGTGGATGCTAGTAACCTGACCTCTGAATGTTCTCATCAGGTTCTAGAGCAGAGGAACGCAGGACAGAAATCCTGGAGAGCCACTTACTACATTTCCACGGAACCGACGGTCTGAAGAGGACCGAGAACGAATGAGCAGAATCCACACATCCCAGCAGACCCAGCAACTTCACTACACTTCCTTTTCGTCTGCTGGTTTTCTCCCAGTCTCCCTGCCCTCATGAGGCATTATTTCAGTCCGAGTGAAGCGCCTGACCAACTGCGCCTCTGTTTTTAATGCGGATCGGGGTTTTACTGGCCTGATGACCTGAGGATTTTAGCCGGGTTACTTTTTGTGGTTCTTTCTTCTGTTCTGTGGCGTGTTTTGTTTAAGATTTGCATGCTCGGCCTCGTAGTTGCACCCGACATTACCACGCTTCACGATGGACACGCTTTCTTTACAAATTAAGCACATCGGCTTCTCGCGGGGAGAACGAGGTGACCGCGTCCGAGTCTGCTTTTCTTAAACGGAGACGTTTTCTCTTTTACACACTGACTTTTTTTTTCTTATTGAAACTGAGCAGTTTTAAACAGACTGTTTTACACTTTCTGCTGTCGAGGATTAGCTGAAAGTCTCCCACAAGCTACGAGACTAGCAGCCTGTCTCCGTTACGATTGTCGTCATAGAAACGGATTCTCAGGCTTTTGTGATTGGAGGAGACAAAAACGGAGAGCACGCAGATCCAAGCCACGTTGTTGTTGTTGTTGTTGCTGTGTGTGTGTGTGTGTGTGTGTGTGTGTGTGTGTGTGTGTGTGACTCACCATCAGTATGCCTGTAGAGAAGATGGTGGCAGGTTTGACGGTCTGTTTCTGTTTCTCGATCTGACTCTCCAGCTTAGCCGCTCGCTCTTTATGTTGCGCTAAGAGAAGGGAAGCAGGCAAATGGGAGCTCTCCTGCGTGCACACACACACACACACACACACACACACACACTTCATAATTCAAATTACACATTGAACCTGCAGGTTAGTCGTGTATGTCACACATCTCCTCCTCAAGCTTTTCTCCATAATTCATTCATTTTATTATGTTACTGAGGTTTCACATCAGTGAATGTGTGTGACATCACTGCAGAAGGTCTGAGGCAGAATTGTGCGTGTGTGTGTGTATGTGTACCAGCTCATCAAGCAGGGCCTGTTTGTTTTTCCTCTTGTTGTTTAAGTGCCTCTTTTCCTCCTGGAGGTTCTCCAGCCTCTTCATCTCCATATCCTGCTGCTCCATTAACAGGAGCTCCTCCAGCTCCTCCTGCTCCCTCGTCTGCAACAAAAACACCACATTTACATCACCTTAAAATGTGGAGGTTGTTAACACACACATACACACACACACACCAGTTTGGCCTTGTTTCTCTGGATGATGTCTCTGTTGTCTCTCTGGTACTGCTCCATCAGCTGCTTGGTGTTCTCTATATCCACGTTATTCGTCAGGTTAAACACTGGACACACACACACACACACACACACACACACACATTACACACTTATTGAGATATATACTACGTCATTACTCTGACCCACCGTCCTGACCTCATAACTCACACTTTCATTAAAACAAAGAGTTGAATAAAATAATTTCATCTCCTCACCGATTTCCTCCACCGTCTCCAGATAGTCATTATACTCTCGCAGACTGGGGAAGTCCACATCACGCTTATTATATCTGTGTGTGTGTGTTTGTGAGAGTGAGAAAGAGAGAGAAATGTTTATTTAGCGAGTGTATAAAGTTGTGATGTTCAGATAGATCTAATCAACACGTTCTGACCAATCAGTGTCCAGAACTCAGCAGCTCTGTGTGTAGTGTATAGTATAAAGTATGTTATGATATATAGAACACACACACACTCACAGTTTGAGCACCTTCTTGCGGATCTCTACCTCTTTATCCACAGCAGGATCTTCAAAGAGCTGAAGGCGGAAGTTACTCTTCCTGAGTGGAGTGTCACACTGGACACAGTTACCTGAACCTCGCACAAACAACATCTCCACACAGTTCTCACACCTACACACACACACACACACACACACACACACACACACACAGGTGGAAGCAATGATAAAAGATTAGAAATGTTTATATTATACAGTGTGTCAGTATTACTGTTTTATGCACTGTGTGGTTAATATTGTGTGTGTGTGTGTGTGTGTGTGTGTGTGTGTGTGTGTGTGAGAGAGAGAGAGAGAGAGAGAGAGAGAGAGAGAGAGAGAGAAAGACAGGGAGTTGGCTCGTATCCAAACACACGTCAACACGATGTAATAAATGCCTTGTGTGTTTGTGTGTCTCAGTCAGCACTCCTGAACGCTTCTCTCATTCAGCAGAAAAAAAAAACACTCCGTCCTCTCCCAGGACAAAGAGGACGAGGAAGACGAGGAGGACGCAGGGGACAAAACTGGCTGCATCCTGAATCAAACCTCCAGCCTATGCCCTACACCCTACACACAGTCCAGAAGGTTTAACAAACTAACTTTAAATGTTTTTTTATTACATGCTTTATTCACACACAATGTGTGTGTGTGTGTGTGTGTGTATTCCCACAGTCAGCAGTCCTGCAGTCTCGTCTCATTCAGCAGAACACACTCTTCTCCTCTCGACAAGGACGAAGAGGACACAACGTCCTGAATCACATCACACCTGCACGGGTTTTGTCCAGATTTGGAAAGAAGCATTTCAGGTGTGTTCATCAGAGAGGAAAGAAAAATCTCCAAAACCTCTAAAGCTGTCCCTCTAACTGAGGAAATCATCTTCCTAATTCAACCCTGCTGGAGTGTCAGACACCCTGCTGGACATGACATGACTGGACACACACGACAAAGTGTCAAGATACATTTCAATTATCTGTACAAAGATGAATAAATAAACCACAACCACTCAGAATTACTGAGTCCATCTGTAGAGCTGCAGAAACACTGACCACTGAGCTGCAGGTCAAACAGGGCTCTGTGTGTCTGAATAACAGGGAAATATATGGAAATATATTTAAACACAGAACTAATCAGTAGCTAGTCTGGCTCTGTGCCATTATTGAGTGACCTGAGAACAGGCTAAACAGAGCTAGCTCATACTCACAGTGTGTGTCCGCACACATTCACCATCAGCTTTAAAGACGGGTTTCTGTATTTTGTTGTTTTGCATCTCGGACAGCCCTGGTCGTCCATTTTAGTGTAGCTATTTTTTTTAATTCTAGACAAGAATGAAATGTAAGCGTAGGTCAGTGTCGTTCAGAAGCGGGACGTATCCTCAATCACTTAGTGTAGGCTTCATACATTGCACTAAGTAGATTATACAGCTTCCTACACGGTGTAGGCTTCCTATTCAGGGAGAAGGGATCTGATTGGATCGAGCGTCTTGCCGCGGTGTCACACAAATTGTCTTCCGGATGGGAAACACATCCATCTGCTCTAAGGTTCCTTCCAAAAGGATTTAATACTCCGAAAATTCCCTAACTGTTCGTGTTTTTACTTTATTGTTAGATTAACAGTTTTACTTCGTAACTGTTCTAAAGTTAAAAAATCTAAACTGATTAATTAAGATTAATTAAGAAGTGTTTATGTGTTAAGTGTAAAATTCAAGCAATACCTACACCGATCAGGTATAACATTATGAGCAGTGAGAGGTGAAGTGAATAACACTGATGATCTCCTCATCATGGCACCTGTTAGTGGGTGGGATATATTAGGCAGCAAGTGAACATTTTGTCCTCAAAGTTGATGTGTTAGAAGCAGGAAAAATGGACAAGTGTATGGATTTGAGTGAGTTTGATGAAGAGCCAAATTGTGATGGCTAGACCACTGGATCAGAACATCTCCAAAACTGCAGCTCTTGTGGGGTGTTCCCGGTCTGCAGTGGTCAGTATATATCAAAAGTGCTCCAAGGAAGGAACAGTGGTGAACCGGAGACAGGGTCATGGGCGGCCAAAGCTCATTGATGCTCGTGGGGAGCGAAGGCTGGCCCGTGTGATCCGATCCAACAGACGAGCTACTGTTGCTCAAACTGCTGAAGAAGTTAATGCTGGTTCTGATAGAAAGGTGTCAGAATACACAGTGCATCACAGTTTGTTGCGTATGGGGCCGCATAGCTGCAGACCAGTCAGGATGCCCATGCTGACCCCTGTGCACTGCCAAAAGCACCAACAATGGATACGTGAGCATCAGAACTGGACCACGGAGCAATGGAAGAAGGTGGCCTCCTTCTATATGCTTTAATAATAATAATAATAATAATAATAATAATAATAATAATAATAATGTCGTATATAAAAATAAATATAGCCAAGTCATGGTGCACCAGTGTGTGGAAAGATCCTCATAGTAGAGTCATGACAGTGTAATGTGCTTACAGAATTCACACCAGAGGTAGATTCTTTACTTTCTTTACAAGGTTCTCAGCTTCCATAAAAAAGAGTTCTAGAGTTGTTTTGTTTTTTCTCCTTTGTTTGTCAGAGTGTACGCTGCGGTAGGTCAGTATGGACATGTCTCAAAACCCTACACACTACAAATGAGTGATTTTGGGAATTATGTTAATTTACAGTCAAGTCAGAGATAAATCTGAAGATAAATAACACACAGTCTTTCAGAGGTTCTTCGTGTAGTTCAGGTTTGTATAGTTAACTTCCTAAAACCACTCTAATGATGAAATAATGTACTGTTTTCAAAGTGGGTGCCTTCCAGTATGTGTGTGTGTGTGTGTGTGTGTGTGTGTGTGTGTGTGTGTGTGTGTGTGTGTGGTACAGTGGTGGACATCACAATCAACTGCTGTGATGTTTATTAAAGTTATTATTTAGTTATTATAATTCTGCATTAGTTGTTATAATGCCAGTGTGAATATTTAAATATCAGGTGCAGTTTATTAACACAACACGTTTTCACTCTACTTTTTTTTTTCTGTGGATGGAGATTCATTAATAACAGGAATGTGGTGTTCTTTACATTTTGCCCAAGTGAGCTGTGAGACTGTGTGCGTCTTGATGGACAGCTGATGGAGTCCCTCCAAAGGAAACACCTGGAGCAGGTGAGCCCTCAGGCTGATTTCTGCTCAGTTACACTACTGTTGTTGGCTGGAGGTTTGATTTACACATGATGTCATGACACAGTGAGCATGTTTTAGTGCCCTATGATAACAGGTGGCGGACTGAAAGGAACCCTCAGGAACCTAAACCGCCCACAGCCGACGGTTCGATGGTCCGAAGGTGCTCCCGCGTCCTTCAGAACGACCCAATGGTCACAGGTGAGCTTAGCATAAGAGGTGTTTTTTCTGAGTAACAGAAGCGCTGGTCCTGCCTCTGCAGATCCCTCACCAATCAGGTCTGTTCAAAACCTGGTGGAGGAAAAACCTGGTGCAGGTGAAACTTTCTTTGGTTCCTCCCACTCCCCCGTTTCATCCAGTCTAGTATTTTGGAAGGGACCACGCCCCTCCCCTTCCACCCTCCCCTCTTGGATGGTCATGATAGGATTCCTCGGAGGAATAAAACTAGCATTTGGCGAAAGGACACCCGACACCCGGTAATCGGATCCGAGGCGGAAGAGTGACTGAATGGCGTGAACAAATAACTCAGGCATGTCTTCCTGTGGCCTGAATTTGAGTCAGACACCGGAGGTCCGTGCGCCTGTCTGGGACGCGAAGGAAGACGACGAAGACGCGGACGACTCTGAGTGTTTTGCGCGCACGCCCGCCGCCGTCGTCTCTGATTTCTCTCCTTCATCATCATCCTCATCGCCCTCCACCTCGTCCCCGCCTCCGCTGTGCTTCTCCGCCGAGCAGGTGGCGTGCGTGTGCGAGGCGCTGCAGCAGGCGGGACGTGTGGACCGACTGGCCCGGTTCCTGCGCGCTCTCGGCTCACACGGCGGCGGCGGCGGCGGTGAGAGTGTACTCCGCGCGCGCGCTCTCGTCGCCTTCCACCAGGCGCGCTACAGCGAGCTGTACGGCATCCTGCAGGGTCACAGCTTCAGCCCGGCGTGCCACGCCACGCTGCAGGAGCTCTGGTACAAGGCGCACTACACGGAGGCGGAGACGGCCCGCGGCCGCCCGCTTGGCGCTGTGGACAAGTACCGCGTACGCCGGAAGTTCCCGCTGCCGCGCACCATCTGGGACGGGGAGGAGACGGTGTACTGCTTCAAAGCGCGCTCACGAAACGCTCTCCGGGACGCGTACGCACGCAACCGCTACCCGTCACCAGCGGACAAGAGGAGCTTAGCCAAAGTAACGGGACTGTCGCTCACTCAGGTCAGCAACTGGTTCAAAAACCGGCGTCAGAGAGACCGGAATCCGTCCAAAAGGTGAGAGGCATTGCAGGTGAGCTGTGAACTATAGGCAAACGTGCAATATGCAAACGAAGATTCGGGCGATTCTCAGGGTTTATTTGTGGGTTAAAGGCAAATCAAGAAGAAAACTTCATCTATCACCAGAGGTAACAAGTGAAGATGTAAAGTCTGTAAATGGAGCTTGAACTTCTGCTGCTTCTGGGAACTTTGGCTTAGGCTCAGAATTTTTATATAAACGTCTTTAAGAATTTGTAACACTTAGATGAGGGAAATATTGTGCAACTCTGAGATGAAAGTGTTTCTGCGTGAATCAGTGTGTAACTTTTTCACATCATGGCTGTTACTGTTGTCAAAGTGACTCCATCATGACGGTGAGCGTGGAAGCCTGGGCGAAACAGACGCACTGCAGTAAGCTGAGAGACAGACAGGTCTCTGATAGAGCACGCTGTGAACACCACACACACACACACACACACACACACTAATCACTAACACCAAGAGGACCATCAGGACCTGCTAAACCTACTGCTAACACTTACTGCTGACCATAATAATACCAACACTACAACCTCATCTGAAAACAACAAATAACTACACATAATACTTTTCTACTAGCTGAGAGCGATGGAGCTGATATTAATACACCACTAACACTGATCCTAATACTAATACCCCACATAACACAAAAACTATTAAAACTAATAATAATACTAATGCTTAATACTGCACTATAAACGTTACTACTAATAATAATGAAACTTCTTTTCAGTTCATGTTAGCATTGATAGCAGTAACACTAATCAGGTGTTTTATTCTGTGCTGTTTTGTATGCTGTGATAAACACACTAACCCCCAGTTAGTGGTCTGGCACGTGGAGTGTGTGTGTGTGTGTGTGTGTGTGTGTGTGAGAGAGAGTGTGTGAATCAGTCTGCGTGGTGGTTGCGTGTCAGGTGTGTATGCAAACGGAAGCAGTGTGGCTCTCACTTAGCACGAAAAATTAGACTGCTTTTATATAATCCTATCAATCACAGACAGAAAGCCTTCAATTCACTCAATTCACCTTTAGGAGCTGTGTGTGTGTGTGTGTGTGTGTGTGTGTGTGTGTGTGTGTGTGTGTGTGTGTGTGTGTGATAAATTACTCCACGCTATTTACTCTGCCCTTTAGCCTAAGGGAACAGGAAAACCTCCTCTTCAGCAGTAGACGACCCCCACATTAAACACACACACACACACACACACACACACACACACACACACACACACACACAAACACACACACACCCTGCAGCCAGCATTTACGTCTTCTCCTTTACATGCTTTTCACTTTTGTGAACAAAGCTGATCTGCTGCACCTGGCGGAGGTGACCTCGCACTCTTTCTGTTTCTGACACACACACACACACACACACACACACACACACACACACACACACACACACACACACACACACACACCAGTGCAAACATACACAAACAAACACAAACACAATGACACACACTACAATGATGCCACACACTGCTAGAAGACACTTTTGCGTGAGAACTCCTTCTCATCAAAGGTCATTTGGTGACTTTTGTGATTTTTTTTTTTTTTTTCTCAGACTGATTTAATGAATATTTATTAAAATTTAGAGAGAAAACTTGGATGTCGGATGTAGCTCATCTACAGTAAAGCCCAGGCTCAGACAAAACTCTGAAGGACTTTTATGAACAGTTAAGAATGTTTGAGGTCAGAGACGCAGAGCCGTATTCAGAGTGGACTTCAGCTTCCGGTCAGGGGTTAATCCTGACTACTGACCCACAGCAGAACTCAGAATTCAGTACTCAGGAGGTGGAGTTTATCTAAACGGGGTGTGTCTCAGTTATGCTCCATTCTGCTCTTTTGAGCTTTGTTTCCTGTGTGATTTCAGCTGAAGTGAGGAGCAGTGTGAAGCCCAGCGCCACCGTCTGGCACTTTGATGTAACTACAACACGTCATGCTGATATTTATACTTCATTATTTCCACATTATATTTATGTGTATCTAATATATACTCTCTATCTGAGGCACATAATCCATAAATCTGACATTATTCAGTCATTTAGAGTCCAGAGAAAGTTTTGTCCCCCACACAGAGGAGGAGACATGTCTCATTCAGAGCTGTTTAATTCGGAGGACTGGATTTTTTTGGGATAAACTTCTAAAATAAAGTAAAGTTCGTGTCGTGAGTGTAGTAAACGAGCACTCGGTCCGAGTGCTTTTCTTCACAGGTGATTAATACAAACACATTTTTATTCATTCAGCAAATTAAACTAGTGCAATAAAGTCTCCTGCATCCTCACACGCACATTACCGTGTCATCAGTGTCTTGTGGATTCATTAACTTTGTGTTTAAAGGCAGTGCTCCAGTTGATGCTGAAAAAAAAAAAAATCTGGCAACCTCAGCAGCGTGAACTACACACAGGTGATGTGAATAACCCGACTCTGAATATGAGGAACTTCTCTTTCTGTAATTAACGATGGAGTTGAGTCACGCTGCTGCGCGCTCCGTACACCACTGCACCCCGTGTTCGTGTCACTTCCTGTGTTTTTAACCTAATAAAGACTGATATTTATTCATCGTTTTTCTTGATGTTTTTCTGGAACATGCACAGAGGAATCGTGTTTTCTCTTCTGCCTGATGTCCATTTAACACAACCACATGTTCCTGTCCGGAGCCCAAGGAGTGGTGCTCAGGTGTAGCAGATGAAGAGGGTGATGTGAGGATGAGAGTTACGCATGTTTAACATCTCTCTCTGTTTCTCTGTCAGTGAATCAGACGGGAACCACAGCACCGAGGACGAGCGAAGTAAAGGACATGAGGATTTGTCTCCGTGTCCATTCTCAGGCCACACTGAAGGGATGACGTCCACGTACCTCTCTCCCCCCAAAACCCCCAGATCTCCGTCCGAGGAAGGCGAGAAAAGCTTTCTGTTCAACGGGACCTTCCCTCATTCCTCCTCCAGGTTCCTCTCCTCCACAGGAAGCCTGCTGTTCGGCATTTCGGGTCCCGCTCCTCTCCAGCCGCCGGGGTACAGACCCGAGTCCGGCGGCGACGAAGACAGAGGGAGCGATAAAGAGATGGACAGATCTGAAGCCATCGGTCCTTCTGATGGAGACGGAGTGCGTGAGAAAAGGATGGACAGACTAGACAGAGGAGGCGATGGCATGCTACCGATCTCTTTTTTTAGAGACACAGAAACAGAGGTGAAGAGCAGAGCTTCAGGTTCAGGGGTAGAGTCTGATCACATGGAGAAAATCCAGCTCACCAGCTATGTTCTGGAAAATGAAGTCACGGCA